>OX421503.1:13675554-13985554 GCA_949126835.1 Anisus vortex | reverse complement strand
AACCAACTGCCCCTCATATTTTCAGAACAGTAACGGGTCATAAAACATCCATAATATTCTCCCGTGGTCACCGGTCGTTAAACTGGTGGAGCGCATCGACCAGTGGCTGCAACCTGGGTGCTAACAAAAAAGTGACCGTCCAAGTGGCTGAGATTAGCACCGACACACGACAAGAACTTTATGAACCTGTTGCAATAACCAGGGATCAACCGGGGTCTCTCTCTCTCTCTCTCTCTCTCTCTCGTTCGGGGAGTTTAACGGCGCCCCTATTTCCGCCCCCCAGACAGGTACATTTTCATTTACCTTCCTCCATCATTTTGTGTTTGAGGTAACACCCGGAATAGAGGGCGAGTCCTGTGATCTCTTTCGGCTCCCTCCCTTCCTACCATCCGACCCCCTCCCACTCCAACTCTTCCGGATAACATTTATGTGTTTAACCGTGCAATAAAAGTTAAACACAGGGTAATGCCTTCCCCTTAGACCGTCTCAGTTGTCGTTGAGTTCATTGCTTTTTAAAATATATAAAAATTTTATACCTGGCAATCCAAACGGAGTTGGGTAGTTCTTTTATTATAGTTTTTTTTTGTGCGTAAAATATAAAAATTGAAGAAAAACAGGACATAGTTAGAATCTAAGCCGGCTCTTTAAAACTCTACCAACGATAAAGAAGGGCTTAGAGAAGGATTTATTAAATTATAAGAAAACTGGAGAATTTTCTTGAGAGGTCTTGAAAAATTTTAGAACATTTTTAGAACTTTGTTTTATTGACAAATCTTTGGATACTATAGCCAACACCATGTGTGGGGTTTTGTGTATAACTAAAACTATTCTAAAGAATAGAATTCTTTTTTTTTTCGTTTGATACAGTAAAGATACTGTTAGTTAGAAGCTAATTTATGGGGTTATGTTTTTGTTGATTTCATAATTTTTCTTTAATTATAATAAAATTTGATGCAAACTTGTTTTCTTTCTTTTCTTTCCTTAATATTTAAAAAAAAATCAAATTGTTTTCATTTTTTTTATAGTCCTAACAACTATCACCATAGGGTTAACAACCCTGTCACGTAAAAGCATTCTGTTAAGAAAACGCAGACAAGTAAAACTAAAAGACATTTCGGCCCTGGGGGAAGATAATATATAATAATAATAATTGTATGGCGCTGCCAACAAACATTATGTAAGCTCAGAGCGCATTTAACATACAACTAAGGACACGGATATAATCTAGAGTCTAGCGGCTAAGAAATATAAAACTAATAATTGATGATTAAAAATTTTACAAGCATAGAACAAATCATATAAATGAAGCAATAACCGACCTAACATATAAGTAAGACAAATGGGGGCCTGAAGCATGTTATCTAAAATAATAATTGAAATAATGAGTTTTTTTAAGTAAATGTTTTTAAAAGTTTTTAAAAGCTTTTTGAAAGTAACAATAGAGCTTGTAGGCCTGAGTTGAATGGGAAGTAGATTCCAAACTTTCGGACCGGATGTTGAGAAGGCTCTAAGGATAGATTCCCGTATGAAACTGACCCAGGATAGAGATGCCTAGAGGACCATTGTTGGCGGCCCATGTCTTAAGAAGGACCGCAAACGTCGATGAAAATTGGCTGCTGTTCCTTGAGGATGAGAAGGCAGAAGGTACAGACGAACAACAACTAAATACTAAACTAACATCTCTAGACTGAAAAGGTTTTGTTTGGGTTAGCCAAAGAAGCAAAAACAACCAACGTTAAGTATTTGTATTGCAGTGGTTGTGAGAAAGAATGCTATATCAGTTCCAGAGCTCGGAAGATCTTAACAATGTATTTTTCATACCCGACTTGTAAAAGATGCATGCTAATTTTTTTTCTATTCTTAAAAACAACAACATAGAAATGTTGAATTGTACACAACAAATTGTTAAGTGTGTTTTGTAAAGCTAAACGTATTCCATGACATGTTACTCAAATATATTTTGCTTTCTTCGTGAACAATGTTATTTCAAATTCTCGTTTTGAGAGTTTACCGTGAGAGTTATCTTTATTGTTTTGCTGCCCCTGGCTCCTCCTATAAAATAAACATAAACTTTAATTGAATATTTTATTACCAAATTGTTATAGTCTGAGGTTTATCTTATCTTATACATTACATTCTATAGAGAAGATTATTGCGTCCTACGCTCAACTGCGGTTTGAGTCTAGTCCTGCATGTCTTTTAGTGTTTTATATGATGTTAAGTTACTGGTTTTCGTGGTTTGTTCAGGCAACCCCTTCCATGTCCGAATGCCAATCGGGAAGAAAGAGTTATCATATGCATTTGTTCTCTCGTAAGAGATAAGAAAAGCGATTTTGTACTTTTGTTCATCTGAGCATAGTAACAGGTTGTTATTGTGTTGTATTTTCTAAATTAGAATATAATGCCTTATGTAATATTACAACTTTACTCTTTGCCCTTCTGCCCTCAAGTGTTTCTAGTTTTATGAAAGAAAATGGTTGCAATATAGTTTACAGCTAGGGATCAGTGTTGATAGCAATATGTTTTAAATGAAGTCGTGAATACTATTTACATGTTGTTTTTTAATTATTTTTTTTTGAATGGTATCAACTTTTTTAAACATATTTTATTTTTTTTTATTTTTATATTGGTACGGTTTTTCATATTGCATTTTGTTTCATTTATTTATTATGCATTATATTTGATTTTTTTTTGGAGGGAGGGGATTGTGTAGTTGGCTTGATGCCTTTTATATTATCACTTCGCCTTACAAAGAAAAAATGTGGTTGACACAAGAGCTGCCTGAGAGAGAGCTAGGTAGACTGTTCTGTTAACCGTATTTGAACTGTATGGCCTTGAGCTCCAGAACTATGACCTTGGACTTGAAGATCTTAAGTGGCGTGGAAATATTTTTCTTGTAATAAAGAATAGCCCCCTTTTCCACACACACACACACATACATTTCCACCTCTAGCCCCATCAGTTTGTTTCCCTAATTCTACCTTTAAACGGGTACCTTGACTTAAAGTGAACAGAACGCAGTTATCTGTTGCAATATTTTTGTAAACAAAAACAAATATCTTCTTAAGTTTGCTAGCCTATAGATCATACGATAAGTGACATTTAGAACCCTAACAATACGAAACAAAAGAAAACATATTTTAATTACCACACTTATTCCGTAGCTCTGCATTTCAAACTTTTCATCTGTTGTACAGAAGCTGTTTAGCTGTTGAGCAGCATTACACAAGAACATCACAACAGCATCAGTTGAAAAAAAAGAACAGCAAAGAAGAAGAAAACAGCTTTACTGTAACGTATCCTTAGAGATAAGAGTTAAAAGCTAAGGCTGTAACCCCCCTGCCATAAAGAGTGTTGATGTTTATCTTCAATATCAAATTACTGAAACCTCCCAGACTCTTTATCTGTCTGGCACCAAGTCATTAGAGGTTTGGTTTCTCTGTAGATCAAACTTCATTTATTTATATTTGCCTGATAGACCATCGATGCTATTAGGGCTAAAATAATGAAAAGAAAGAAGGAGAGGTGTTGGGGGGTGTAGGTGGAATTCCATGAGCTTTTTTTTTATTATTAAATATAGCGGGTAAAGTATAGCTCACCTGTACGAGGAGATTGTGTGGCTATAAAGTTTACGTGAATAGGTCACTGGATGCTGGTGAAGTCGGTCATGGTTATTCTTTCACTATACTCTATATTCTATACACTTGACAAGAGGTTGGCGACTTAAGGCACGCGTGCCAAACTTGGCACGCATAGCGATTTTCAAATAAACGTGATAGTCCTCCAATTATTGATATAAAAAAAAACACTTTCCGGTTCTGAATGAGGAAAACTGACTGCTGAAGCCGATGTTTCTGAATGACAGAGCGACACATTTCAGTGAGTTGAACGCATTTACAAGGACGGAGTCAAGCAGCACTTGAACTGTTAGACTACTGGAATGGATTATCATTTATCTTGAGTGAAATAAATTAAAAAAATGTAACTATATGTAATTCCCTTTTTTAAGGCATATTATATATTATGATAGATAGTTGGGCTATTTCAGAAATACATCGAAGCACTCAAAGCGGAGTTTTCTAAGCAAAGGCAAGACATTCTATATCATGGAGTAGCTTTTTCATACCTCATCAAGCCTGACTGGTTTATCTTACTATAACCTTCTTAGATGTAGATGTTTTTTTAAGTGGAATGATATTGGCGATTTTAAAACGCAGCCAGTTTAATTTTAAGCATCCAAAAAAAATGGGCATCAAAATATGCCAATTTGCGGGAAAATCAGGAAAGAAGCTACTTAGGACAGTCATCTGCTAAAAATGCTCAACCAGACATTCACTCTACTTTCATCTTTTAGTTCAACTTACACTTGTGAACAATATTTATTGCACATGAAGGCTGTGTTAATCATTCAAAGAGGTCACTTACACTTCACTACTCAGAAATGACGAAATATATATCTGCCATTATAAATTAGCAATGAGCATTCAAGACTAGGCGCTCATTAATTGATACAGACTAATTACATTTAAAGGAGTTTTTATGCTCATCTTCTAATTTAACATAAATATAAGTAATTCTAAAATAAAATTTGTTTTTATTTAATAAATATAAGAGATTTTTAATAGCATTACTTTATGTAATTTTTGTAATTATTAATGTCTAAAAGATAAACTACTGAACTGGACAAACAATAAACAATTAACACAGGAAATGTTTATTTACACTGTTTAACCCTTCCCGTACCGACCTACTTCTATCTATGCTGCCTTCAGTTCCGCTATATACGCGCCCGGGACTGTAAGGTTTTAAGGGGGCAGGATCACCAGGAAATACAAAAAAGTCATTTTTGTGAATTTGTAATCTAGATTAATATCAAATTAAAGTGATTTCAATTGTGCACAATTCTATGTTTGAAGTTTCTGTAGAAGTTAAATACTTTTTTTTTCATGAATTTTCAAACAAGGTGGGGGTCTGTTGGGTTTGCATACAAAATGTAAGGATTAACATTTCTTCTTGTTTGTTCGTGAAATCTTGCGATTCACTACACTTCTGCAGCCATAAACTTTTTTTTTATATTAACCGATTTGCTTGAAATTTTCTCTACTGATTTGTTACATACGTATCTAAGGCTGGTACTAGAATTATGAACATAAGTATTAATTTACAAATTTTATAAAAAAGTAAATATGAAAAAAATTACCCAAATAATGAATATAATTTGGATTTTTGTAAAAAAATAATTTTTAAATATCTATCAATTCTTTTAGTACCGGCCATACATATACTATTTTAGTGCATACTGGCCAAAAAATCAAAGGAATTGATTTAGGAAGTTTAACGTAATCAATGCAGAAGTGATGTCACTATTTTAAAAATAAAATTTTGTAACTCGATACTCAGTACCATTATAATACAACTTAATTTTATTTTTTCACAATCATTCATTATTTGTGTGATAAAGTTGTTATCATAGTATCTTGTCTGAAAATATGAATGCATTATTTCTATTAGTTGTTTTTTTAATGCTGGATTTATATAAAGAAATAATAATTAGTCAGTAATATTTGTTTTATTACAAAACATAACTTGTTTGGCATCACTATCGAATTAAATTAAGACACTTTTTTTTATTAAAGGGAGTTAATTAACCCGTTTTACTTGCTTTATTATTTCTAATATTGTGTTACTTTTTCATTTATTTCTTTAAACAACTATTGGTTTACAAAGTATAACTTTAAAATGACCAAATTGTGAAAAGTGGATGAAAATTATTTAAAGTCTATTAAACGACTAAAAATAATCTGCACTTTTTTTTCAACATTATATTAACTACCCAGTTTATATGATTACTACGTATCAATTCCTCTTAACGATCCATTTTGATTCCCAAATATCAATTAAAACATAATAAAGAAAATCTCAGTTAAACTGAGAATAAAATAAAATCAATATAAGTAGTTGCTTTAACTTGGCAACCAAATGATTATGTTTACAAAACGGTTTCCCTAAATGTGAACGTTTGATAATACAAATTGGTATAAATGCAAATAAAAAGGATGACAATCACAAACACGTTAATTTTTGTTTTATCAAATATAAAAAGCTTTAACGATTTTCTTTTTGAATTTCCCTTGATTTTGGCCTTGGTCTTGCTACCGAGTTAAGATAATTGTCTTATAAAAATAATAAAACAAGTTTACTCGATCAGGTTGACTTGTATGCTGTAGGCACGCTGAATGATTAAGAAGAACTCCTAGTTTAGCACAATGTTAACTACTCTGTACTCTATACTCTGTACTAGATACTATATATTATATATTCCGTTGTTACAGTCTGGTTGGTAGGCACTGCTCACTCGGCCTTTCATCTGGTGAACGGTGGGAGCACTGGATCTACCGACTGTATTAGCTTGTTGTCTAGAGGGAAGCCTTTACTCAACACAATATTTATTTTTAACTGGAACTCCACAAAAGAACAAGGAAAACAATGTGGTTATAATAGAAGTCTTTATTTCTGTACAAAAGATCAGCCACACAGTTTCCTCTGCACTCAGGCGCTTGCCCGAGTGCAGTATTTCTGGCGCTACTCAAAACGCATTCCCCCCACACACCTTTCTCTCACCGTATTAATAGCTCTCCCTGAACATATCGGAGCGCATTACGTCACGCACACTTACATCCCTAGAACAGGTAAGCTAAACGCCAAGTAAAATGGTACAATTGTAAGTGTGCCCGATTTTCAAACACAGATAAAAAATATATAACATATTTTTTAAATTATAAAATTTACATAAATAATCAGCACACGTACTGATTGTATTATTTCAATAATAATAGGAATACAAATACTTTAAATGAATTAAATATTTGAAATTTACCATATTGAACAGTATCAAAATGCATCAGTAAAGTAAGGAATATAAGAATATATAACAAAATAATATGCCTTGTAAAATTATTTAACAACGGCATAATTAACTCTGAATAAGGCCCTCAAATTGTGTCTATTTGTTTTATAAAAAAATTCACTATTTATATTTAAAAAAAAATAAAACACAGTATAACCAAAGCACACTTTCAGATTACAACTGAACAGCGTCATTAACATTAACTTATTTATTAAACAGAATACCAGCTACTGAAACCCCGACATCTCTTATAATGAGGGGAAGACACTGGGCCAACAAATATTTTATTGAAATGAATACAGTTCCAAATAACATTTAATTAACAACTATCTTTGTAGTTAATATATGGAACAGCCCCCCATTGTATTTGAATTTCCCTCGCTACATGCGAAACATTCCGCGACAGTAGGCCTACCCACAGAATAGGCTGTGTCTAAAAATAGACCCTAACTGGGTCAGCGCTAGTTGTTGTGTTTAGAGCTTTTCGGCTCATTATAATTGTAACAATACCCCCCAACTTTAGCCGAAACGCTCCACTTTACCGAATCTAATAACCCAATCAAACATTTGTTATAATTAGATCTTTACAGCAAAAATCAACTATACAAGTTAAAGCATAAGAGTTACTTACTCAAGGGGAAAAAACAAACTAAAAGTCTACTATAAGACCATTTTAAACCCAATCACAGTGGGTAATTACAAATATACATCATATCAAAAGTCAATCAAATGCAGATACATAATTAAAACCAAAAAACATAATTATTCAAGAAAGCAAAATTATTTGTTAAAGAATACAACACTGACTAAGCTGACCCATCTTTCAGACTAGACAGTGCACCTTATCCCATCTAATCCTTTAACTAACAAAGCGATATAGTTGCAGAGAAAGAGACCAGTGCATCACTCTCTCATACTACATGACATTAATGAGTTTAGTGATTGGATGGTCAAGTCAAAGTATTTAGTCATTTGTCAGCGTGTCCTTATAATCTCCATTACCTTCTTGTCCGCTGGGGCTTATTACTCCCCTTTATTTTCACTTCTAGTGATTGATTTGGCCCCGAGATGGCCCCCTAGATGAGATACATGCCCCATCTTCATCACAACCCCCTTAAGGGCTCCAGAACAACTAGTTGCGTAGAAGTTTGCCCAACTTCGTCGCTTATCTTCCTGTTAAGTAAACCTCTCTTCCTTATCTGCCTTATCTATGACTTCTAAAGCCTTTTTACCTCGCTCTGACATTGCCGTTGCCCACTCCAGACCCTCCTTTCCTGTAAGGCCTATAGAGCTGGCATAGTCAACGAGCTCTTTAATAGCCTTATTGCTAACTGGTGCCATTGTCTAATCAAAAAGAAAAACAAATGGGCCAACTTACCAATGTGTCTGTATCCTCCGTTTAGAAAAAAACCACACACAAGAAAATATCGCAATAGAAATAAAACCACAATCCAAAACACTAAGGCTACGTAAAAAAAAAATATAAAAGTTTCCAACGAATTGAAAAAGTAAACAATGTTCAGCTAGTTTAGTGACTGTCATAATAGTCCATTAGAATTGACAGGCAAGATGCAATACAGGGGTCGTCTAGCAGGCAGGATATGGAACCAGATGACTGACTGGCAGGTGCATCACGAATGTCGTCTGACTGGCAGGATGCATCACGAATGTCGTCTGACTGGCAGGTTGCAGCACGAATAACGTCTGACTGGCAGGTTGCAGCACGAATGTCGTCTGACTGGCAGGATGCAGCACGAATGTCGTCTGACTGGCAGGATGCAGCACGAATGTCGCCTGACTGGCAGGTTGAGCACGAATGTCGCCTGACTGGCAGGTTGAGCACGAATGTCGCCTGACTGGCAGGATGCAGCACGAATGTCGTCTGACTAGCAGGATGCAGCACGAATCTCGTCTGACTGGCAGGATGCAGCACGAATCTCGTCTGACTGGCAGGTTCCAGCACGAATGTCGTCTGACTGGCAGGTTCAGCACGACTGTCGTCTGACTGGCAGGTTGAGCACGGATCTCGTCTGACTGGCAGGATGCAGCACGGATCTCGTCTGACTGGCAGGATGCAGCACGGATCTCGTCTGACTGGCAGGATGCAGCACGGATCTCGTCTGACTGGCAGGATGCAGCACGAATGTCGTCTGACTGGCAGGTTCCAGCACGAATGTCGTCTGACTGGCAGGTTCAGCACGAATGTCGTCTGACTGGCAGGTTCAGCACGAATGTCGTCTGACTGGCAGGTTCAGCACGAATGTCGTCTGACTGGCAGGTTCAGCACGAATGTCGTCTGACTGGCAGGTTCAGCACGAATGTCGTCTGACTGGCAGGTTGAGCACGAATCTCGTCTGACTGGCAGGTTGAGCACGAATCTCGTCTGACTGGCAGGTTAAGCACGAATCTCGTCTGACTGGCAGGTTGCAGCACGAATCTCGTCTGACTGGCAGGTTGCAGCACGAATGTCGTCTGACTGGCAGGTTGCAGCACGAATCTCGTCTGACTGGCAGGTTGCAACACGAATCTCGTCTGACTGGCAGGATGCAGTACGAGTGTCGCCTGACTGGCAGGTACAGTACGGGTGTCGTCTGTGGAGTTGAGATGAGCCCCCTTGTCTTTGAGTAATTAGCTTCTTCCCGTAAAGCGATGATTCTTCCCGAACGAGCCACTCACTTGTTACAGTCTGGTTGGTTGGCACTGCTCACTCGGCCTTTCATCTGGTGAACGGTGGGAGCACTGGATCTACCGACTGTATTAGCTTGTTGTCTAGAGGGAAGCCTTTACTCAACACAATATTTATTTTTAACTGGAACTCCACAAAAGAACAAGGAAAACAATGTGGTTATAATAGAAGTCTTTATTTCTGTACAAAAGATCAGCCACACAGTTTCCTCTGCACTCAGGCGCTTGCCCGAGTGCAGTATTTCTGGCGCTACTCAAAACGCATTCCCCCCACACACCTTTCTCTCACCGTATTAATAGCTCTCCCTGAACATATCGGAGCGCATTACGTCACGCACACTTACATCCCTAGAACAGGTAAGCTAAACGCCAAGTAAAATGGTACAATTGTAAGTGTGCCCGATTTTCAAACACAGATAAAAAATATATAACATATTTTTAAAATTATAAAATTTACATACATAATGAGCACACGTACTGATTGTATTATTTCAATAATAATAGGAATACAAATACTTTAAATGAATTAAATATTTGAAATTTACCATATTGAACAGTATCAAAATGCATCAGTAAAGTAAGGAATATAAGAATATATAACAAAATAATATGCCTTGTAAAATTATTTAACAACGGCATAATTAACTCTGAATAAGGCCCTCAAATTGTGTCTATTTGTTTTATAAAAAAATTCACTATTTATATTTAAAAAAAAAATAAAACACAGTATAACCAAAGCACACTTTCAGATTACAACTGAACAGCGTCATTAACATTAACTTATTTATTAAACAGAATACCAGCTACTGAAACCCCGACATCTCTTATAATGAGGGGAAGACACTGGGCCAACAAATATTTTATTGAAATGAATACAGTTCTGATAAGAATAGTACCAAATAAAATTTAATTAACAACTATCTTTGTAGTTAATTTATGGAGCAGCCCCCCATTGTATTTGAATTTCCCTCGCTACATGCGAAACATTCCGCGACAGTAGGCCTACCCACAGAATAGGCTGTGTCTAAAAATAGACCCTAACTGGGTCAGCGCTAGTTGTTGTGTTTAGAGCTTTTCGGCTCATTATAATTGTAACATCCGTACCCAAGGACTACTGAAGACAGGACGTGCAGACTTGAATTTCTGACTTAGCTAGCTAAGGCCAGTTTTTTTAACAGTAGCGATACACTTCCTTGTCGCGCTTATATATGAAGTAAACTATTATTAAGTAACTAACATAATTAATGTCAATTATGTCAATAGTCCTTGTCCGTACCATAAAATCTATACTCTATACTCCGTACTCTATACTATATAGGCCTACTCTATAATCTGTACACAATATTCCCTAATCTATACTTTATAGGCCTACTCTATACTCTGTACTCTATACTCTATACTCAATACTCTGTACTTAGGGCCGGATTTAGACTTGATAAGGCCCTAAGCTATTTGAGATGTGGGGCCCTTTGTAAGTCCAGATATTATATGTCAGTGCCGAATATGATTTTCGGATATCTAGAGGGTTAAACCGAAATACAATTAATAGTGGAATAATAAATCTGTAACTTAAAACCATTTTTATTCATAACAATTTTAAACTTAAAAATGCAAACTCTTGTAAAAAGAAACAAAAATTATTTTAAAAGGCACAATTTACAAAAGCTCGTTGTCTAATCTCTTGAAGGATTAAGGAATCATATTGAACTAAAATATTTTCTTTAATGCCTTTACCAGAGCAAACTTTTCTATGTACTTGAGACGGAGGAATCATAATTTATCTTGAAATATTGTTGTTCTAAATTAATTGTTTTTCCTCTTTAGCTGAGAAAAATATCTTTCTCCAGAGCAATTTGCAACCATCATACTAAGAAACAATCTCGAAATTGCTTCTACGTTATGGAATGCAATTGGACTCAATTACTCTATACTGTAGGCCTATTGTCTATACTCAATATTCTATATTCTACACTCTGTACTAACAGGGAGTTTGAGTGCACATTTGCAGTCGAGGGTATATGTGGCCTACAATATCATTGAACTGTTGATGTAAGATGTTTTGTTCCACTGTAAAGTGTGTAGACAGAGGTTGCTCGGAGTAGGATTGAGAAAGGGTGTGTCTAAAGTGTTCCAAAATAAAAATTGTTGGAAATTTTGCACTGTATTGTTAATGTGTCTACATAGTATTGCGTATAGAGTTTGGCTTCATTCTTCTTTCCTTGCCAGGTATATGCCTCCCGGAATACGATACTCTGTGAGACTTCCCGTGAGACGAAGTTTGTATTGTCTTGTTGGTTCTGTGAGATGCTTTATTTGTTTGCAGTGAGGATTGTCTTACCCCCTTTTACCATTCATTTATAGCCAAACCTGTTTTAATTGTTGTTGTTTTAGTGTTTAAAGTGTATTTTGTGTTGTAGTTAAGCTGGATGTGTTGTTACGTCGTCTTTGAGTCTAACTTGGCTAGTCTGTCCACAGAATAAATATAGAAATATGTTTCTATTCTGTGAGTCTGTCTGCCTTCTCATTTTCACACATCACGAAATATCACTGAATCCACATTAGCGTAGGTCGTAGATTATTAATAAATATACACTAATTATATGTTCTTTTTTGTATTGTGTCTGTAGGTTTTTTTTTAATGACTGTGTTGCTGTCAGTCTTGTAAATGAATCTGGACCGTTACTTTGACTTCTCAAACCTGTAGGACTGTAGGTGATGGTAGAAATGCATGGAAGGCGGGGGAGGTCAAGCCCCTGTTGCGCGTCCGATGGTCATTGCACCTCTGATAGGCACCGATCCTCGATGGGGAGAAAGCAATGAGCGCAACAGTATTTCTTAAGCCCTCCCTGGTGCTTGGGTGTCCAGATCTATAGTCTGGAATGTTTGCTGCCGGACGACCGTCCAGGTACACGAGCGAGCCACCACGTTAATGATCCAATGGGGAATTCTGCAGGTGGGGATTAAAGTGTACTGTGCATGTACTGTGGAGACCGAGCCCTATGTTACGCGATACGCCTTATTGGCGTTCCGCGGGGTGTCTAGTCTCAGACAGGGCCTTGGTGGGCCTCCCTTGGTCTACCCCTTTACATCGTTACACCCTGCACACAAGAGCCGAAAGTCTCGTCCAGTAGGCCTTAGACTATTGTCATGTATATTGTTTTTCCAAGAATTGGAACACGCAATGTTTATTCTCCTCTCTCTCTCTTTTCTTACTACACACAATATTAGGACGTTTAGTAGGAAAACGAAAGGTTCTAGGTAATGCTGGGATTCTGTGTTGATCTCAAATTCTCAGAGTCTGGGAACGACTCATTATTTAATAGGGGAAGTTCCTATCGTTTTTGTTATGAGTTTTGTAATGATACCATGATTTTCACCCCTACTGGTAATGGGTCTATCCCTTGCACCACTCGGATAGTATTTAATGATTTGTTTTGTCTGAACGACAGAGAGTTTTCAAAATATGTTCTTTTGAGAACGTTTGTGTTTGCACTATTTTATTCTAACTGTACATAATAGATATATTGTATATATTGAACATACCACCTGAAATAAACTACCAACAACAGTTACACTGAAGCTTCTTTGTCAAGTTACTATCCTATTGTGTTGTATACATTACTATAAGATTTATCTACTACCATAATTTACAAGAAAGGAAATGTTGGAATACAAATACTGAATTTGTGCCCAGGACTATAAGAAGAGTTCGTGTAATACTAAAACATAAATACTAATAATTAAAGTCTCCCCTAGGACTAACGAGAATTATCAGCAAGATCTACACAGCTCTGGCCACAAGGGGATTGTGGACGTAACAAAATTTGGTGGTCTCGCCCGGTATATTTGAGTTCTACTTTTCCTGACCTAGGATTGACAAGATTTGGTAGTCTCGTTCGGACTGTGAAACTATTCTTTTTAAAAAAGAGGAGAGAACTGGTTTGCGTTTTTATTCCTTGGGAAGTGTGAAGATTCCACGAAGTGTTTAATATTATATTGTGCAAATTTCTGGACAAATCGTAAGTTGGAACTTTATATTTTATTAAACAATATATACTACTCTACTATAACAAATATTTCGAACGCTATACTATGGCTTCGAA
This sequence comes from Anisus vortex, assembly GCA_949126835.1. Taxonomy (NCBI): domain Eukaryota; kingdom Metazoa; phylum Mollusca; class Gastropoda; family Planorbidae; genus Anisus; species Anisus vortex. Next base: position 13,971,859 of record OX421503.1, on the reverse strand, counting down.
TATATCAAGTGAGGAACTTAATGCCATGTCATTTGCTGAACTAAAAGAATTAGCTGAGTCCTTTGGGATTGAGGCAGGACAGGCAAGACCTAATCGTAATCGTTTGACCAAAGAAATTATGACATGTTTGAACGGGCAGAATGCCATGAACACTGGTAGTGTAGTTGAAGTGGGACAGAACGATATCAATGAAGGTTATGTAGCTCCCAGTGGGGGCGAGGTAATTGCCCACGGAGACGAGGTAAGAAATATGTCATCTAGATCATCAAACAATGATGAAGATGAAGGGTTGAGTGAAAACCTAAAATTCCAATTAGCTATGAAGAGAATGGAATTAGAAAGTATGGAAAGGAGAGAATTGGAAAGAATTAGGATAGAAACTGAAAGGGAAAATGAAAGAATTAGGATTGAAATTGAAAGGGAAAATGAAAGAATTAGGATTGAAAGCAGAGAAAGGATAGAGATGGCACGCATGAACAGACCTGACCATCGTAGGGACAGCAATGGTATGGATATTAGCGCAATGAAGCAACACTTGCCTATATTCAGAGAAGAAGATGTTCAAGATTTCTTTTTGCTTTTTGAGAGGATAGCTGTAGATTATCAGTTCCCTGATGATAAGATGGCTTTATTGTTAAGGTCAACTCTCAACAAAGGAAAAGCATTGGACGTAGTGTTGAGTTTAACACCCGAGGAAATAAATGACTATGAAGTAATCAAAGATAGGGTGCTAAAAAGTTATTCCCTGACACCAGAAAAATATAGAAAGCTATTTAGAGACAGAAAGAAGGCATATGATCAAACTCATGTAGACTTTTTGAGAAAAAAGGAGAAAATGTTAGAACAGTGGCTAAGGTCACAGAATGTAAGTGAGTTTGATAAACTCAAGAACCTAATATTGTTTGAGGAATTCAATGATTGTATTCGAGTGGATATTAAAACCCACATCTCAGACCGAGGGGTTGAAGATGTGCATGAAGCTGCTAGATTGGCAGATAACTATGCCATAATTCACGCCAGCATAAAGCCATATTATGCTGACAAACCCAAAGTGCACAAACCAGAGTCCAAGGAGGCTAGTAAACCAAAAGAGACAAGTGAAAACAATAATAAGAACAGTGGTGTAAATAATAATAGTAACTTAGTTCATTTCAGGAAGCAGACAGATGTAAATAAAGCAAAGGTGGTATGTTTCAATTGCAAGAAAGAGGGCCACATGAAGAAAGATTGTTGGATCCTTACCAAGAAGCAAGGTGCTATTCTACACTGTGCCAGAGTGCAGAAAGATAGCAAGCAGACAGAAGAAGTGTGCAACACAGGGTCAAGAAACTCAAAAGAAATGCGGCCGGCATCGCCCATAGTTGTGGAGTCGATGGTTTTTGAGAACAGTCTATCTAAGGTAAAAGAGAATAGCTGTACTCAATCTATTATGCTTTCAGAAGGCCGTGAGGAACAGATGGTTCCTGAAGTCCCGGAAGAGGACGACCTATCCGATTTTCGACCCTTTGTCTACGAGGGGACAGTGTCGACAGAAGTCGATGTACTCAGCAAGAAGAAAATACAGATATTACGTGACACGGGTTCTGCTGTCAGCGTGATCCTGGAGGGCAGTGTGCCGTTAACAGATGCCACCAGTACCGGTGAGTCTGTTGTGCTGAGAGGTGCTAGCATGGAGGCTGTGGAAGCTCCACTGCACAGAATAAAACTCGAGTCGGATATTTTACAGGTAACATCGTAGTGGGAGTGTGGCGCGCACTACCCGTCAAAGGCGTTTCCATGATATTAGGAAATGACATTATGGGCGGCAGAGTCACTGTCGAGCCCATGGTTAAAGTGTTGGAGACAAAGATGGCGGAGGACAAAAACCTACGTCCTGCCAATGAACGCCCAACATGTGCACTGACAAGAGCAATGCAGAAAAAGAAGTCGGTAAAGACTCCTGCTACGCCGTGTAGTGCAACGAAAGATGTGTTTGTCTGTTCTGAAGACACTAATGCGAATGAAACAGTGATAACAGAAACACCTGACATCGATTTAAGTGCTACGTTCTTCGCTGAACTAACAACTGGTGATGCAACAGAGAACGATAACATTTTGTCACCAAAGCAGAAATTGGTGAAAGAACAATTGAATGACGAAGTAATAATGCAACTCAGAATGAAAGCTGTTGATGAAAAGACTGCAGATGCAATGGCGGAATGTTTCTACATGAAAGATGAAGTGTTGATGAGAAAGTCGAAACCGCTCAACTCAGGTACAAACGAGTGGGACAGTATTCACCAGATTGTAATACCTAAGTGCTATCGTCAAGATATACTGCGTATGGCGCATGATCTTCCTTTCGCTGGTCACATGGGAGTCCGAAAAACGCACCACCGTATCCTCCCTTACTTCTACTGGCCAGGACTGAGAAGAGATGTCGAACAATACTGCAAGACTTGCCACGTATGCCAAATGGTAGGACGTCCTAACCAACGAATTCCTGTCGCTCCACTCCAGCCGATACCAGCGTTCGACGAACCATTCAGTCATATACTCATTGATTGCGTGGGCCCGTTGCCGAAAACAAAAGCCGGTTTTCAATACCTGCTCACAGTCATGTGTTCATCCACTCGCTTCCCGGAAGCCATTCCGTTGCGGAACATAACAACAGTGAAGGTGGTAGACGCCCTGACAAATTTCTTCACACGTTATGGCCTACCGAAGACAGTACAGTCCGACCAGGGGACTAACTTTACTTCGAACATTTTCAAACAAGTCATGGAACAATTAGGGATAAGCCATAGGCTATCAAGTGCCTATCATCCTGAGAGCCAGGGAGCTCTGGAAAGGTTTCATCAGACATTAAAATCGATGCTTAAAAAGTACTGTTATGAAAACGAGAAAGACTGGGATAAGGGTGTGCCTTGTGTACTGTTCGCTGCAAGGGAGGCTACTCAGGAATCCCTGGGGTTTAGCCCATTCGAACTTGTGTATGGACACTCAGTCAGAGGTCCGTTGAAACTTCTACATGAAACTTGGCTAACGGACAGTGAACCGATTGGACTTTTGTCATATGTAGATAAATTTAAAAATAGGCTTTATCATGCTTTTAACCATGTGAAGATTCATTTTCCACAGATGCAGGAGCGTATGAGACAGAACTATGACCGTAAAGCTACAGCTAGAACTTTTGCACCAGGTGACAAAGTTCTTGTGTTTCTACCTTTGCAAAATCAGCCTTTAAGTGCAAAGTTTAGTGGACCCTATGAGATAGAGTCAAAGCTTGGCGAGGTCAATTATTTGATAAAGACTCCTGACCGGAGACAAAAGCAGAGGGTATGCCATATTAATTTGCTTAAGCCCTATGTTTCCAGGGAAAAGAGTAAACCACGGGAGGTCCCCATGATTTCGTTAGCTAGAGTCCCGACGGATTTATCTAGGATAGAATATAAGTTTGCAGAAAGTAAACTTAATAATACAGATGCCCTTAAGAGTTTAGATACAAGGCTAGAACATCTTCCGGTAGAAGATAAGGAGAAGATTATTGAGCTGGTACATGAATATAAGTCACTGTTTACAGATGTTCCCAGGAGGACGCATCTAATAGAACACGATGTAGTATTAACTGAGGGTGCCAGGCCAATTAAGCAGCATCCATATAGAGTTAACCCCATCAGACTTGAACATATTAGAGCAGAGGTGAAGTATATGTTAGAAAATGACATAGTGGAAGAATGTGATAGCGAGTGGTCTTCACCCTGTGTGTTGGTACCAAAAGCCGACAACACATTGCGGTTTTGTACAGACTTTAGGAAATTAAATAATTTGACAAAGACTGACTCGTATCCCATTCCTCGTATTGATGACCTCATTGATAAGATAGGTGATGCGACGTATGTGACAAAAATTGATCTTCTCTCCGCGTACTTTCAGATTCCTTTGACGCCACGGGCACAGGAAGTATCCGCCTTTGTGACACCTGACGGACTTTACAGGTATAAGGTCATGCCATTCGGACTCCGTAATGCCCCTGCGACGTTTCAAAGGCTTATAAACACCCTCACTCGCGGTATCTTCCAGTGTAATGCCTACCTCGACGACATAGTGGTGTATAGTACAGATTTCAAGACACATGTCAGTCAACTACGACATTTGTTTGAACGACTGAATGACGCCAATTTGACAATAAACCTGGCTAAGAGTCAGTTTGGACATGCCACTATCGAGTATCTTGGACATGTAGTGGGTGGTGGAAAGGTTAAACCAGTAAATGCTAAAATAGAAGCTATTCAGAATGTCCCAGTGCCACAGACAAGGAAACAACTCCGTAGTTACCTTGGAATGGCAGGGTATTATCGTAAGTTTTGCCAGGACTTTTCTACGGTAGCTTGCCCCTTAACTGACCTACTAAAGAAGAACAATCGCTTTGTTTGGTCTGACAAGTGCCAAAAGGCGTTTGATGAGTTGAGGTTAAGATTATCCAGGGCACCTATTTTGGTGACCCCGCGTTTTGATAGACCCTTTAAAATTGCAGTAGACGCGTGCGATACTGGGATGGGAGCGGTGCTAACTCAGCAGGATGACCACGGAGAGGAGCACCCGGTGTGCTACCACTCACAGAAATTCAATATCCATGAACGTAATTATAATACAAGTGAGAAAGAACTTTTAGGGTTGATCCTAGCGTTAAAACAGTTTGATTTCTATGTAAACAGCTCTGGGTACCCGATAGAAATACTGACCGACCACAACCCTCTGACTTTTCTCTCCAGGGTCAAGCAAAACCAGAGGCTTGTTAGATGGAGCTTATTCCTCCAAGCCTATGACTTAAACATAAAACACCTGAGGGGTAGGGACAACGTCACAGCTGATACTCTATCTCGGGTGCTACATGATTGACTGAATAACCCCATACTTCTTTTTCAGATCATCTCATTTATTCATTAAGAATGTGTCATGATAACCTATCATTCGTTTGAATTTTGATTATGTAATACCTATAGAATACTTGTATCATACAGAAGTCAAGTCTTTTGAAAGTATTAATAATTCTTATAATCATGTATAATATTGATGTTCTGATATATTTTAAATTCATTTGATTATGGAAAAGAAATTCCATTTAAATTTTGATGCATGATGCAATAAATATATATGCACGTATTTACTTGATATGGATGGATGAAAGTAATTGTCATCACATGCAATTACGTGAGAAAACTTTGAGCTAGTTGATTTATTATCTTGTATTTATTTTAGTTAATGAATGGAACTAAATAATAATATGTACAATTTTTATCTTAGAAAGAGATGTAATATCAATTGGTATAAATTAATAGATAATATTGGAAATCTATTGCTAAATTGTTATATCATGGTAATAGAATGGGAAAAACTAGTGGATATTCACTATGTTGTATATAGGTTGTTATATATTCCATATATCCGGGAATGGAGGGAAACAAAGGTACCTAAAGGTGGGCACTCATTCAACCCTGAACAATCTTTTATATTAAACTTTCAAATTTGCCAAAAACGCATAATAGTGGATTACATTTTAATATTGAGATTACTGTAGTAATCGTAACTAGAGCGTATTTTCTCCTCATATTTGAGAAAAGGGGAAGTATCATCATCTTAGGTATGAACCCTGTTAATGTCAAGTTGACACTGTAATTTAAAGGGGAAGTAACCTATAGTTTGATTCGAGTTACGTATTACTTATCTTTTGGTTTGTATATTAGAAGTAAACTGTTGAAAATTGACAGAGTTTGAGCAATGTTATATTTGTTTAAATAGATTAAGACTTTTTGCAAATTTTGGTGGAAATCCACACAACTGTACATAGTTAAAATAAGAATGACTAGAATATTTTTGAATTATTTGTACTTGTTGAGACATTAGTTAATATTAATACTAACGGGGAAATATTTGTCCATCACGTTATAATCACAATTACCATTGGGTAGTGACACTTTTTATAATTTAGTTGTGCCAGTGAGCCATGTTTGCTTAAATTGTCTTATAATCGTCCATTGATTGATGGTTGTTAAAACGATAGTGTTAAGTACGAAAAATGTACCATGTTGAGTATTACTTGGGTAATTATGGTACATTATTTCTTTCATTGGGTGGGGGCGTGTCATGTATATTGTTTTTCCAAGAATTGGAACACGCAATGTTTATTCTCCTCTCTCTCTCTTTTCTTACTACACACAATATTAGGACGTTTAGTAGGAAAACGAAAGGTTCTAGGTAATGCTGGGATTCTGTGTTGATCTCAAATTCTCAGAGTCTGGGAACGACTCATTATTTAATAGGGGAAGTTCCTATCGTTTTTGTTATGAGTTTTGTAATGATACCATGATTTTCACCCCTACTGGTAATGGGTCTATCCCTTGCACCACTCGGATAGTATTTAATGATTTGTTTTGTCTGAAAGACAGAGAGTTTTCAAAATATGTTCTTTTGAGAACGTTTGTGTTTGCACTATTTTATTCTAACTGTACATAATAGATATATTGTATATATTGAACATACCACCTGAAATAAACTACCAACAACAGTTACACTGAAGCTTCTTTGTCAAGTTACTATCCTATTGTGTTGTATACATTACTATAAGATTTATCTACTACCATAATTTACAAGAAAGGAAATGTTGGAATACAAATACTGAATTTGTGCCCAGGACTATAAGAAGAGTTCGTGTAATACTGAAACATAAATACTAATAATTAAAGTCTCCCCTAGGACTAACGAGAATTATCAGCAAGATCTACACAGCTCTGGCCACAAGGGGATTGTGGACGTAACACTATGTATTTCTTTCGAGACATTTTTAAATCGGTGAAGGTTGACAGTTATTGGGGAGAGAAACCAGTGGGCTAAATAACTCCTATAGATGTACCGTATTGTATGAGCGTACATTCACTGGGGAATGAGGGGGGGGGAGCGGTGGGTAAAGAAGAAGATGGGGACTCAGCCATCAGTCCAGAAGCCATGCATTCAAATGGAATAGAGAATCGTTTTCAGAATAGCCGGGTCGCGACCTAGTACCCGAGTCACAAAATGGCGAACATATTGGGTTAGGGTGGGTAGGTAGGTATGTGTGTAGTTAGGTAGGTTGGTAGGTAGATCGGTAAGTAGGTCGGTAGGTAGGTCAATAGGTATGTAGGTCGGTAGGTATGTATGTAGTTAGGTAGGTTGGTAGGTAGATCGGTAAGTAGGTCTGTAGGTAGGTCAATAGGTATGTAGGTCGGTGTGTATGAAGGTCGGTTGCTATGTAGGTTGGTAGTTGTGTAGGTCGGCAGGTATGTAGATAGGTAGGTATGTAGGTCGGTATGTATGTAGGTCGGTATGTATGTAGGTCAGTAGGTAGGTCGGTATGTATGTAGGTCAGTAGGTAGGTCGGCATGTAGGAAGGTAGATAGGTAGGAATGAAGGAATGAAGGTAGATAGGTGGTTGGGTGGGTTGGTAGGTAGGTCAGTAGGTAGGTCGGTATGTAGGTGGGTAGGTAGAGTGATACCGGTAGAATCCATGTAACCATTAGCCCTCTCTATTTTTATACTTTCCTTTATAGTATATAAAGATTATGGCTGAACGAAAACATTTTTATATTTTTTTTAAATAAAAAAACGAACATCACTAGGCAATCAAGTTTCATAACATAACTCTAGATAAAATGTTTATGAAAAAAGTTCAAATAGCATATAATTGCCTCCCTTCCACGACAAGAGATAAAGTGTTGATGAAGGAGTTCAAATAGCGCCAAATTACCTCCCGTGTTGGCTTGAAAATATTTGGATAAGACAACGTGTGAGATGAAAAGATTATATTACGGCCATGTTAGAAGAAGGGGGAGAGTACTCTGTTAATATGATATGTAGATAAGTACAAAGTTATTTCTCTTAAGCAAATTTAGCTCAATTATTTTTTTCTATTTTTTTAAAGTCTACCCAGATCTGATGGGTAAGCTACATGACGTTAGTTGGGTCAAAGTATAGAAGGCTGGGCATTGTGCTGGCCACACGATCATCTAGTATGTCGTGGCCAAATAAACTGGTGAACGCTGCTTTAATTGTCGTATGGATCAATGTGGTCGTTCGGACTTGCTTTACTTTTATATCATGTTATATTAAAACTCTATTATATAATCATGTTTTAATGACATTTTATAAAAGTCATACATGCAGGCCTATACTTAATTTATCTATACGTGTAAGAGTTCTTTTATGTTACTACAATAAACAACTACAATTAACTTAGATAAATATATCAAATATCTATTTCCACAAACATTGTGAACAAACAAACAAACACACTTACGCACACATAAACCAAGTTTTCATTAATAAACACGCTTTAACGAGCTTAAGACAAGTTTTCAGTTTGTAAATTGCGAGGTTTTTGAAAACCGAAAACGAACATTCTTTAAATCGAGCGATATAACAAAAACTTATAATTGAAAATAAAATGTATACAAAAGGCCTTAAACTAGAAAGAAATGAAAACATGGCTTCCACTGGTTTTCTTAATCTCAAAAGCTTTTTATGATTTTATAGTCAAATTTCTAGGATCATCCTTATTTTTATTCGTGTGATTGCATTGGGTTTTATCAATTGTGTAGATTCAAAATATAATTATATTCTCACGGGGACATCCTATAGATACGGGGTTTAAAATGAACATCGCTTTCTTTCTGAAAAAAATTGGGGACACCGAGGAAAGGGACATAATGCAAGTTGTTAGTGATCCCTACTGAGCAAGGAGAGAACATTTTCTCTTTTTCTTAAGATACAGAAGAGGTGACGCTGTGAGACCAACCAGTCAACCAAGGAAAAGCTTAGAAAGAAAACGACAAGCCAAGCCGGCAGATAAGAGCGGTTGGTGGTTGCCAGATTATTATTTTTTTTGCCGTGTGCAGGAAGTTGTGATTTAAAGAAAAAAAAATAATTTGGTCACAAAATGGAGAAAAGATTTCAAGTGACCAATTACTGGCCACTTGATGGTCCGACAAAAGGGTTTTTCATGCGTTGATTGACATGCCAGGTATGGTTTGAGAACAGCCAGCTATTTAAATAGACCGACCAAGAAAAAAAAAGAAAGAAAAGAAAATGGCGGATCTAACTATTCTTTGTTGAGTTGGTTATGGGGGGCAATATGTCTGGTATGACAGTGGGTGTTGGGGCAATGCAGTGGCGTAGCCAGGAATGCAAAAGGGGAAGGGGGGAGAGGCAAAAACATTTTTAAAAAGGGGGAGTTTGAAATAGTATAAGGTGGGGATGGGCAAATAATGGATGGTCATTATAGAAATAGTGCACGGTTAGGGGGGGGGGGGGTGTGGAGATATAACAGGCTGTTTCTGAACTGGTGCACAATTTTCTCCTAAACTATTTTAAAAAAGGGAACAATGTATCTAATTATCAATAGCTGAAACGTAAACATATGATATATTAAATATTGCAAAGTTAAAAAGTTGTCTTTTTCTGAAAGAAAAATTGGCATTGATGCAAACATTTCTTTATAGATTAGAGTTAAAGATAGGATTTAAGTTTAATTTTTCTAAACCTTAAAAAAAATTACCCGTCAGACCAAATGTATCATAGGGCCGGTGAATCATCGTTCACCAGTTTCTGTGGCCACGGCATACTAGGAGATTGTGTGATCAGCACAATGTCCAGCCGCATTATTTTTACCCCATCAGTTCTGGGTGGACTCAGTGATACTCTCCAGGAACGGGAACAAATCCTTGGCCTTCACCAGGATTCGAACCCAGGACCTTTGGCACGGCCAGCAGACAAACGCGCTGCCTCTCGGCCACCGTGGCCACCATGATCTAAACCTTCACAAAAACCCTTTAATTTACTGGTAGAGTTTCTTGGTTCACCTTGTTGTAAAGGATCTTTCTCAATTATTCGTTTGTTTTCTGTTGCTTTTTTTTCTCTTCACCGCATCAATTGTTGCGTTTCTTTTTTTTTCAACTGCCACTTTTTCCGTTTTCTTTATCAGCTGCTATTATTTGAACTGAAGATGCGATTTTGAGTTGTCATTTTTACCGTTGCCATTTAACAGTCTCTTTAAGTAGTAGACCTAAAGCTTAATTTTAAAAATGGAGCGTCGGTAATGTATAAGATTAGATAAGATAAGAAATGTAAACAAGAACAACAGACTGCGAAGTGATGCATCAGGAATAAGTTAGGAAAAAAAGACAAAATGCCAGTTCAATCAATTTGAGTGAAGAGAAACAAATTTAAAAAGCGATTCGTTTTATGTAAGTTGTAGAAATATCTTACATTCAAAGAAATCTCTACGACATTTTGTGTTCAGATAATTAAAAAAAAATACAATCTAGATCTAACAATTTTTATTTTTTTTGTAAATCCTTTTTATGCATTTTTGTTTTTCGGTCAAAACTTTTTAATCTGATCTTATTCATTACAGACGCCCCTTCTCCAAAGAAGATAATTGCGTCCTACGCACATCCGTGGTTGGAGTCGTCCTGCATTTCTATTAGTGCAGAACAGGTTTCCGTGTCAATCGCGCAAACTATTTTAATGTGTGTATTTAGTATCCAAATGCTAAAAAAATCATTTTTACAAAATATTAAACTCAAATTTCAAGTAATTAGCTCAATATTATCATTTAAATGTGTGTTTTTTGGGAGATGAAGTAAACAAATCTCGTAGCCATTCGAGATTTGCAATTTCTTGTCAACACACTGTCGTGACGTCACACAAAGGTGAAAAACTTAGTAGTGTACAGTTCTCTGACTCGGAACTAGTTTGTTGTTTTTTTGTTCGAAAATGGTTCGATACTGTGGTTTTTCACCAGGAATAAGTTTCTGTCAATGCCTGAAGAGAAAATTCGGTACAATCTGTTAGACCTATTATAGATTACTCCTTGGTGCAGTATCCAATATATTTCTATATAATGCATTTACCGGTAGCGGTTTAGATAAATCATCTACTAAATCTAAGCACTAAACCAACCAAAACAAGAGGAGCTGTACAGAAAATAGAGCATTTAAGTTTAAATTAAAGGTAAGTTTTTAAAATAGAAAAATATAGGCCTACTATCTATTAGTTTTAAGATTAGTATTTGATTAGGCCTAGGACTTTTATAAAGTTAAATAAGTTTTATAGCTTATTACTAACTAGGCTAACTAGTTATTATTACTTGTAACTTGTACTTACTTGTAGCCTACTACTTATAATTAGGCCTAAGCCTACTACTTTAAAATATTAAACTTTAAACATAGGCTATTTTATTTATTTGTAGGCCTACTGGTAGTATTTTTTTAAAAATTATGATTAGTACTAGACTACACTCCTACACACTACACAGTGACAGTAAGCCTAGTATTGAGTATTTATTATTAAACGTTAGGCCTAGTTTTAAAAAAAAATCAAGTTAGGCCATGTTATTATAATTATTATAGTATAAAAATTGGAGAAATTTTAACTAATAGCCCAATTATATTATATTAGATTTATAAAACTAAAATTTAATTTCAGGTTTTATCAGAAATGGATTTTTCTGGCGCCTCAGGCTCAAACTCAAGTCTGCCACTGCATGTATTAACGCTGCTGTACCAAGCAAAGCCTCGGTTACTAAAATGGTATGCTAAAATCAACAATAAATGATGTTAATGGAAAATACATTTAATTTTTTATTATAATATAGGCCTATATATTTTATTATTAAATGCATTCTTGCTTTCCAGTAGGTAGGCCCTACACCACATTATATCAATAGCCAATAGTGAAAAAGCTTGGATGTGAATGGTACTTGTGTGCCTGTTGGGTGGTAGTAGTGTTTTAAAATGTTCAATGATTAATAATTCAAGCTTTTTTTTATATACAACACTAAAATTTAATTTCAGGTTTTATCAGAAATTGATTTTTCCCGAACCTTGGATTCAAGGCGGCCAATTGCACATATTATTAATACTGCTGTACAAAGCAATGCTTCTGAAACTAAAGTGGTATGTAGTAACATCAACTACAAATAACGATGATAATACAAAATCAATTTAATTATAATATATATGTAGGCCTAATCATGACTAAGTGAACATTTTTAAAAATGTTAAATGTATAATACTTAAATAAACTTTGGAGTCGGTTGTAGAAGTCTGGACTATTGTATTAAAAAAATGTATCATCTAGAAATTGTGTGTATGAGGGCACATAGAGATATGGTTTCATTTTTTGTTGTCTATGAACTGAAGAGTTCCGAACCCCTACATAGAAGGCATATAATGGCTTATATTGAGAAATATATTAATCATTGCAATGATAGTGAGAAGTTAGGACATCATTTTTCTTTTGGCCTATAATACTATAATAATATAATCATATTGTTTTTTAAATTTCAGGTTTTAACAGAAATAGGTTCACGTCTCTCTTTTAAGGACATTACTGCCATACAAAACAATGCGCCTGAAATTATGGTAATTTACATCAACCGCAAATCATTTCAGTTAAATTATTGATACGTTAAGGTGTTTTAATTATAAAGCTGATGCACTTTAAAATAAAAAGGTTTAATATATAGTACTGGTATTGAAAAGAAGGGAATATATTTAAACATATTTAAATATATAATGAATAATAATTAATAATGTAACAAATTTTGAAGTTTGTAGAAGGTGTAGAAATGATTTCATTTTATGTTTGCCCTTTTTGTATGAGTAAAATGTAAATTTAAATTACTAATTTTAAAACTGGCTATATTGTTAATTATCTGTTTGATCTAAATCATTTGGAAATTTATGAACTCATGATTATACTTCTTAATTTGTCATAGGAAACAAGTAAGAAACGATGCAAGAAAAGTGGAATTACTTCAGTTAACATACCACCTCACAAAGCCAATGGGAACAGCTTGAAATCCACAAAGACAGAAATTGTACCTCAAGAATGTTCGACACCCACAAAAGCATAAAATTGCTACTGATTTTAATCATAGCTTTTTAAGTTTAGAAAATTCCTTCACACAACTCTTGTGACTTGAATTATTCTGATTAAAGTATTTTTAACTTACAGATAACTTATTAATGTCATTTATCATAGCTTTTTAAAAAAATAGATTTTGATAATGATTTCCTATATTCTATTTCATAGTTTAATGTAATAATTTGTTTCTAAAATGTTTCTTAAGCTTGATGGCAAATATGTCACATTTTAAAAACCTTTGTATTTTTACACAAGGGATTGGCTTTAACTTTATGATGATGGTAATGATATAGTTGTTTTTGACTATTGCATTGAGTAATACTAAAAAATACATTAAACTTACAATTACATTACAATTTTGTATTTAAAGTTATGCATAAAGCACAACAATTATTTTTAAATGTTTATTAACATCATTTATCTAATGAAAATGGGTAGTGTATTTACATGCAAAGATAGTAATTTTAAAAATATAAGAAATGAAACTTGGCTTGAAAATAAATTACATTTATTTAAATTCTTAAACGTCGAGGATATTTAAATTTAAACCCAGTGTACACTTCGCTTGGAAATTTTTTCTTATTTTTTTAACCACACAGGCGGGTAGTACCAGTCTTGTTCTTCTGTCTAGTCCTTGCCATATCCATCTGGCAAACAGTTTGTATGCCACATATCTGTATTTTCTGAAAAATGTAACAATACTTATTACTTATTGTTAAATATGTATTCTTTTTTTTACAAATAATTAACAATACTTTGAATTAGTACCTGTCATTGTGCTTGTTTGTTTTTTTATCTTAAAATTTGTAATTAAAATATTACAATAAACAATAGCATTTGTTTTTTTCAAATATTGAATGAGGTTAAGACTATGCACCTTATTTTAATTTTTTTAAATATCCAGGCTGCAAAGTTTTAGAAAATTTAAAGCAATAGGCCTTATATTCAGGCTTAAATACCTGTGTATGTCCCTCGGATCTGGTCAATACTTAGTCAATAGCCATTGTCTTCACAATATTGAAGGAATGCTATCTCCAGAACTGTAATGTTCAAGAATGCAGCATTAAAGTCAGGGTGGCCTGTAATGCAGCTTACTTTGGTCACTTCTGGATGATTAGCTCTTCATCATGGCAGCATTTTCGTTCTGCCTTGGCCGCTGGTATTCGACAATTTAAACATGCACACCTGTTCACAAAAAAAAATGCCTTTAAGTACCGATACTGGTATATTAAATTTAAATTGATGATGAGATATTATTACGGTATATTATATAAATATAATTAATAAAATTAATCTTTACTAATGTACCGGGTATGTATAAAAGTTAATTATGCTCATATTATGAGCACAATTTATTATGAGTCATAATAAATAGTAATAACATTGGGAGACATAACCTTATTAATATTAATGCTTTAAAAAAGTAAGTAAAAGGGGGGGGGGGTAGGATTTTTATTATACTTAGTCTTATAGCGCCGAAAACCTAAGCCATAGCCTACATCTTTGATTCTTTGCTTATACTACCTACCATAGCCCATCTCAGACAGAAAAACTAAATCATTATTAAAGACATATTAATATTAGGAAGTAACTTTTATAAGGTAGGCCTATGGCAGTAAAATTTATTCCATTATTGGCATTTACCCGTAGGCCTAGCCTTAGAAGGGTGTTTCATATAATTATATAGAGCCTATATAAAATATAGGATTAGCCTATATAGAAGGAACATCTGTAATGAATAAGATATGATACTGATAGTAGGCCTACTGTAGTAAATTATAACTTTTTCTATTATTATTATATCTAGAGTCTAGGCCCTAAGTCTAAGACTCTAAGTCGACTAAGTAAATTGTAAAGGCTGGGTGATGTGGCTAGGATCTTAAGTAAATTATATATTTATACGACACAAAATAATTACCATAGGTTATTTTCCAGCTCTTACTCCTCCAATACATCTTCTGTATCGTTTAAAATTGTTACACAGCTGTCTTCGGATTCGCTATGTTCACTTGAACTTGAATTATGTTGGGGATCATAAGAGTAGGGATTTAACGTAGCCATACTTTGTTTACTCCTTTACTTAACGTCACTTCCGGTTTAGGCTGAATGAAATGCGTAAATGAGCTATTCCAAATCTCGTCGCTTCGGACCCCTTTAAATTACATTTTTAAAATACAAAGACCTTTTTTTGAAATCTCAAACTTTCAGCAATATATTTTTATACTATTTACTGTCTAAATCAACTGTTAACTCAATTTTTATAAAAAGCTCTTCAGTTGGTCTTTAAGCTACTAGTTTTCCTGGTTTGTTCAGGCAACCCATTCTACGCCCAGATGCTACCCGGGAAGAAAGACTACTTATATGCATTTGTTCTCACATAAGGAATAATTAATTCATGCTAGAAACATTTTTCTTCATTATTTTCCATTGAAAAAAAAAGACGAGGAACGTTAATGGTTTTCGGGGCTGGGGATAAACATTTTATAGTGTCTTTTTGTCGTTGGCAACGGATCTATGAGCCCAGTTTTAGCACGCTAGTTTGACGGGATGGGGGTCAATTCCCCTTGCGAGTCTTTGGCGAACAAGCGCGAAATGTTTAATGTACAAATATTATAACTATTATTTAGTGTTATATATAATTTGTAGGCTAAAGGATCTATTTTTTACGGCATACAAATGTCTGATGCATTGTAAATAGATGTATATTTTTTTTCCATATTTTTTTAGAATGACTGGCAATGAGCTTCTAGCTAACAAACAAACTTGGGGCAATTGTTATTTATGTTTATATTTCTTTTGGTGTTTAAAACATACAAGGCCAAATTTCCTTTTTTAAAAAAACACCTTTGTTTTCTCATCAAAAATGTTTAAATCTGTCAGGAAAAAAATGTTGCCAGTTTAAACGATTTGATGTCAAACGCTTAGCAAAAAAAAAGGTTCACCTTTTAAGAAGAGACTAAAAGGAGATTTCAATAAATTGACACTTGTCAACAGTGCAAACTACTACAATATGGGAGGACAACTCCGCCTGACAGACAGCGAGGGGGAGTTTGTTCCCATTAGAGACACATCAGCACCGAGTGAAGGGAAACGGAGAGACATGGCGCTGTGATCTAGGGTCAAAGGTTAGAAGGTGCGCAAGGCTTTGAAAAAGTCAGTTGTGATAAAGCATCAATGTCGTTTATATTATATGTTTAGTTTTTTTTTTTTTTATAAATATTAATAAATGTTGCACTTTGAAGTTTGTTTATTTAACCTTGCAGGCTTATCTGTCTATCTTATCATTCTATCATAGGCTAAAGTTACAAGTTTCAATAAGTCTATTTTTTTCTTTGTGTCTTCTTCTAAACACCCTACTTTCTCTCGGTATTTACATTTCATGAATTTCATCCAAGACCTCTTTCTAACAAATCTCTCTTCCCCTTGTGCTACTCTGCTTGATATATATTATAATATACAAGCTAAATTTCCCGGTGTCACCCGGGTCAATATTAAATAAGCCTGTATAAGCTACAGACACAAATTTCATAAACTACAATGAACAGGAAGATCTAGAGTCTAAGTATTTTTTTTAAATTATTACTTACTGAAAACATTTAGGAAAGTAATATTACAAAAAATGTCTTTGTATTTACCAATAAGCTAAATTGCCCGTCGTTCTCCGTGGAGGAAAAAAAATGTATAAACAACAATAAACAAAAAGCCATAATAATTTTTTTAATATACTTATTTACTGAAAACATTAAAAAAAGGTAATTAAAAATAATATTGTAATCGGGGTTAATTTTAGGTAAGTCTTTTTTTATTTATCAAAAAGCTAAATTGCCCGGTGTTGCCCGTGGATTTACAATCCCCTAATATGCCGTGGCCACAGAAACTGTTGAACGAGTGCTTCACGGTCCTATGAATCAATTTGGTCCAATGGGATTACACTAATTGTCTAACATGCTATTGATAACGACGAAGAAGAAGAAAAATATTAACCCTTACAGTCCCGGGCGCGTATATAGCGGAACTGAAGGCAGCATAGATAGAAGTAGGTCGGTACGGGAAGGGTTAACAATAGCTAACGGTCTGATTTAAATCCTCCATTTTTGTCCTTCTTGGAATTTGTGTCGAAATATTTTCGACCATCCCTAGTCCCTACCCCTCCTACACACCCAGCTAACTTTCCTAACAAAACAAAACCTTCATAAAACAAAACGTTTTTCTATTCTTTGTTTCAAACTTTGTGAGTATCAACTAAGTCTTCAAAGAGATTCCAACAATGCTTGACCCCCCCCCTATCCCTCCGCTGCGCTCGAAATGCCATAATTGTTCTCTGGTTTTTCGGTGTGTTTAGCTTTTAACTTTTTGCCCACTGCTTATTTCCGCTCAAATGTAATTTGAAGTTTGCCAACATGTTATGGGTACAAAGTCCGGTATTTAGTGTGTGTGTGTGTGATGTTGTGGAAACGCTGACCACTGGTCACTGCGACGGACCGTCATTAAAAAAACAACAAGAATCTTTGTTTGAAATTCCATCCTTCCCCCAGCGTAAGCAGTAGGGGTGGTGGGGGTGGGGGCGGTCGTTAATCTGAGTGACCACTCCAGATGACCACTTGCTAAGCCCGTAAAGAGCCCGTTAAGATAACGCCTGGAGATAGCAGTGCGGTGCGGGGGGACACGAGTGGACAGAAGTGGACAGTCGCGCTGGTCCAAGGGAAGTTCCTCGTCTGGTTGACCCAATCGGATGACCGATGGTCACGCTAATAGGCGGAGGGGGGTGGAAGTTATAACAGAAGTTGCGCATATATATCTCTCTGACCCTGTAGCAAGTGTCAAACTGACCACTTCCCCCAGTAGTTGAACCAGATGACGTAAAATTAGCCACTTGAAGTTGATAACGGTTGTATCCAGAAGCTATAAGATGATATCAATTTTAGGGAAGTTGTAACTTTTGTAAAGTAAAAAAAGTAAGTATCCCTTTATAAGTCCGCGAAGCTAGTAAGGCATCGATCACTAGTACCCGTAGCATACAATGGGACCGTGTGGCCAACTCAACGCCCATACGAGTTGACTTTAACTTAATTGACGTCAGGTGCTGGGTAAATACAAATCGCGGCATTTTTTTTTCTTTTTAAATCAAGATTTGAACTCGGGACTATCAATTGCAATCGAACGCGCTGTGATCTACGCACAACGCTTAATAGTTTGTATAGAATAGATTCTCATTAGTCCTCTTTGTATTCTTAGAAAATATGCCATTAGTAGAATAGACCAAAGACTATAATACTTTGATATTTCTGCTATTTTCAACACAGTCACTCCTCAAAACTCCCAGTTTGGATGGACACAGAAAGAAGTACCTGGGAGTGCGCTCATTTGAGTCAGTGGCGCCTTCTTTATGGAACAGTCTATCTCATACACTGAGAGAATCTGGGACAAGAAAAACTTTTAAAAAGAACTTGAAGACCTTTCTCTTTGGCTAATACATCTGCCACTGCAAATCACACCAAGAGCGCACTGAGCATGCTGATTTAATAGCATGGATAGGAGCGCTATAGTAATGCCCATTCTTATTCTTATTTCATAACTTGAAATACGCTGTTTCGGAAATTTCGGATCACACGCACCCTGTCCTCTAAACTTATGGTTTATTAATTCGCTATGATTTTCTCAATGAAAAACTAAGATTAAAATAGAAAAGTTTTATACAGTCGAAAACTTTAGGTAAGTTTAGGAGTCATTTAGTAATTTAGTCATTTAGAATTTAGAACAGCGTTGTTGGCTGCGCGAGGAAAAAATAAACAACGCTTAAGCTCTAAAAATAGAGCAAGCGGTCCTTTTAACTCCCTTTATTTTAAGTTGCATTTTCTGTCTGTCTGTCTGCAATGGTGCAAAAATTGGCTTCGATTTTACGACCACTTCCCGTGGTCCGATCGAGCTGAAATTCGGACAGCAGACTTGCGGCGCCTAACAATACATCATATCAAATTTTCAATTTAAACAACTTAATAATACTACACTTATGACAATATTCATTTCTTTAAAGGAAAGTATAAGAGATATGCCTGTGCAACTTTTTATAGTTTTTCGGCGCAAAGGTAGAAAAAAAAAATTATGCTTCACACATTTAAAAAAAAATGCGCAATCGTTATAATTAGATATGTATTTGCCGACATTAGCGATTCGAAATTTTAGTTTTGTAGTGAGCCAATAATATCCAATATGCCCTACCTAAGAAGACTAAACAAAAATATTTCTTCTAAATTATTTCATTACCTGATGGTTAACTTAGTTTGCAAATAAAGGGAGTATAATAAAAACTTCATTTTTACGGTTTTCTTGTTTTAAAATAGTATTTGAATGGATGAAATCGTGTAGGAGAATGTTTTAGTTATGCTGATATAATGTATTGTATTTTAGTGTATGATATTAATTAATATTTGTTCTATGTAGGTATACATTAACTTATTATGTAAAGGTGGAATTCAATTTGTTCTGTGGGAGCTGTCTTATGTGGTTGTAGAATTATAAAAAATCTGGTTGTATTAAAACATGTTAATGTGAGATCGTTGAATACGATCGGTTATATGGACATGTTTAATAGCACTCACTTGTTATACACGGCTGTAGAATCGGTTATATGGACATGTTTAATAGCACTCACTTGTTATACACGGCTGTAGAATCGGTTATATGGACATGTTTAATAGCACTCACTTGTTATACACGGCTGTAGAATCGGTTATATGGACATGTTTAATAGCACTCACTTGTTATACACGGCTGTAGAATCGGTTATATGGACATGTTTAATAGCACTCACTTGTTATACACGGCTGTAGAATCGGTTATATGGACATGTTTAATAGCACTCACTTGTTATACACGGCTGTAGAATCGGTTATATGGACATGTTTAATAGCACTCACTTGTTATACACGGCTGTAGAATCGGTTATATGGACATGTTTAATAGCACTCACTTGTTATACACGGCTGTAGAATCGGTTATATGGACATGTTTAATAGCACTCACTTGTTATACACGGCTGTAGAATCGGTTATATGGACATGTTTAATAGCACTCACTTGTTATACACGGCTGTAGAATCGGTTATATGGACATGTTTAATAGCATTCACTTGTTATACACGGCTGTAGAATCGGTTATATGGACATGTTTAATAGCACTCACTTGTTATACACGGCTGTAGAATCGGTTATATGGACATGTTTAATAGCACTAACTTGTTATACACGGCTGTAGAATCGGTTATATGGACATGTTTAATAGCACTCACTTGTTATACACGGATGTAGACTCGGTTATATGGACATGTTTAATAGCACTCACTTGTTATACACGGCTGTAGAATCGGTAATATGGACATGTTTAATAGCACTCACTTGTTATACACGGCTGTAGAATCGGTTATATGGACATGTTTAATAGCACTCACTTGTTATACACGGCTGTAGAATCGGTTATATGGACATGTTTAATAGCACTCACTTGTTATACACGGCTGTAGAATCGGTTATATGGACATGTTTAATAGCACTCACTTGTTATACACGGCTGTAGAATCGGTTATATGGACATGTTTAATAGCACTCACTTGTTATACACGGCTGTAGAATCGGTTATATGGACATGTTTAATAGCACTCACTTGTTATACACGGCTGTAGAATCGGTTATATGGACATGTTTAATAGCACTCACTTGTTATACACGGCTGTAGAATCGGTTATATGGACATGTTTAATAGCACTCACTTGTTATACACGGCTGTAGAATCGGTTATATGGACATGTTTAATAGCACTCACTTGTTATACACGGCTGTAGAATCGGTTATATGGACATGTTTAATAGCACTCACTTGTTATACACGGCTGTAGAATCGGTTATATGGACATGTTTAATAGCACTCACTTGTTATACACGGCTGTAGAATCGGTTACATGGACATGTTTAATAGCACTCACTTGTTATACACGGCTGTAGAATCGGTTACATGGACATGTTTAATAGCACTCACTTGTTATACACGGCTGTAGAATCGGTTACATGGACATGTTTAATAGCACTCACTTGTTATACACGGCTGTAGAATAACATTTGTTATTTATAGTACTTGTTCTTTGTGATTTTTATAACATGTTTTATTTATTTTGTATTAGATGTCTACATTCATTTATTTTTCATTAAAAAAAAGTATCCCCGACAGACCAATTAGGTCCACAGAATAGCAGCATTCATAAGCTTTCACGGCACACTAGGGGATTGTATGACGAGCACAATACCCAACTGGCTTTACTTTTGCCTAAACTAATGTCCTCTACCTATCAAATTTTCGGTAAACCCAGACCCACATTCAAAACCCCGGACCCTGGACAAAATCTTAGCCAGACCTTCGAAACAAAATCTTAGCCTTCACACAGATTCGAGCTCTGGACCTTCGGTTCGCCAGTCGAGAGCGCTGCGTCTTGATAACGTTCCTTCATAATATTTTGTATAGATCTATGATCTATTAGAATGACAGAGAAAACAATGGAAGGGTATTACTGGGGAACGGACGGGCATGAAACTGAACCATGTCATGGGAAAGGCAGAGAGACAGAGGAATAAACTAGGATTGTGTTTGTGTCACATATGACGCTCCAAACGATTGAAATGACTAAAGTAACATGTAAGTAGTAATGTAAAGTAGAAAGTAAAGTTCCCTTGGAAACAAACTGATCATATTGCTGGTGAAGCAGTGTTCACCAGTTTCTGTTGTCATGGCAAACAATGGGATGTGTGGCCAGCACAATGCCCATCCGCCTAATCTAATCCTGAAAAAAGTCCTAGCCTTCACCAGGATTCGCTCGGCTCCCGTGCCCCGTAAGGAAGGAGGGTAGGTTTTCAAAATAGTTTTCATTCGAGTTTGTGATATAATAAAGTAGGTCAGTATTACTCCCAACCCCCTCTGTTTAAAAACGCATTCTCTTTCTTACTTTGTTTAGCCATATTATACTTTTAAAATTTAAAACTTTTTTGTCCTTTATCTTCTCTGGTTTTATTTCTTCTGTCTATCCCTCGGAGGAATCAATAACCTGAACACATTGAAGCTGTCGACACACTTGACTTAATCAGTTCTCTCTATCCATTCTTTTTGTTCTGATTTTAGTTTTTGGTTCTGTTTGTTCGTTCCGACAAAAAAACAGATTTGAGGAGTGCGGAGGATGGGATAGTTTTGGGGGGTTTGGGGTGTGGGGGTGGGGGGCGTTTAGAGTGTCCGGGTGTCGAAGAGTTATCAAAATGGAATCTTAATGAACTGGTGCCTCTTGGCACAGTGGGGGCATGCACGCGTGTAGCACCAAGTGTGAGCTGTTTGCCACGGGAAAAAGAGAGAGGGCTGGGGGGGGGGGTGAGAGAATAGAGCGATAGGAAAAGAGGGAGGGAAGTTAGTGGCGAGGTGATGATGGGGGGGGGGGGTGTTTGAGGTATGAGAGCCTCTAGCATGAGAACAAACAAAACTGTTATCAGCATAGGTTTATAACACACTCGCACGCACGCACCCACATACAGAGGATATTTAAAAAAAGATGTTTGATAATCAGTTATATCTCTACATACACAGCCAGACATAAAAGAAACGCTTAACATTTATGGTATAGTCTAGTTTTATGACGAACTTGCATATCTATACCCATATAAAAATGTTTACAGGCAATCGGTAGGACTAGATATAATATATTGAAAAAAAATACTGTAGCTAAAAGTTTATAATCTAAACATAACTAACATATTGTTGTCGAAGGTTTGGAGAAAAAGAAATAAAGAAAGAGAGCTTGAAATTTGTATCTTTTTTTCCCTCTACAGGTAAATAGTTTTAAATTTTCCATAATGCTGATTAAAAAAAAATTTCGAATCTTATATTGTGTATTGCAGTATATTTCCAAACTGTTTTCTATATTGTAACTGTATTACGTGCACGCAATTAAAATTGTATAATGCAAACATTTTTAATTTATCTTTTTTATATTATAGACGCTCCTTCTATAAAGAAGATTATTGCATCCTACGATCATCCGTGGTCCGAGTCTAGTCTTGCATTTTTTATTGATGTTTTAAATGATGTTAAGTTATTGGTTTTCCTGGTTTGTTCAAGCAACCCATTCCATGTATGAATGCCACTTTGGAAGCAAACTATTCGCAGAAGCAAAATAGTTGTGTATGTAAGCGTACTTAATATTTCGTTTTCATTAGCTTATATTGAATGTTTCATAATGTTTTTATAATAACATATCAGATAATAAATTAAAATGTGTAATTTAATTTTACTCTTATTAAATATTGAACTTTATATAGATCTACATGGAGAGCTCATCATTTTAAAATAAAATATTAAAAGGTCCTGAAAATGCACAATTTAATATCTAGTGTGCCTATGGTAATGGATGATTTTAGACACTGACATACATAAAATATGTCCGTTATGATTTTGCTTTAAAAACTTTCCGGAAAAGCGGCCATGAAAATGAACTCAACAAAATGGCAGTTGATCTTTCTCCATTGACTGCGTTGAATGCAATAATATAAATATAATTTCAGTAGCCTAAGTATTGTATTATATAAGCTTAAACCTTTTATTTTAGGCCATTTTGTTCATAAGTCAGGTTATACCCAGGCACGTAATATATGCCATAAAGGCCTAATAATAATTTAGGCCTATCAGGTTTCAGTCGCTCACAAATGCCTTTTATAAATGTTTATGATTATGTATATCAGTGTCTAAAATCGGCCGTTGGCATACGCACTACTTATCTATGTATAAAAATCTGCATTTTCCATACAATTTTAAGTGGTTGAGCACAACATGTATATATAGTTCAGTGCTGTTTGCACAGCATGTATATATAACTCAGTGCTTATAACCACCAAGTACTTGCACTATTACGAAATGCTCTTAAGGGTAGGTTTGCTGAATTGCAAAATGCGTATCCGGTATAGGCTTGTTATCATTAGCAGAAATATTAAATGAACTTTAGAAATTTAACTAAAAAATTCACTTCCGGCAAACTAAGAGTAACCTTTAACTATAATAAATGGCAAACATGTTGTTGTATATAAATTAACAGAAATTTTAACGTAAGCTTTCACATTCTGTAAAATATTTACTATCTGAAAAGATAACACAATGATCTAATTTAATAAAATACTCACAGAGAAACGGGCATAAAACACATTTCATATTGACTTTGCTCAAATAATGTATTCATATATATCAATTTCCTTCCCGAGTGACATTCGTGCATGAAATGGGTTGCCTGAACAATTCGGAAGACCAATAACTTGACATCATTTAAAACACTAATCAAAATGCAAGGCTCAAAATACCGATAGACGTGAGACCACAGATCTTTAAAAAAGAATGGATAGCGCCTCCATAATAAATGTGTATGCGCAAATAGGGTTATAGGAATAAACCAAATTATAATAAATGTATTAACCCTTCCTGTACCGACCTACTTCTATCTATGCTGCCTTCAGTTCCGCTATTTACGCGCCCGGGACTGTAAGGGTTAAATAAAATAGGAAGTTCAAATCACTTTAAGTATATAAAATGTACAGGTCAGTGTTTAAGAAATGCATAATATTTTTAGGTAAGTGAAAGTCTATTGAAAGTCTATTGATCTTGGCAAGAAGATTAGGCCTATAGTTTCCAGCGCTTATTTCCTTGTATTCCTTGTTGAACATAGGGCCTCACCAGGTTACTAGGCCCAATCCATTCTTTTTATACATCAGTGGCTTAAGACGCAATAACCTTATGTATTTAAGGAGATTCTGTAACATTATGCATAAAATCACACTCCATTGTTGCCATAATAATAATAATAAAGAGATGAATTAATTATTTGATATATCAAGTCTTGCTAAAAATAAAATTGTTGGTATGTTTGCAAAACGTTACACACATCTAGCTGCTCAACCTGGACACCAGGAAGTGAACCTGTACCTCTTCAGCCAGACCTCCAAGTGTCTGCATGAGGCAGGAATGAGCGTTGACGTAATGGGAGCTCGGGTATTCCTCGTGTCGACACGTCGGCGGGTTAACCTCACGGTCACCTCGCTGCCGAAGGCCCAGGCTTTTAATTACTAACAAGAGCAACATCCATCCTCCTCCTCCCCTCCCCTCAAACCTTTTCCCTACTCCTTTCACCCACTCCACTTCCGGTGCTATTTCAAGAGTTCTGCGAATGTTACTCTAGACATCAGTGGCGTAGAGGTGGGTGCAAAAAGTGCAAATGAATAGGGGTTGGGGAAGCAATAGTAAACCAAATTGTAATTATGGACACAATTTAATGGTATAAAATAAACGAAAACAAATAATGATTTTACGTTTTCTTTAAGGATACATTCAATGTTAAATGTCCTTTAGTGGCACAACTAAAAGCGAAATAATAAAAATGTATAATATTTTTATCTGGGGCTATATTCTTCTTTTTCTTCTTCTTCTATTAGCCAGTCTGCAGTGCTGTTTTCTCTCTTGCAGTCAATGCCAGACAAACATATTTACATGTCTTTGTCAGTTGTTCCATACTGCTATATAGTGTGTTGGTAAAGGTAGGTTGAGGGGGGAGTAGAGTGTATCTGGGGTGGGTTATCTCAGGGCTTTCAAGAAGGAAGTGGTTCACAGTTTTTTGTGGGCAGGGGCAAAGTCTACAGTTAGGTGGCTGAGTTGGGTTTATTCGATTTAGGTGTGAGTTGAGTGCTATAATATGTCCTGTTCTCAACTGGAATATAGTGCATTGATCTTTGCAGGGGGGGGGGGGGGGAGGAGTCTAGGGCTATATAACAATACAATGTTGTCAACACCCTCTCCCCCTCCTATTTCGCATATACACTAATACAGATACAATCTCCATCCCGCCCACCTACCCCTCAATAAAAAACAGCATATTTTCATATAACAATTCTAAACCGCCCTCCAACCCCACCCCTTCAATATACTTAATATACTTAACATTCTTTCTTAACTAACAGAATAAGACTAGTAATCGGTTATAGAATAATCTCTGAAAGCTTAGATAAGATTACAGTAAATAACAGAAAAAAAAATACACTAATAGAATATTTTATATCTTATAAAAATGTAACACAACAGACTCACATCAGGCAACCATAGCTTTACAAAGAATTTTTCTTACTAAATACGATATAGATTTTTCAAAAAGCTCTGTAGAAGATATTTTGAAATCCATAAAACAACACTTGTTAAACACTAACCCCCATTCACACTAAAGAGGATTCGGTGATTTCGGGTGTTCAAGTTTGAAACACAATGGGACCCGTCAACTAAAGAAAACATTTAAAAAATTATAACAAAATCAGAAAAGAGCTGCAAGGTTCATTACTAGCGAATATTTACAGCTGACAAGTTGCAATTTTAGATAAACCTAAGGACAAAAAAACTTTCGTTATCCCTTATGCGAGAATAAATGCACATAAGTACTCTTTCTTCCCCAGTGGCATCCTGGCATGGAATGGGTTACCTGAACAAGCAAGGAAATCCAGTAACTTAACATAATTAAAAACACTAATAAAAATGGAAGACTAGACTCGGACCACGGATAAGCGTAGAATGCAATCATCCTCTTCATATCTGGAGCCGTTTTTTTTTTTCTCATTTGAAGTAAATTGAAGACGTAGAAGCAAATAAAATGGCGCAGGGTGGGGATGTAAGGATGACTCCCTAATGGTTCAGGGGTCGAATTTCACCAAGATCTGTCCTTGTTCCAATTTTGAAGTGTCAAATATCCAACACACACACACACTCACACACACACACGTGCGTACAAATGCACAGTCTGAAAGAAATTATCATTCCTTACTATGTGTGTGTGTGGGTGTGATTCGATTGATTATATAACACGAAACGGGTAGAAGGAACGACGCTTTCTGATTGGTTCTCGTATTGATCGAGTGGGAGGAGCCACCGTGCCCCATGTGACAACAGCCCCCCCCCCCCTTTTACAATCCTTAACGCCTTTTAATAAAAGTGTGGCGGTGGGGGTGGGTTGTGTGGTGATGATAATAAAAGAGAAAGTGAGGATACACACACAAAAGAGATCGATCGTTTGTTTACCCACATTTCTCTTTTTTTAATTTTTTTTTTTTGGGGGGGGGGGGGGGGGTCGTGGCGTTTCAAATCAAAATGGAAAGGAACAAACCTTCTCACGTGATCAGAGCGAGCTTGCACGAGATCTTCGGCACGCGCTGCACTGCACGTGACTTAAGGAGAAAATATGAGAGAATTTAATCTTAGGATTTAAGCCCCTCCACCCTCTCCCGCTCGTCGCCCATGTTTTTAAGCCCTTAAAGGAGAAAAGTTGGTAGAGGAGTGGAGGAGGGGAGGGTGGGTGCGTGGAAGGGAGTACGGAATGTTTTTGGAGGAGCTAGGGTGCGACACAAAAAATAAAAAACGGACGTAAGGGGATTAGGGAATAGAATAATCAAAATAGGATTATGTAGTTAAGCTCCTCCATGCACAGTGTGTGTAACAGTAGTTGCTAGGGTTTGATAAGGTTGGTGTCAACAGAGGAAGCCAGAGACGTTAGAGGAGTCAGAAAATAGAGAGAGAGGGAGAGAGAGGGGGAGAGAGGGAGGGAGAGAGAGAGAGAGGGAGAGAGAGAGAGAGAGAGAGTCGCTCTAATGTCATTGTGCGTTCAATTTTGTTTTGGGGATTCAATAAAGTTGTTGGGGAAACAATGTTAAATTTGTTTTTGTTGTTGTTGTTAGTTTCGAATAAAGGCAACGGGGTTTCCTTTTTTTTTTTTTACACAAGGGCATACGAATATGGGCACCATTGCCGTATCTTTGTTCTTTTCATGAGAAAGTAAGTGCATCGTCTTTATGTGCGCTTGTGGGCATCGCCGGCAGCGCGTTCGTCTGGCGTAACGAAGGTCCTGAGTTCGAATCCTTGTAAAGACTAGGATTTGTTCCCTTGACTAGAATGTGAACATGATATTATTTGGGGTAAAGTAAAGGCGGCCGGGCATTGTGATTTTACTTTAATGAATGCACTCTTTAATATGATGATTTATTACAGGGAAAATTAACAAACATGCAGACGACAAAATCGTATAGTTGAAGATTTTGAATCCTTGGATATAAATAAGTTTTGATATTATGGAGTATTCGAGTTTTTAAAACCCTAAGCTTAAACTCAAATACCTTAGTTTTTCTGACTTTTGTTGGGCGTACTTGCCCCCCCCCCACTCCCTTACAAATGTCACCATTTTCTTTGATATTTCCTGTTAATATATTTAATAACATGACTGTTATGTTGGTCTTGTACTCCTCATGTCAACTGGGCAAAAACTACATTTAAATGTAGATCCCAACCTTTTTCCCCACCTACCCAACGCCACACACACCTCTGGAAAAAATTCATGCGGACTCATAAATTATATAAACGTATGCGCATTCATATGTTATATACATATTTCATATATTTGACTGTGAGCGTCTAGAGCGTCCACCATGCGTACGGGCTCAGATGAATTAAAGAAACGTAAAGTGCATCCTGCATGGCGGATCGTTTTGGGGTTATAAAGGGGAGGGGGAGGAGGTGACAAGAGATGCATCAGAGTGGCATGATACGGGGGGCAAAGGAAGACGAAGAACATATACATAAAGAGAGACAGTAAGACAGACATACAGGCAGGATGGCAGACAGAATGGCGGGATGGCAGGCACGCCGACCAAAATGGCAGAGAAAGACAGACAAAGAGACAAGCGGGAAAAAAAGAAGGCAGCTAACGAAAGAGAGAAAGAGAAAGTGGAGGGGAGAGAACGGTGGAGAGAGAGACAGACAGAAAAAGTAAACAAGGTCGTCAAAGAGAATATTAGGGATATAGACGATAGAGAGAGAGAGAGAGAATAGAGAAAGAAAGACAGTCGGACAGACAGGCAGACAAATAGAAACAATGTCAGTAAAAATAATTGCGATATAGACCTATAAGCGAGACACCAAGAGAAAGAGAGAGACACACAAAGAGAGAGATTGAGAGACCATTATTTACTAAAGTATTATTAAATTTAAGGTCAGCCAAACCCCGGTGAAAATCGACGTCGGTTCTGATCGAATTCTTTTTCGGAAAGTAAATAATATAAAGAAAATGTCTGTATTCGTCCATTGCCTAAGGTTTTGGTCAACCCTGAATCCGGTCCTAGGCAATTGCTAAAGGGATAAAAATGGGCGTGAATACATATCCGCATTAAAAGGGAATTCCCATTCCAAAACAACCTTCCGCTCCATTTGTCACCGTTTTCCATACACTTGACATAGAGTCTACAGCTTTATAGTATAAACGTAAAACCCCTCTCGCCCTGTCAGTTAGTGAGTAAACTACGACACAGATGAAGTAAGAAAGAGAAAAGAAGAAGAGAGAGAAAAGAAGGACGAACATTCTTCCTCCACGGATCCTGGCTTCGCTCACTGCATGTTTTGGATTCCTCCTGACAAACCGTCTAAAGGAGGACCGCCTGGGTCACGTCAAAACTCTGGTGTTGTGAGCCGGAAATTTAAAGACCGAACCATTTCTCATTTTTCCTCGCAAAGTTTTAGCGATGGCTTTTTTTTTTTATGTGAGTTTGTGGAGTGGCTTTTTTATTTAAAGCTATTCATAATTGAATAGAAAAGGGGGGAGGGAGGGGGAGAGGCTGTTGGATGGTGTTGGTTTTATTTCTGTTCGTTGGTTGTTTTTTTTCGCGATGATGTCATAATAATGTCAAGGCGAAGTGTGGTGAAAAGGGAGATAATTTGAGTGTTCGACAGGACAAAGTGTGGTTTGATTGGTTGGTTTTCATTGCTGTTATTCATTTGCTACCATTTATAACTTCTCATTGGACAAGGAATTTAAATATATTTGATTGGATAATAATCTTTAATAATGACAATAATAATGACAAATTGTTTAGCGCATCTGTCCGTAGACTACTATTGAATTAAAGACCAATTCAATAGGTTTTTATGTCTATAAGGTGGACCGCTTGCTTTAATATTTCTGCTATTTTTTGATGACTCGAATTACTTCTTTTCGGAATTCCTGACTCCCTTCTGTATTGTACACTTCCGTTTTATTTAATCGCTGTGATTTTCTCAATGAAAAATTAAAAAGTAAAATCAAAAGTTGTATACATCGGAAACCTTTAGGCAGCCTTAGGAGTCATTTAAGACAATGTTATTGGTTGCGCATGGAAAAAAAGGACATAATATATACTTTCTAAAAATAGATCAAGCGGTCCATCTTATTATAGTCTTTGGTACCGGTATAAGATTATCCAGTGTCCGAATGCTAATAAAATCATTTATACTAAATATTAAACATAACTGTCAAGTAATTAGTGCAATATTAGCATTTAAATAAGTGTGGGTTTTTTTTAGGGAGGAAATTTCCACATCTCGTAGCCATTTGAGATGTTTAATTTCCGGCTACCAAAGGGAAGTGACGTCATTAATTGGCAACTCGTGATTGAAAAATTCAATATTGCCCTCTTGTTTTGAATCTTTACCTGGTACTTATATTTAACACAATCGTGTTTAAGAGAAAACCTCTCCAGTTGGCCTTTAAGTTCTGATTTGACAGTTTACTTATGTTTATGTGAGCATTGCAACAGGTTGTTTTTGGGTTGTATTTCTAAATTAGAGTTTAATGCCTTATGTATTATTATTATTAATTTACTGAAGTTAGTGATGTAGTTAGACACAAAATCAACTAGCCAACGATAAAATGTCTTCAAATAACTCTTCCTAAAAGACACTTTTGTCTCACAATTCAGAAGTATATAAGAAATCGTATGAACAAAAACAGGCCCAGGCAAAGTGGTCCTTCTGAAATAGTCTGTAAAATAAAACTTACAGGATCTTTCTTTTTGTTGAGTCTTTAAGGAGGAACCCAGATGTGTCTTGAAAGGAACTATTTCACAGAGAGATTTTGAGATTGTCTTTAACTGATCTTCCATTAACGACTCTGCTTCCAAAAAAAAAACGCACCTGTCTTGCAGTATATATTCCTTCAGTTTCCCCCCTCTTTTGTTCACGTCTCGTCTGCTACTGACGCTTCTCGTCTGCTGCCGTGTCTTGTCTGCTTATCTTTTTTTGTTGTTGTTGTTTTAAGCCAGGTTTGCGCCAAACAAACAAGTGGACTTGGAGGGACTGACGGACAGACATGGACAACACAAGCTTTGACTTCTTTTTTTCTCTCTTTCTGTTTTAACCCCGGTGTAACATGTATTTTTCCCACAGAATTTTGTTCTCCTTGTCAAAAACTGTGTTTGCCAATAACGCCGAAATGGGGGGATTGCACAGGACATGCGCATAGGATAGCTTCGTGTTCAAATATTGGGAAAGTCCGATAAACGGTGTCATTTGGGAACCAATGAGTTCAAGTGCAAATTTTCACAATTTTTTTCATGTCATTATAAAGTCATAAAAAAACATAGGTCTATTGTTTGTCAACAGCAATATTAGTTTTACCTTCATTACAATAAATGAAAGTATAGTGGAGACAAAAGAATGCATAATCGCCATGTTTTTCTGTGTGTGTTTTGCTTTATTTATTTATTTGTGTATTTAATGTCTGCACTTACTGTACTTTGAAAAGGGGACAACTGATGAGACTACATTAAGTAGATGAACGTTTGGCTGTTTGTTTTTATTCAAAGGCGAACAATGAGACTGTACTCTGCACTGGGGTTGGTGCGTTAATG
Organism: Anisus vortex; assembly: GCA_949126835.1. Classification (NCBI taxonomy): domain Eukaryota; kingdom Metazoa; phylum Mollusca; class Gastropoda; family Planorbidae; genus Anisus; species Anisus vortex. The sequence continues at coordinate 13,940,166 of OX421503.1, read as the reverse complement.
TGGAGAGAGGGTGGAATGTGAAAGCAAAATAAGATAGACTACAGAATAACAGTGAAACACACACAGCTAGACAGACAGATATATAGCTTGATAGATACTCAGATAAAGATAAGTGTATAGATAGATTAGATTAGATTGGTCAGACATACAGACAGATATATAGCTTGATAGATACTCAGATAAAGATAAGTGAATAGATAGATTAGATTAGATTGGTCAGTCAGACAGATATATAGCTTGATAGATACTCAGATAAAGATAAGTGAATAGATAGATTAGATTAGATTGGTCAGACATACAGACAGATAATGGGCACGGTGGCCGAGCGTTCGACTGGCGTACCGAAGGTCCTGGGTTCAAATCCCTTTGAAGGCAAGAATTTTTTCCCCGGGTCTTTAAGTTGTCCCTTAGTCTATCCAGCTCTGGTGGGTACCTGCCATTAGTTGGGGTAAAGTAAAGGCGGTTGTACATTGTGCTGGCCACACAATCACCTTGTATACCGTGGTCACTGAAACGGGTGAACGATGCTTCACTGGCCCTATGGTCCGACGGGTACTTTACTTACAGACAAATAGATTTGTTGATAGATCGACAGACAGAAAGACAGATAGGCCTAGATAAATGGATAGATAGATAAATAGAAAGACACATCAACCCCACACAGATAGAATAACGATGTTCCTTTTTTTCTATAAGTCTTTTTAAAAAAGACATCAACAAACAGCCAACTTTTTCCATTCCCATTTCCCCAGGCTGCAATACAAGCGACCCGCGCACTCAGTAATTGTACCGTAACCTCCTGCCACCTACCAACCCTACTCCGTCTGTCTCCCAAACCTTTCTCCGCTCCTGGCACTACAAAGCAAGGCTTAGTCCATTATGGAACTCCCCCCCCCCCCCATCCTCTTTACGTCTGTCTGCTTGAATCGTCATGCATGTAGTCCCCCCTCCCCCTCCTCAGCTGTTCTTTCAACAGCTTCTCCTGCCTGGGAATGTCTCAATAAATCAAACACCAGGAGGGTTCTCGGCTGATGGAGGGGGGGGGGGGTTAGAGTCTTGGTAGAGCAGGGCGCTCTTTTTACACATACACACACAAATTACCCACCCACCCAACAACCCCTCCCATAGGTGTTACTTGGGATTTAAAATTGTTAGGGAACAGGTTGGTATTATGAAAATGAATCTTTATAGGACCACCATAGCTGCAAGTGGGTAGAGTTGAGTAGACGTTTTAATGCATTAGTTGGATTAGTTGAATTGGTGGAAGTGGACGGGGTGCATATTAAGGGAAATTGATAATTCGGGTGCATGTACGGTGTACACAAATGAAATGAATTAGAAATGAAATTGGATTGTGCGGCCAGGAAAAATGTATAGTTAGTCAATGCACGTCATTGTTTGTTCATCAGAGCTGGATGGTCTCATTGCATTTTAAATATAAATAAATACAAGCTAAATTGCCCGGCGTTGCCCGGGGGGAAATAAAACAGGCCTGTATAGCCTAAGCTTCAGATAAAAAAAATTATAAACTACTATGAACAGAAAGCTATAAATCTATTAATTAAAATAAATTATAAATTTTTTACTGAAGACTTTTAGGAAAGTAATTTAAAATAATTAGTGTAATCGGGTAAAAATAGGAAAGTCTATTTATTTAACAAATAGCTCAATTGCCCGGTGTTGTTTTTGGATTTATAAGCTTTTTTTTTAAAAAAAGTAATATTAATTGAAATACAGTTTATTAAAATTTTTCGAAAAAATATATAGACTAACTGGAGAATTGAACCCGGGTCACCTGGCAATCCGATACTTTATCAACTTAGCTAGCGAAGACACATGTCCGAATTGAAATCGCAAAAGTATAATATGAGACAATGAGGTTACGTGTCTTTAAATTAACTAATATTATTGGTTGACACACACACACAGTCTACTTTATATATATATATATGGATCTTATGGCACGAAGATGGTCTATGGCCTATGAGACACAATGCGCTAGGACTGCAGTTCCGTAAGTCCTGTGTTCAAATCTCTAAGTTAAAGCCCGCGCTATTTTTCCCCCGAATTTGAAGGTTTTCCATAGGTCTATCCAGCTTGCAGCGCTATTCGCTCTCTCTAGCAGTTAATGCCAGGCAAATATATATATATAGGCCTATATAGATATATATTTAGTATCATCACCATTCCGACCCAGCAGTCACTTGCACTAAGGTCGAGGCTATGCTAAAGAAATTGCTGACTTTTTTGCAGCTGTTGGTAGTTTGAAAAGAGGTTGTTAGTGATATTTCGGTGTTCTGGGGGAGGTAGCAGTTCATTGACCTTATCAAGTGTCGTTGTGATTGTAGGTTCAAAAGAGGGGAAGTGGGGCAATAATGCATGTCCGAGATTAGTTTAAGCTAGCCACACAATCATCTAGTATGTCATGGCCACGGAAACTTATGAACCCTGCTTAACTTGACCTGTGTATGGAACAATGGTCTGAAAGATTATTTTACTTCATAAAGACATTGTATAGTTCTAGCTGTAAATATGGAGCTCGCGTTCTGCTGGCGTACCAAATGTCCCGGGTTCGAATCCTGATGAAGGCTAGGCGCTAGGGTTTGTTTCCGGATCTAGGGGGTGTCCCTGAGTCAACCCAGCTCTGATGGGTTATACCTGACTTAAATTGGGGTAAGGTAAAGGGGATTGGGCGTTGTACCAGCCACACAATCCCCTAGTATGCCGTGGCCAAAGATACTCGTGAACGCTGCTTTACCGGCCCATGGATCGATTTGATCCGATGGCATACTTTTCTTTTCTTGCATGTAGAGCTGATGTTGGTCCTTATTTCGAGTTGGGGTTGGTGGAGAGGAGGTGAGTTGTTCCTTTTAAATAGTAAAATCTAATAAGATAATAGGCTATCGTCGTACCAAATTGCAGATGTTTTTATGGCTATTAAGATTATAAACTGGGACGACATCAATGCCGTTACAGCAGCGGTTAAGGACAGAGCCCACTGGAGAACTATCATTGCCCGATGCGCCAAACGGCGAGGGAGGATCTAAGTCTAAGTAAGTAAGATTATAAGAGTAGGTAGGCTACCTGTTACAGGTTTATAATTTCAATCTCGTAAATTCAGTGTTCACATTATAACATCAACAAAATGGTCAAGACAATAAAATAAAAAAAAACTCATCTATTCCTTATATCCCACCCACGTGACTGACTGACTGACACGCCCTCCCCTCCCCTACGCATTAAACTCCAAAAAAACAAAGACGACATTACAAACAAAGCTGGTGTATTTGGCGATGGAGGGGGGGGCTGAGAGGTGTGGGGAGGGAGTGGGGAGTAGTAGGGAGTCACGCTGATAATTTAACGGGTTTACATTAAGAGCCATCACAGGGGCGAGGACCCCCCTTTCCTCATCACGGCACCAGAGACGGGTTAGGGGAGGCTGGGGGAGCAAGAACATCGGGGAGGGGGGGCGTTAAGGTGGGGATTTTAGAAGACGTTCTGAGCTCGCCTTGAGGGCACGGGGCTGGGACGGGCGGGGGATGAGGGGTGTGCAGCGGAAGAAGTGATGGCAAGGGGTGAAAATAAAAAGGGTTTTTTAAAAATGGGTCGGAGTAGGGATGGGGCGGCATTTTGTGGTGTCAGCGCAACCGACTTCTTGTTCCTGTCAATGTGTTGGGGGGTGGGGGGGGGGGGGATTTAAAGCAGGGAAAGACAACTCCACATTATTTGTTCAACTTTTCTACTCATCATTTGAAGAAAAAAAAATTTTCATACTTTTTATTAGACTTCCTAGTTTTTATTTGAACATCGAATTTTTTTAGCTGAGCCTGACCTCAATTAATTTGCTTGATGATATTTCGCTTTACATTTCTTTATTTTAATTGTTTCCCTTGTTCTTTCGGATGTTTGGTCCAGCAGCGTAGCCAGGGGGGGGGGGGGGGGTGGAGCAGGCTGAGCGGACGCTCCCCCTACGACCATTTTCGAAATAAAAGGGCCTTTTCGGGAAAAATAATTTAATAATTTTAACTAGCCATGAAGCACAATTCATACTGTATGTGTATGTGATTCTCATCCTTTTTATTAGCATTTATACCAAATACAAAATTATATTACCAAACTTTCACATTTTTGGTAACTATTTTGTTAAGGTTATCTTTAAGTTGTCAAGATACATATCTATCAACTGCTAATATTGATTGAGACTCTAATATTTTGTTCTCAGTTTAACTGAGATGTTCTTTAATTTATTCAATTCATTCATCAAAGTGAAAGATTCTGGAAATTTAGCAGATAGTGTCGTTCAGCGAAATTGATACAAAGTTATCAAATAAAATGGGTAGTTAATGTCATGTTCAGAAAATGTACATATATTATATTAGTGATATAATATTTATCTAATTTTCAAATACTTTTTGACAGTTTGGTCATCATAAAGTTATAAGCTGTAGACCATTTAGCCTTTTATAAAATAAAAATAGAAAAAAAACACAATATTAGAAATATTATCGAAAATAAAAGTATCAAATTATCTCCCTTTAATCAAAATAACGATTCTAAATTTGATTCAAAAGTGATGTCTAACAAGTTATGTTTTGTAATAAAACAAATATTACTGACTAATTATTATTTCTTTACATAAACTAGCGTTGTGGTATTAATTACAAGATTTAATTATTAGAGGTATAAAATTAATTTACGTGAAACAGTTGTAAAAAAACATTTCATATATTAATTATTTGTACATTCAACCTTAAGGAGTTTATCTCTTAAACAATTAATCTGTAAAAATTGCTAAAAGTGGGGCCTTTTTCCTAAAAGTTCGCTCCCCATAGCGTCAAAACCTGGCTACGCCACTGGTTTGGTCCTAATGCAAATGCAATTAATTATTTCATTGGATATTTACATGTTTCGGAAGAGTTGGGGTTGTTGGAGAGGGGGTGAGTTGTTGCTTTTTAAAAGTAAAGTCAAATAAAATAATCGGCTATCGTCGATTGATCCGTAGGGCTCACGAAGCAGTGGTCACCACCAGTTTCTTTGGCCACGGCATTCCATAGGATTGTGTGACCAGTACAATGCCCAGTCTACATTACTTATCACCAACTAAATTCAAGCCCAGGACTAGAGATACGCTAGCCGAATGCGCTGTCGCTCGTTCGGGCAACGTACCCCCTCCCCCCTCTTTAAAAAGATAGCCTAATAGGCCCTAATATGTAGGCCTAATCAGATAGATATTATTTTATGAAAGAACTCCCTTTATCGATATAGCTGCATATATATGTCGGTGAGGCAGGCTGGTCCTTCTGTTAGTTCACCGGATTGTCAACAAAACGGCCCGGGTTCTAGCCCTGCCGCAGACCAATTTCTGCAATCTAGCAGGAACGTCTGTAAGCTTATTAGACTTATGTCTTTCCACTTTTCCGGTTATCTGGTTGTCTGTCTGTCAATCTGTCTGTCTTTCTCGAAGCTATAGAGGCGGATCTGCTAAAACTTGGTGTGCGGAGGATAGCCAAAGATAGGACCGAATGGAAGGAGATGGTGGAGCAGGCGAAAGCCCTACATGGGCTGTAGCGCCATTGGGGAAGATGGAAGGTCCATCTTTGTTGTCAAAAGGGTTACTAATACAATAAAGAAATTAACTGAAGTCTCAAAAAAAAATAATAGAAAAAAATGGAAATACCGTTTCAAGGTGTTTGGGTACCGTATGTGTATGTCATTGATTAATGTGTGTAGGCTATGGGTGTGTTGAGTGTTTCTGTTTTTTGCTATGGGTTTTGTTGTATATTCTTTGTGTGTTGATTTTAGCTTCTTGTATTGTCTTGTTGTTTTTTTTAGTTTGTGTGTATATCTGCATGTGTGTAGTTGTGTTTTTTTTTTCAAGTGTTTTAATTCCGTGTGTGATTATGTCTGGTTCTCGTTTAATACCTATGCAGTTGTCTTTTGTGCTGGTCTGTCGGGATAGAGCGGACTAAGATTTGCACAAGGACCCAGAGTTCGAACCCCACGCCGTGTCTCTTCATTGAGGCGATCAAACTATCAGAAGAAAAAATTCAAGAAGCAAAACAATGCACTGGCCATACCATCCCATGGTAAAACGTAACAAGTCCTTACATCAGTTCTAACTAAAGACTATAATAAGAGCGACCGCTTGCTTTAGTATTTCTGCTATTTGATGACTCGAATGACTTATTTTCGGAATTTCCGCATCCCTTTTGCACTGTAGGACCTACATTTCCGTTTTATTTAATCGCTATGATTTTCTCAATGAAACATTAAAATTAAAATCAAAAGTATAAAGTATAAAGCAAACATAGGGGCGTAGAAGTAATTTAAGACAGCGTTATTGGATGCGCACGAAACAAAAACATATAGGCTCTAAATATATTATTATTATTATTACAGTCTTTAGCCTAACCAAAACTGTATGAATATAAAAAAAATATTACAGACCTAACTGCATAGACCTAATACACCCAAATGAGCGTACTTAAACATCGAAAAAAACAAACCAAAAAAATTTAATAAGCATTTATTTTATGAATGTAAGTGAATTTTAAACATTGTTAAAATCCGAATTGTCTATGTCAAAATATTTAATGAAGCGCCATAAAAACAACCGTTTATTTTACACAGTAAAAATTAAATAAAGGCTAAGACTATAGAAATATTTTAACAATTTTTCAACGTATTTCTACAAGTTTGATGCTCACCGACTTGGGCTACATAAACATTAACTTGTAATGTATTCGTTGAATATTTTCATAATAACCGCTTTGCGTGTTTATTATTTCTTTATTTCCAAGTGTTTCCATCGCTCAACTCTCACTCCCCCCCCCCCCTCCCTCGGCCCCCCACTTCCCCCTTACACATCCGCACGCGCACATACACAAACATAGCACTGTATTCTGGGGAATAAATCTATTCGAACGAGCACCCTCCATCGCCCCACACTAGTTAACGAAAACTAGCGATTGTAGAATATATTTATTTTCTTTAGCGAAGTCCGTGTTCAGAGAGACACAAAAAACAACACAATCTTCATTTCCCCACAAAAAACAGCTAAACCAGCGCAAATAGGGGCCCACGGCGCTACAAGCAGGCTACCGTTTCCACAGGCTCCCCCCCCCCTCCCTTCCCCTCACTCACATGACGGCCAGACCACGAAGTTCAGCCCTCTCTCGCCTCTTCGCGCGGCGCGGGCACAGCTTGCTCACAGTGGGTGGAGAGAGGCGATAGAAGCAAAAATTAAAACGAAAAAAAAAAAATGGTTTGAAACAAAAAATTCCGGGAGATCTCTAAAATAACTTCAATTTCTGCAATTTTTTAGTGTCCATGGACTCTTGGACGTGCTATTTAGGATTACTCGAGGTGTTTATTCTATAACTATAGGATATGGATTATGGATATACTTTCTTTTGAGGTTTGTTAAATACATTTTGTTAAAAAAACTTACACATGAAACTTATTAGAGGCCTAGCCTCAAAAGTTGTCGAAGGCTGAAAATGTAAGAGGATATTCAATTAGTCTTATTAGACTACATTGTAGTCTACAAACGTCAGTGTAGTTCTTTGGTATAATTAATGTAGATCTATATATAAAATTCTAATTAAATTTGAGAGCATAAGGCGTAGGCTAAGCCTATCGTTAACTATTATTAGTTATTAGTAATGTAAAAACAGAGGCGGTGATTTAAAGTAATAAAAGAGACAGGCTAGACTGGATGTAAAGAGCTCCCCCACCCTTCACCATCCGCCTTCATTGTTTAAGTTTTAATGAACATCTCTGTCTTGGTGTTGTTCTGACTAAAACAATTGTTATTGTGCGTGTTACGCTTGTGGTTTTAAGGTTTTAAAATGCCCCTGTCCCATTTAAAAAAAAAAAAGATAATAAGAGATAGAGACCGCCCATGCATGGGTCCGCCCATATTGGGTTATGATTTTAGGCACCCTGAAATTTATTAGGCGTTCTTGTCAAAACATATTGGGCCTAGACTGGCCTAAAATAGGGTCGGCAACCTACGAAACGCGTGCCAGACGTGCCCTATTACTAATAATTACTGGTCTTTCCTTTTTATCTTATCTTAGACATTACAGACGCCCCTTCTATAAAGATGATTATTGCGTCCTACGCACATCCATGTATGTGAACAACAAAATGACAGCAGTTATAATTCCTTAACATGGAAACCTTAACCCTTTTATTTCCATTTGGTACTTATAAGTACCACCTAAAAATAGTGAGACAACACTTCTAACCAATATCATATTGACTATAGTCACTATAGAGGTAGACCTAGATATTTTGTGTCTGTATTTAGTTAAGCCAGGCAGATGAAATAGATAGATAGTAACAAATTATTGAGGAAATAAAGGATTGACTTATAAGTTTCATAAAGTTTCTTCTAGATAGAAGATTATTATGTCTTAGGCCCAAATCTCCTGCATGGCAGCATGGATTGGTCGGCATCAAGGCTAGAACCCGGACCGTTTTGTTGACAGCCCGGTGTACTAACCGCTGGATAATATACATAGGCCTACAATAAACGATTTAATTGTTATAAATAAAATTAAAAATTACATATAATTGCACTAAAAAGGTAGGGTAAAATTGTTGCACATAAAATAAAGGATGAAATTGTTGCACATAAAATAAAGGATGAAATTGTTGCACATAAAATAAAGGATACAATTGTTGTACATAAAATAAAGGATGAAATTGTTGCACATAAAATAAAGGATGAAATTAGTTGTACATAAAATAAAGGACGAAATTGTTGCACATAAAATAAAGGATGAAATTAGTTGTACATAAAATAAAGGATGAAATTAGTTGTACATAAAATAAAGGATGAAATTGTTGCACATAAAATAAAGGATGAAATTGTTGCACATAAAATAAAGGATGAAATTAGTTGTACATAAAATAGAGGATGAAATTGTTGCACATAAAATAAAGGATACAATTGTTGTACATAAAATAAAGGATGAAATTGTTGCACATAAAATAAAGGATGAAATTGTTGCACATAAAATAAAGGATACAATTGTTGTACATAAAATAAAGGATGAAATTGTTGCACATAAAATAAAGGATACAATTGTTGTACATAAAATAAAGGATGAAATTGTTGCACATAAAATAAAGGATGAAATTAGTTGTACATAAAATAAAGGATGAAATTGTTGCACATAAAATAAAGGATGAAATTAGTTGTAGCCTACATAAAATAAAGGATGAAATTGTTGCACATAAAATAAAGGATGAAATTGTTGCACATAAAATAAAGGATGAAATTGTTGTACATAAAATAAAGGATGAAATTGTTGCACATAAAATAAAGGATGAAATTGTTGCACATAAAATAAAGGATGAAATTGTTGCACATAAAATAAAGGATGAAATTAGTTGTAGCCTACATAAAATAAAGGATGAAATTGTTGCACCTAAAATAAAGGATGAAATTGTTGCACATAAAATAAAGGATGAAATTGTTGTACATAAAATAAAGGATGAAATTGTTGCACATAAAATAAAGGATACAATTGTTGTACATAAAATAAAGGATGAAATTGTTGCACATAAAATAAAGGATACAATTGTTGTACATAAAATAAAGGATGAAATTGTTGCACATAAAATAAAGGATGAAATTAGTTGTACATAAAATAAAGGATGAAATTGTTGCACATAAAATAAAGGATGAAATTAGTTGTAGCCTACATAAAATAAAGGATGAAATTGTTGCACATAAAATAAAAGATGAAATTGTTGCATATAAAATAAAGGATGAAATTGTTGCACATAAAATAAAAGATGAAATTGTTGCACATAAAATAAAGGATGAAATTGTTGCACATAAAATAAAGGATGAAATTAGTATACATAAAATATATTTACTTCCAATGTTCTTGAAACACATAAACTATTACACAATTATTACTTCTCCTTCAATGTATAGACGAGTTTATGTCAATTCTATATTAAGACATTGAACGCGTAAACAGGCGACGGTTGCTAATCAAACTTAAATCAAAGAACTCCAATTATGTAAGAATAAAAAGAAAGAAAAAATGGTTAACCCATTAAAGTCAAGCCGCCCATGACTGCAAATTAAGTCTACTTTAACGGGTCAAGGGGGTGTCCCCGGGTCTACCCGGCTCTGATTTTTAAAGTCAAAAGCATTACATTTGCACAGTCGAATAGTTTATACAAAATAGTAAATGCAACTATGTAAGTTTTTAGTTTAGACTATATGTGTTTTTGTCTGTGTTTAAATTTTCAACGGAGGTTCGGAGTTCATATTTGAGTTGTGACTTAGTTCATGTTTAAATGGGATTCTATATTTGTATGGGAGATTAAAATACCAACTGTGTGATTAACACACTTCATGGGACTGTGGTGAGCTAAAACTCACATCTACTCTATTTTACTCTATATTCTCTCTATATATAAATACTCCATCTCTCTCTCTCTTACACAATTACCTGTAAACTAACTTTCGAACTAACAATCACACAGCAAGCTTTTCAATATATAATTAATGTATAGAGCTTGAACTTTAGGAGAATTTCGTATATAAAGGCAAACATCACATTTTCTTTAGAATGTTTAACTTTTAATATCTTAAAAAGAATATCAATCTTTCCAATGTGTAAAATTTGATCGTAAACAAGCATAAATAATGCATAGATATATATAGGCCTTTTTGTTTGTGTGTCTTCTGTGTGTACGAATGTATTAATTAGTTGTTACCTTTTTTATATAAGCAACAGTGAACTATTGTTTCTAGGAAATGCTATAGAACAGCGGTCGGAAACCTGTTGATAATAGTGTGCCAAAAAGTATGTTTTCAAATAAGTTCAACGTGCAAACGTCTTAGTAGTCACCCGGTTCTACAGCTCAATTTCTTGTAGAAGATCCTTAAATTGCCTTTTCGAGAGGTCTTCTACGTGCCATCAAAAATCGCTCAGCGTGCCAAGTTGCCGACCCCAGTTATAGGGTATTTTACTTTACTTCGGTGTTCGATTTATACTCTAGTACCGGTCAAGTCAAAGTAAAAGAAAAAACTTTCAAAATATCGTAGTAGCGATAGACCTATATTAAAATAATAGTATTTTTTGCCCCCAAGCGGACATTTGTGGAAGTCTAAACCCGATTTTTTTTTTTGTTGTTGTTGTAAAGCTCCCCTTCATAGTTTGTTACCGAATCATTGTGTAGACTGTGTAGACAGACATAGCCTGTTATATGTAACTTATAGGTTTGTATAGGCGATAAAATTGTAAGTTGGATCAAAGAGTAAATGCATACAAAGAACCGGGGCACGGCGAAAAATTCAATATACAGTATTTGGGGCTGTTCGTTATTTTGTGTAAAGTGATGGAGAGAACATGATCTTGGACGCACTTGATCACAATCGTAACCCAGTTATAGAAAAAACAAAGAAGTATCCAGTCGGACCGAATTGTTCCATGGGCCGGTGAAGTTTCTGTGATCGTGGCACCCTAGGGGACTGTGTGGCCAGAACAATGCCCAGCCGCCTTTACTTTATCCCAACTAAAGTCAGAAAAACAAAAAAGATTTGAGTTTAAGGATAGGTTTTTTTTAAAAACTCGATTACTTTATGATATAAAAACTCTGCCATTTAAATTCATGAATTCAAAAGCTTTTAACTCTCCGATTTTGTTCTCTGCATGTTGGCTAATAGTCCATGTAATAAATCATATTTTAAGTGTGCATTCATTAAAGTAAGATCATTAGTTCAATAGTCAATGAATGAACCTTTTAATGTTCCTTTTCTTTAAATCTATTTTTATCCATCACCTTTCACATCAACATGAAATCTCACCCCCACCCCTCCGTGTTAACGCCTGTGGACAGAAGATTGTGTGAGAAAGTCATGTTTGTAATTCTGAAATGCCCCCCCCCCCCTCCAACGGTTGTGCCACACCTCCAGGGGTTCAAATGGGTCGGGGTGGTTGTGGAGAAGCGGGGCTTAATTAAAATTTATTTCCGACCGTGTCACCACACGTTCCGGCATTTTTGTTTCCGCTAATTAAATAGTTCTTAATGGTGAATACCTATCAGCCGCCACCTCTCTCCCTCAGTGCCTCTCTCACCCTTTCACCACACACACCAAGTTGGGGAGGATGACAAGGAAGAAAGATTTTTTTTTACAAAAACGTAAAAGCTTAAAACATCTTTCTGACGGAGACACTTTGCAACTTTGATGGATTACTTTCATAGTTTGGCTAGAAAGATTGGGGGGGGGGGGTGAGGGAAGGAGATAAATGTATATAAATAGTCTCGGGAGGGGGAAGGATGAACAGAGCCTTCACGTGCGGAGCGTGAGAATGTTAACAAGGTCTTGGTTCGAATCTTTGTTAAAATATACTGCGCTACCACTTTCTTCTCTCGGGATGCCATACCCTAAGGAGTCTGGTTCGATTCCTCTTAGATGGTGTTGCGTTTTTCCGGGACTGGAGCGTATTACTTTCATAAGTTCGGGAAAATGTCAGGCAGCTAGGTATTGTGCATGGGACACAGGCTGTGCTGCTGTACTGAAGGTCCCGGGTTCGAATCATGGTAAAGAGAAAAATAATTTCCCGTTTCTGCAGGTTGTCCCTGGGTCTACCGAATTCTGGTGGGTACCTGGCATTAGTTGGTAATAAGCAAGACGGTTGGGTATTATGCTGGCCACACAGCTTATTGTATGCCGTATCCACACAAAAAGACTTGTAGAAGCTGCTTCACGCCCAATGAATCAAATTGGACGGAAGGGGAGATCAATTACATCAGATGTCGGTTACTTCAGATTCCCATTACTGAAGATATCAATAACTTTAATATGCACCGTTTACAACAGTAAACAAAGCTCTGCTCACCTTGAGTTTTAGAGCAAGCCAAAAGAAACTGCTCACAAATCGAGCTAAATTTACTTTAATCTACTTTATTATGCATTTAGCCTACACACGTTAGAAACTCTAAGACCTAGCACAGCTCGCCTGGGCACTGAAGCTATAGTCAAGAGTCTTTATGTAGATCGTGTGCAAATTATTTATAGTGTCATTTGCGTTGATGGCCTAGTGTAGGCTACTCTAAGATCTACTTAATTTGTTTTACAAAATCAATCTAGCCGCCTGAACAACAGTAACCAGAGACTAAAAGCTGTAAAAATAAAGTGCATCATTTGCATACAATATATATGTGACAACAGTGGCTAAACAAATAGAATGCTCACTGTGATATTAATAAATGCGTGCTATTTATAATACTGTTTCCTTCAACTAAAATTTCAATTCATTATTTATTCGCCTTTTTTTCACTCGAAAGCAAGACAATGGATTTTTCTATGATGTGACGTCACTATTACAAAAATATTTTTTTTAACCCAGCTCAAATTATTGTGTGAATTTCCAAATGTGTTACGTTTTAAATTATCTGGGATGCAACTCTTTTCTTGATTTAATTTAATGTATCTTTTATGTCATTAACTTGATTAGCCCAACGGTAAATGTATGTACCTTCGCAGTCTCTTGTCTAATTGAGGTTGCGGTATTAATGGTATTAAATGCGGGAATAGAACACACTGGCAAGAATATTGGCAAACCTTTTACTGGCCAGAGTAGTAACAAACATTGTAACGTTTGTTACAAACTGAGCTAAAAGATAAATTTAGAGGGGATTTCAATAAAAAAAGAAAAGAAACACAAACAAATCTCTATAATTTAATTATCTTCACTGAGGGAGTAAATGGACGTTCTATTACTGAGCAAAATAAACGAACTAAGTGTCTGCTTCTGGTCAGTCTTCCACTCCCTCCCCTCACTGGTGGTTGTGGTGGTATCTAATGCGCCCCATCCACCCTCTCCCCCACCCTACTCCTCCATCCATTAAACTCCGGGGCAAATCGTTTGGCCAGAAATCTCACGCCTACATCACGCCTTCCGACCCCCCTCCCCCCCCACCACCACCTCTCCTTTCGCTTCCCACTTTCACTACTACAGATTTGTAGGACAGCGGTCAAGATAATGGACTGATCGGCCGGCGGAATTCCACCCTCCACCCCCCCCCCTTTCACCATCAACCTTGGTCATCCACCTTTTTCCCTCCCCCAATATGATTTTTCTAAGAGGTGAAGTTGGAAACTGAAAACGGCAAGATGGTATACGCATATTATATGCAAGAAGCTGTGGAGTAAGGGGAAAGGAGGGAGGTAACCCCCAGGAGGAGTGAAGCCTTATCTTGACAGTCTTTAACTCCCCCTCCCCCCTCTTTAGTATGTATGCGTCTTATCTCCCTTTGCATAGGCAGCATCATTTAGTTACGTCGTCACACTAACGCCAGGCAGGCTTTTCGAGGCTCGCCCTCTATCTCTACGCGAGCTTCTACGTGGGTGTGTGTGTTTGTGGGAATCTTTGTTTGTTTGTACGCAATGTTTAGAGAGAAACAGTGCCAGTTGTTGTTGTTGTCTTTTCTTAAAGTTCGGGTTGTCAAGATCGCGTCTTAGTATTGTCAGCAGGTGCAGATAGTTTCTTTACCTGTTCGGGTGTTGTTATTTCTTTTTGTGTTTGTTGTGAGTAGGACATACAACACGGAATGTGTGGCCAGCACACAACACACAAGTGGATTATATCTTTCGTTGGTAGGCCTATAATTTGGTAATAAGGTGCCTTTAAGTTAGAGTTTTTAGAGTTTGTAATGCAGTTTCTTAAGGCTTAAGAATTAGAGTTTGTATTAAAGTATTTTTAGAACTAGAATTCGTTACATTTTGTAATAGCCTACAGTGTCTTTAGAATTTAGAATTAGAGTTTGTAGTAGGCTACATTGTCTTTTGGGTTAAAGTTTGTATTAGATTATTAGAGTATCTTTAGAATTAGAATTAAAATTGGTAATACAGTGTATTTAGATTCTTGAAATGGATCTATACTCTAGACTAGAGTCTCTAATACAATATTTCTATATTTAGCCAATACAGGTCTAACCAAAACCTATGATAAACAACAGTATAATTACCTACATCTGAGGACATCTCAATCTAAACTTGTTTGTAATGTTAAAATGTATACACATTTTGCAACCTTTTTTTAATCGAAAACCAACGCATCTAATTTAAACATAATATTATGTTTTTATAACCACAATGAACATATTCGAATTAGACTGACCATAAATTTATTTGTAAATTTAACCCTTACAGTCCCGGGCGCGTATATAGCGGAACTGAAGGCAGCATAGATAGAAGTAGGTCAGTACAGGAAGGGTTAAGGATATTCAGCAACAAATCTATACAGTATATAATTCTATACAGATTCACGAGAACGCAATTTTGTCCTTTCTTGCTCTTTAACGGCCATTCATTCTAGTTCCATTTTTTTATTACAGCTATCAATGCCACGTTTAACTTTTTCTTAAAATTTCTCATTCAAGAAATTGTAAAAAAGAAAACATAAGTCTATCTATGCAATTTCCACTCAATTAATGGTAGGCCTACCGTTTTATTTATTTATTGAACGCAGTCCTTCAATTCATTTCTCTTGCCACACCTCCGTGTATACACAGAACTTCCTAGAATCTCGATATTCAATGATCCGACACACTAATGTTATGTTAAACTATTGTTCTAAATTTGAACATGACAGCTATGTGGGTCTAGCCAGTGAATGTATTACGAAGTATCCTTACGCTAAACACAAAGACTCGTTTTCTTTTATTTCTAAATTTTACTTTTTAAAATGAATTGATCTTCATTATGTTGAAACGTGTCTATTATACAAAAAACGAGTTTGCTTACTTTCACGCTTCCACGCGACTGAATTCAAATACAATTACTTTCAATGGAAAGAATTCAAAAAGGTTTTTTTCTTTCTTCAATATAGCATTTAAATAACTAAAAGTTCCATTTGCGTCTATAGAATTGTAGAGTTTCTCAGTTTCAATGGAAACAGCACACAACTTTTAAGGCCAACACAAAGACATAAGATTTCTTAAAAAATATCATTTTCTATTACATTCCATTTAAGGGGGGGGGGGGGGTGACCGAGCGGCAGCGCGTTCGGCTGACGTATCGAAGGTCCTGGATTCAAATATCGGTGATGGCTAGGATATATTCCCGGGTTCTGAGAGCATCACGGAGTCTACCCAGCTATGATGTGAGCCTGACCTTAGTTGGGGTACAGTTAAGGCTGCTTCGCATTGTGCTGGCCACACAATCACCTAGTATGCCGTGGCCACATAGTCTGGTGAACGCTGCTTCACCGGACCTATGGAACAATATGATCCAACGGGGATACTTTTACTTTCCAAGATCTATTGTTAAAATTTCTCTTCTTTTGTGTGCGTGCCATTCTTCTTAAAAATAATAATAATAATAATAATAGTATTTATAAAGCGCTATCAACAAACATAATGTAGGCGCGTCAAAAGACCGTGAACAAAACATACCTACAGGTAATAACGTATAATGACTAGGGTTATACAAAACTAGACGAAAATAAAACGAAAGAACTGATTACTAAAGGTGAATCTTAAAATAGTGAGTCTTTAAGTTCTTTTTGAAGGTGTCATAGCAGGCGGTTTGTCTGAGCTTGATGGGGAGCGAGTTCCATACCATAGGGCCAAATGATGAGAAGGCTCCCTGAATAATTATAATTTTCAATGTTTATTTTTAAATCTCTTTTTTAAAAAATTAATTTAAACATTTTTAATCGCTAAATAAGTTGGTATGACTTTCAGATCAAGTTGATTTATAGGGCTACGCAAGCAGCGGTTTGCAATTTTCTGTTACCACGGTATGCAAGGGGGATGTGTGGCCAGCACAATGACCAGCCCTAGGCTAAGAACAAATCTTAGCCTACATCAGGATTAGATCCCGTGACCTTTGGTAAACTAGGCGAGCACGCTGCATAATATTAGCATGTTATCTTTTTCAATGAAATAAAGGTTCCGCATAACTCCTGGAGTTCCGTGAGTAATCTCAAGTGTTCCGATAGTATTTCAACTCTGGCACTAGATATTGTTAGTTTGTTTTTTACACAACGGACATTCAGATAAGTCCATGATGCTCGAAATTGTGTCGATGGTTGCCCAAGACATGACAATATGTTTGTAGTTGACTAAAGTATGAAAAATATCAATCAGTGTTATGACTCTAATAATTTTAGTTTAACCCTTCCCGTACCGACCTACTTCTATCTATGCTGCCTTCAGTTCCGCTATATACGCGCCCGGGACTGTAAGGGTTAAGTCTATTAAAATTTATAATAATATTATTGAATTTGCCTGGTTGCATAAAAGAACAAGAGGTTCAGTAGAAAAACAAAAGGTTTGGGAACTTACACCCAAAGGAATTAAATGTAGGCCTATCAAAGGGAATTTGAATCCGTTTCTAAGTTTGGTCTAAAATTAAGATGACAAAATATTTGTTCGAGTTTCTGATTTTTTTTTCAAAAGCTGTTAAAAGGTTGTGAATTATTATAACAAACAATTTTTTTAAATATCTAATTAGGGTTAGTAAATCCGAAAGTATCCGTTTCTTGACCACGGATTATGAGGGGATTACGTGGACAACACAAAATGAAGACACTTTTATCTCTTCCCAACGTATCAGATTCTAGTCGAAAATGCCACAAAACATTGAAACTCGAGAAAATCGGAACGAAAAATTGTCCAGTGTCCTGTCTATGGACCATGGCGGCCTCCATTGGTTGACGTAATTATTCTGTCGGAAACAAAACGCAAAATTATGAAAAAAAAACGGCAAACAAACTCTCCTTACGAGTCGATGTTGACGCAGTCCAAACAGTTGACCAGCAAATGGACATAAATGTGCCACTCCATTGAACTGCGTTTGTGTGTGTGTGTGTGCAGCGCCGTTTTTTGGTAACCAAAGGCTTTCTGTGCCCTCCCCCCCCCCCCAGGTATTCGTGTGTGATCTGTGAAGCGTAGGTCAAGGCCGATGGACTTTGGGACTCATAGATGACGCAACCGTCTGAATGGTGACTGTGGTCAGTGGGTTTTTTAATTGACCCGATTGGACATTGAGTGTGAGGGGTAAATGGTGGATCCATTGTGGCATTCATGGCAAGGGGCCTTAACTCTTCAGCGGAAACGTCCCAGAAGATTAAAACGAACTTTTAATGTACGATTAAAATGAAACATTAGCCATACTTTTCTGTTTCTCTTTGTTCTACATCCCTGCTTCTGTAAACTTAACACTTGAGCCTGGGTCGAGGCGTGGGATTCTGAAGTTGAGTTTAACATTATCTTGTAGTTTTTGGTTTGTTTTAAGTAAAAGTGATTTATATGTGCCCCATTTTTTCTAGACAATAGTTCTAAATTTAGTTTAGGCCTATGTGTGTATGCGTAGGCCTAACGTATATATTAATCATATTATGTATATTTGTGTCTAGGCATTAGTTCTAAAATGTGTATTTTTTTTTACATTTCAGGTTTCAGAAATACTTACACACACACAAAAACGAGGCCATAAGTAACTGTAGCCAGCTACACATTTGATTGGATAAATTTCTCTTCTATATGGAGATATTTCTTTGGATTTACAAGTGTGTTTAATATAGCTTTTTAATTATTCTAAACAAATTTGGATATAGGCTAGTTCATAAAATTGTGTATCTCTATAAAAGGTAAGTTATTTTTATTTTAAACTATCTATTTGTGCTATTTACACAGTTTAAATAATAAAACCGTAAATGTCATTCGTGTATCAATAGATGGGGGGCTAAGCGGAAGCGCGTTCGGCTGGCGTACTGACGGTCATGGTGTATATAAATTATAAATATAAACTGTTCCTTGATTTTTTAAAATTTTATTCAAATCATCACCCTTTTTAAAACTTGTATGCTTTATATTTGCAACTTCAGTGTTGGGGGAGTTATGCGTCATTTATGTCCCCTCTTTCATTGGACGCCCATGATTATTTTCGTTATCTCTATAAAACACACTGAAATTTTCCTTTATCCAATTCTAATTAACTTGTTACACCCCCCATCTCCATTTCTCCGCCCCACCCTCCTTGTTACACTCAACCCTCCCTACTTGCGCGCGAGATTCGCCCCCAAATCCTTAATTTGGCAAGGACCGAGAAACATCACGTTCCGCGCCCTGACACCCCCATCTCCCAACGTGCCCCCCATCCTTCCTACCCTCGGTGGTGCTGCCATTGATATGATCATTTTTCTTTTTCTTCGTTTTTTTTTTTTTTTTTTTTAGCGTCTAGGTCTGTTAAAAGTATTGACATTAGTGAATTAGGTGAACTGTCCATTAAGTCCCGATTTCTATCCCGCCCCCTCCCTTTCCTTTCAGAATTATCCCTTGGACAGTCACTGACCATCGTCAGTTTGAAACACAACCTCTTCCCTTAGAACTGGCAGAACCAAAGGGTGTCAGAGGACAAACATGCCCCCCCCCCCTCTTACCACCGTCCCTCCCGTAATGTAAAAAGGAATTGGAGAAAATGGTTTGCTCTTCGTGACCAATTTCTTTTAAAATGGATATGGAAGGAGATGCGGGATTTCTGGCATATTGCGTCATCAATTTGTGTGTGTACTTTATAACAATATAAGAATTAGGGTGTGGAGGCAGGGGGCGATTTAAAGCTATTTTTTGTCCTTGCGGATGCAGGATAGAGGTATGGGTGAGTGTGGAATTTATCCGTTCTTTATTCCCGGACGTGTCCCCCCCATCCCTCGCTATACCGTGGACGCCTCTGGTCAAGCGGTCACTAAGTGACTTGACCACCCAGCATGTTTCGTAGTGACGAAGGGGTGTTGGACTCATATAATAAACTGCAACATCTTGTTTGTGCTTCGTGACTGTTTGAGTGTTTGAGTGTACATTAAGTATACAATTAAAATGGCAAAAGCTTCACAGGGATGAGATAGAATATTTAATTTGTCCGTTGGGGGATTGGGGGGGGTGGGAGGGGGGTGCAGAGACGTGTCCCATCATTCAAAAATTGCGTAGAGCAGCTTTCACCTGTTTCTGTGGCTACGGCATACTAGGGAATGTATGGCCAACACAATGGCCAGCCGCCTTTACTTTAGCCCAACTAATGTCAGGTACCCATCAGAGCTGGGTAGACTCAGGGACACCCTACAGTCCTGGGAACGAATCCTAGCCTTCATCAGGATTCGAACCCATCAATTTCTGTACTCCATTCGAACGCGCGCTCGGCAACCGTGAACCATGTTTTGAAACCATGCTTCTGTAAATCTGTTTTGAAACCATGCTTCTGTAAATCTGTTTTGAAACCATGCTTCTGTAAATCTGTTTTGAAACCATGCTTCTGTAAATCTGTTTTGAAACCATGCTTCTGTAAATCTGTTTTGAAACCATGCTTCTATAAATCTGTTTTGAAACCATGCTTCTATAAATCTGTTTTGAAACCATGCTTCTATAAATCTGTTTTGAAACCATGCTTCTGTAAATCTGTTTTGAAACCATGCTTCTGTAAATCTGTTTTGAAACCATGCTTCTATAAATCTGTTTTGAAACCATGCTTCTTTAAATCTGTTTTGAAACCATGCTTCTATAAATCTGTTTTGAAACCATTAATCTATAAATCTGTTTTGAAACCATGCTTCTATAAATCTGTTTTGAAACCATGCTTCTATAAATCTGTTTTGAAACCATTAATCTATAAATCGGTTTTGAAACCATGCTTCTATAAATCGGTTTTGAAACCATGCTTCTATAAATCTGTTTTGAAACCATGCTTCTATAAATCTGTTTTGAAACCATGCTTCTATAAATCTGTTTTGAAACCATGCTTCTATAAATCTGTTTTGAAACCATTAATCTATAAATCTGTTTTGAAACCATGCTTCTATAAATCTGTTTTGAAACCATGCTTCTATAAATCTGTTTTGAAACCATGCTTCTATAAATCTATTTTGAAACCATGCTTCCATAAATCTGTTTTGAAACCATGCTTCTATAAATCTGTTTTGAAACCATTAATCTATAAATCTGTTTTGAAACCATGCTTCTATTAATCTGTTTTGAAACCATGCTTCTATAAATCTGTTTTGAAACCATTAATCTATAAATCTGTTTTGAAACCAAGCTTCTATAAATCTGTTTTGAAACCATGCTTCTATAAATCTGTTTTGAAACCATGCTTCTATAAATCTATTTGAAACCATGCTTCCATAAATCTGTGTTGAAACCATGCTTCTATAAATCTGTTTTGAAACCATTAATCTATAAATCTGTTTTGAAACCATGCTTCTATAAATCTGTTTTGAAACCATGCTTCTATAAATCTGTTTTGAAAACATGCTTTTATAAATCTGTTTTGAAAACATGCTTCTATAAATCTGTTTTGAAACCATGCTTCTATAAATCTGTTTTGAAACCATGCTTCTATAAATCTGTTTTGAAACCATGCTTTTATAAATCTGTTTTGAAAACATGCTTCTATAAATCTGTTTTGAAAACATGCTTCTATAAATCAGTTTGGAAAAAATGCTACTTATAAATCTGTTTTGAAAACATGCTTCTATAAATCGGTTTTGAAACCATGCTTCTGTAAATCTGTTTTGAAACCATGCTTCTATAAATCTGTTTTGAAACCATGCTTCTATAAATCTGTTTTGAAAACATGCTTCTATAAATCTGTTTTGAAAACATGCTTCTATAAATCTGTTTTGAAACCATGCTTCTATAAATCGGTTTTGAAACCATGCTTTTATAAATCTGTTTTTAAACCATGCTTCTATAAATCTGTTTTGAAAACATGCTTCTATAAAAACTCCCCAAACCCTGGCATTAAACAGAATTCGAACACGGAGACCTTTGGAGTGTAACTTCGCGTGCGCTATCGCTAGACCACCTTGCATCATTGTGTAGTATTAACGGTGTGAGGCTGTAGTGTCTGAAGCCAAACATGTCTTCAAAATACACATACTTACAAAGATACAAATGCATGCACCAATGCAAATACATATGCAAAAGCACATGCAAACAAAAAAAATGCACATTATCTATACACAAATGTCCAGACAGTCAATAGAAAACCACCATAATTTTTTTCTTACATTATGTTCATGCTAATCAAAAGATTGTTTTTTCAAGACGCCTTTGCAATGTATATCCGTAAAGAATGGCTTTGTCGTAGAAAGAAAAGAAATACCTATCAATTATACTTGATTCTTCTACCCGCTTCGTGAATGGCTTGTAACAAAATTGCGTAAATCTAGAAGAAAAAAAAAGGGAATTCTCTATAATTAAAGGATTAGCGAAACTGGACTCCTCTTTGTCAAGTGACGTCGCAATCCTGTCAATTTTTTTTCTCTTTTTTCTTATTCACCATCACCCTTAGGGTGATTTGAGTCAAAATCCTCCGCGGGCTTAGCGGCACAATTACACAATGACTCGACAAGCTCTGCGTTTAAAGCCTGTTTCTCTTCGGGAAAATCCGATTGTTTTACCTCTTTTTATCTTTTTTGTTTGTATCGGGTATGCCCGAAGAATCCGCGTGGGTTCTTTGAGCGGCTGTGTTTACCCCGGGTATAATTATTGTATTAGCAGTGGGCTGATGGGAATGTTGTGTAAACAGCCGTAAGTGTATGTAAAGTGATAGGCTGTTTGCGCCTTCAATTTTTTCTAACATGAAAGATAGAATAAATCTAGGTTTTTCCCCTTTCGCTTTGCTTGATGTTTATTTTTTTATTCATCTATCTTTCTTAGTCAAAGCTTATTCGTCATTTAAGCAACTATCACTGCACTTATTCTATCTGTCCATGCATTCCAAACTCTTAACTCTTACGTATCTATCTATCCGCATATCTACCTATTGATCCATTCACCCATCCGGATACCTATCCATCAAAGCCACCTATCCATAAATACATCTATCCACATCTACATCCATCATTCTGTCCCGCAATATATTCGTCTATCCACCATTTGCATGCATATATTATCTTTTATGTTACAGACGCTCCTTCTAGAGCGAAGATTATTGCATCCTATACGCATCCATGGTCCTAGTCTAATCTTTCATCTTTATTGATGTTTTAAATGATGTTAAGGTACTGGCACTGGTTTTCCTGGTTTGTTCAGGCAACCCATTCCATGCCCGAATGCCACTCGAGAAGAAAGAGTACTTATATGCATTTGTTCTCACATAAGTGTTTTTGTCCTTATGTTTATCTGAGCTTTGCAACTGGTTG
Source organism: Anisus vortex (assembly GCA_949126835.1). Taxonomy (NCBI): domain Eukaryota; kingdom Metazoa; phylum Mollusca; class Gastropoda; family Planorbidae; genus Anisus; species Anisus vortex. The sequence continues at coordinate 13,916,977 of OX421503.1, read as the reverse complement.
TTTTTGGGTTGTATTTCTAAGTTAGAGTTTAATGCCTTATGTGTTATTACTACTTTACTCTTTGCCCTTCTGCCCTCTAGTGTTTCTATGTTTAGTGATTTGACTATTGGTGCTATTCTTGTCAGATGTGAATATTCGCTAGTAATGAACATTGCAGCTTTTTTTTTTCTTAATTTGTTTTAATGTTCTGTCCCTTTCCAACTCTATGATGGACCAAATGGGTTAAAACAGGGGTCGGCAAACTTTGATAACTGTGTGCCGAAGTGGGATTTCTAATTCACCCAGTGTGCCAACAGCCTACAAGTCAACCTGCGCCACCATAACCAAGTCTGGCACGCGAGCCGCAGGTTGCCGCCACTGGTTTAAGACATCATACTAACTACTAACGAATCGTCGAGAAAAAATCTTCCTCTTTCACTAACTTTGGTTTAGATTTTCACCAAGAAAGAGAAAAAAAAAATTCTCCACATCTTATTACTTAAGACTTTTTTCTTTTTAGTTTTTCTTTATTCACGTTTCAGAAACCATAACTCTAGTCGTTGACGAAAATGTCTGCATGCTATCGTAGAGTTTAAGACTGTGTTTACGTTTCACGTGCCATCTATCTTACTTAATCCACTCCTGGATTACGACAGTAAACCTATAGGTGGATAAACGTTGCTTCTTTGTGTTTCTGGTCTAGGAATCGGGCAAAGCTATTGGGGTAAAGGTTTGTGGATTGATATAATGAAATGGATAGGCGGTGTTAAGTAAGTAGTCTTAAGTTATATACTTCAGACGCTCCTTCTATTATTGTATCCTACGCCCATTCATGGTCTAAGTATAGTCTTTCATTTTTATTATATTAGTTTTTTTTAAATTATGTTCAGTTACTGGTTTCTCTAGTTTGTTCAGGCAACCCATTTCATGCCCGGATGCCACATAGGAAGAAAGAGAAGGCCTACTTATATGCATTTGTTTTCGAATATTGAATAATAAAAGTATTTTGGTCCTAGTGTATCAGTTCATTGTAAATGATTATTATTCTGTTGTATTTCTAAGCCAATGTACTATTATTACTTTACTTTTTCCCCTTCCACCCTCTAGTGCAGGGGTCGGCCACCTTTTGCTAATGGTGTGACAAACTAGGATTTCTAAATCCTGCAGAGTACCAACAGACTAAATGTCAACCTGCTCTTTTATGCTTGTTTAATTACTTCTCATAAGACATGTTAGGGATTATCATCCTTTTTAGTTGTATTTATACCAAATACAATACTTCGTTACTTAACTTTCACATTTATGGTAATTATTTTTATAAACATTATCATTGGGCTGTCAAGAAGAGGATCTCTAGCAACTGCTAATAATGATTATATTTTGTTTTGTTATAACTGTTATAACTGAGATTTTCTTTAATTTTTACAACTCTTTAATTTGTTGAACCATGCTACATCTGAGAATGTAACGATATTAAGAGGAATTGATACAAAGTAATCATACAAACTATGTAGTTAATGTAATGTTTAGGAAATGTGCATATAATTTTTAGTCGCATAATATTTATATAATTTTCAACTCCATTTTACAGTTTGGTCATTATAAGTTATAAGTTGTAGGCCATTTCGTCTTTTATGATAGATAAATAAGAAAATAATATTAGAAGTATTAACGCAAATAAAGTGGGTTAATTATCTCCCTTTGATAAAAAATTTTTTTATAAATTTGATTCAATACTAATGCCAAATAAGTTATGTTTTGTAATATAACAAATATTACTGACTATTACTGATTAATTATTATTTCTTTATATAATTCCAGCATTATGGTGTTCATTACAATATTTAAATAGAGAGATACAATTGATTTTCGTTAAACAGTTGTAAATAAACATTTCCTGCATTAATTGTTTGTCCATTTAACCATAATTGTTTACCTTTTTAACATAAGCCTAATAATGACAACAACTGAATAATATAATGCTATTAAAAGTTTCTTATATTTATTAAATTAATAAAAACATAATTTTGTTTCAGAATAACTTATATTTATTTTTAATTATAGATGATGAGCATAAAAATTATTTTAAACGTAATTAGTCTGTGACAATTAATGAGCGCCTTGTCCCGCTATTCGCTAATTTATAATATCAGATACATATTTAGTCATTTCTGAATAGTGAAGTGTAAGTAACCTCTTTGAATGATTAACACAGTTTTTATGTGCAATTAGTACTGTTCACAAGTGTAAGTTGAACCAAAAGCTGAAAGGCATTTCGATGCCCCTTGTTTTTGAATGTTTAAAATTCAACTGGCTGCTTTTTAAAAATCGTCCATATCCCTCAACTTAAAATACATCTAAGAAGGTTGTAATAAGATCTAGCCAGTTAGGCTTGATGGTGTATGAAATAATGAGTCCATGAATTTGAATGTCTTGTCTTTGTTTAGAAAACTCCGCGTTGAGTGTTTGGAATTATATACTAAAACGTCCAACTATATATCTTAGTATATGCCTTAATAAAGGGAAGTACATAAAGTTAAATGTTGTAAAATTGATTTCACTCAAAATATAAGGAAGCCCATTCCAGTGATCTAACAGTTTAAGTGCTATTTGACCCCGGCCTTGTAAATGCGTTCCTCACTGAAATGTGTGGCTTTGTCATTCAGAAACATTGGCTATAACAGTCAGTTTTTCTCATTCAGAACCTTGGAGGTATCTCGCGCGCCATTGAAAATCGCAGTGCGTGCCAAGTTTGACACACGTACCTTAGGTTGCCGACCCCTGCTCTAGTGTTTCTAGGTTAAGTTGACTATATTCGCTAGTAATGAACCTTACAGCTCTTTTCTGAATTTGTTCTAATTTTTTTCCTGTTTACTTTAGTTGATGTGTCCCATACAGAAGATGTATATTCTAGTACAAGTCCAACTAATGTGATGTAGCATTTAGTTTTAGTTCTTATTACCTTTGTAATTTGTGGATAGATAGACCTAGTGTTGTTGATAGGTAGTGTTATGGATAGGTAATGTTTTGGATAGGTAGTGTTATAGATATGTTATGTTATGGATAGGGAATGTTATGAATATGTAATGTTATGGATAGGTAATATTATAGATAGGTAATAGTGTAGAAAGTTAATGTTTATGGTTGTTTTTTGTTGATAGTTAACGTTTTTTTAAATAGTTGGTGTTGTAGATAAATGGTGATATTGATATGCAGTGTTGTAGCTAGGTGATTGTCGATGCATACCATTGATTGTATGCAGATCAAATTAACCTTAGTTATAAATGAAGTAATCAAATCGCCAAAGAGATTTATAGGGTTCCCATCATAATATTATATTTTTCAATAAGATCCCTTGCTGACGATAATGAACGATGTAACTTTTCCACCGTTTAAATTATCTTCAATGTTACAGACGCTCTTTCTTTACAATAAGATTATTCCGTTCAACTCTTATCCTTAGCCTTGATCTTGTATTTAGGTTAATCTTATAAACGATGTTAATTAAGTTTATAGTTTTCACGACCTGTCTAGACAACCCATGATTTCCATGACCTGCCTAAGACTGGTGGGGTAACCTCAACCCATTACTCCCCCTATGGTGTTTTATCAGCTCCCCCCTCCCTTTCCTTCGCCGTCCCCCTCCAAGTCCCCACACCTTGTTTAACGATTTAATCAGTTCGCCACAGAGAAACATGTAATTGGGAAGCTAATGGCTGGAATTTATTAAATTAACCAAATCACTCTTTTTCTCAACACTCACACACACACACACACACACACACACACACACCCACACACACACACAACCCTTTAAACCCCACTCCCCTTCCTCATCCCGGCGCCCCACGGTCCTAATTAGGAAACATGCGGGCTTGTACATGGGGGGGGGGGGCTAGGGGATACACTAGTAACTCCCCAATATGGGGAGGAACTAGAGATCCCTTCCTCTTTCCTTTCCAGACACTCTTTTTTGTTTGTTTTTTTGGCTACATTTCAAATCTACTCAAAATCTGGATTTTGGATCCCCTACTGAGCTGGGACCTTTTTTATTTTTTACATAACGTTACCCCATCTTCCACTACACCCCCTTTCCTTCGTCAGTAACTTCCGCCACCCCCAGCGCCCCCAGGGCGTCAGTACACAGTTCTCTTCTATAAAGCCTGTGAGAAATGACCTTGTAAGTCCGGGGAGGGGGGGGAGGGGCTGTTAGTCGTGGTGGTGATGACCTACAAAGAGAATGGGAAATGTAATTAGACCAGACCTTCGATTAGGGCAAGAGAAGAAAGAAAATAAAAATAACTAGACAAAGAAAGAAGAAAAAATGGCTTGAAATGGGAGAGAGAGAGAGAAAGAGAGAGAGAGAGAAAGAGAGAGAGAAAGAGAGAGAGAAAGAAAGAGAGAGAAAGAGAGAGAGAAAGAGAGAGCAAGAGAGAGAGAGAGAAAGAGAGAGAGAAAAAGAGAGAGAAAGAGAGAGAAAAAGAGAGAGAGAGAAAGAGAGAGAAATAGAGAGAGAAATAGAGAGAGAGAAAGATAGAAAGAGAGAGTGAAAGAGAGAGAGAAAGAGAGAGAGAAAGAGAGAGAGAAAGAGAGAGAGAAAGAGAGAGAGAGAGAAAGAGAGAGAAAGAGAGAGAGAAAAGAGAGAGAAAGAGAGAGAGAGAGAAAGAGAGAGCAAGAGAGAGAGAGAAAGAGAGAGAGAAAGAAAGAGAGAAATAGAGAGAGAGAAAGAGAGAGAGAAAGAGAGAGATAAAGAGAGAGAGAGAGAGAAAGAGAGAAAGAGAGAGAGAGATAGAGGGTGTATGTAGAGAAAGAAACAAGGATGAAGATACCGGAAATGAAGGCACTAACCGTCAGTCTCATTTAAATTATATACTCCCCCCCCCACTCCTTCACCCTCTTTCCATCATTTGAACTGTTGAGATTATTGGAACGTCTTTTTTTTCTGGAATTATATTTTATGCCCTACTCACTAGATAGAATATCATCATCTGGTTTAAGGTAAAGGCAGTTGTGAGTCTTACTTGCCACACAATCTCTATTGTAAGCCGCGGCTTTTGAGAACGTTTTGAACGATGCTTTTTTTAATTAAAAGTAGGGATGTTAAAACCGGTTTGTTTTCAAAACCGGTTTTCGGTTCTATAAAACCGGTTTAAAACAGGATTTCGATTCCCCTCCCCAAAAAAAAAAAACGACAAATGTGCGTAGTTTTGTAGTTGTATTTGAAAAATAGTTCAAACTTAATGCGTGTTTGCAGAGCATTCAAGAGGTTAATTTTCGTGAATACATTATGATTTTTTACACTTTACCATAACATTCTTTAGAACTAAAAAAAAAAAGGGCTAATTGATTAAAACCGATCATAGCTTTCAATAGTGATAATTTGTGCACTGTGGTTTTAGATTTGTAAAATAATGTATTGAATAGGATCACGTAGAACCAATCAAAAGTCAAAAGAATGTGTATTTAATGCTGCCGTTAATAATAAAGCACAGACGCGGTATCTAGCCGAATTGTTCAGGGTCACAGGACAAAACTAGTTTGCGTCTCTCGATTGCGTACATCAAAGATTTGTCGTCGGCATCCGTCCGTCTCGAGAGACGATGGTGTAGCTTCATGGGTGAGGTATCCAACTGCACCGCTGAGAATGGTTTTGTAGGCCAACCCGGGAGGGGCACATCAAACAGTAGCGCACATCTAAACGATGAGCCGACATTTAGTTGGATGTTGTTTTTATCGCAAGCCATAGTTGGTATTTGGAGAAACAAAAAAAGAAACACAATATCTAAGACTAAATAGTGTTAGCAAGGCATTTCAAGAATTGTTTTGCGTGAATCCAACATTATTTTTTTTTAAAATATTTCTATCAGAACCAATAAAAAAAAATAAAGAGTGTGCTACTTGAAGTAATGATTACCTTCCAACCAACAAACCGAAATCCGGTTTTAAAAATCAAAACCGGTTTTCAGATTCAAAACCGGAATCCGGTATTCCGGTTTTCGTTTAACATCCCTAATTAAAAGTTAATTTGTACAGTCGCTCCATCTATGCCAAAGATTATTTATTGCGTACTAAGAATATCATTGGTTTTTTAAAACTAAGTTTCGTCTAACAATTTGATTAAAAATTTTAATGATGTAATATTGTTTTACACGTGTATTCAGGCAACCCATTCTTTGTCGAAATTACTCTCAGGATGAAAAAGCGCTTAATATTAGCATTCGGTATAAGAAAGTGTTGCGTGTGTTGTTTTTTTTGTATAACATTAAGTATTTCTGTTGTCGTTCAGTTACTGTTTCATTTCTCCAGCAGTAAGGAACTCATAATATGAACGATAAGAGCCATTTTACGGTTTGATGGGGGCCTTAAAACATGCGCCCGCCCCTTCGAAATTGTTGCGATTGTTATCCTATCTTATACTTTACAGACGCTCCTCCTATGTATAAAATGTTTGCGTCCTACGCTCATCAGTGGTTTGGGTCTAGTCTTGCATTTTGATTAGTGTTTTTAATGATGTCAAGTTATTGGTTTTCCTGGTATGTTCGGTTAACCCATTCAATTTCCTGTTGCCACCCGGAAAGAATGAGTACTTTTTTAGTTTTACTTCTTGGAATTGGAATACGAAAATTGTTTTTGTCTTTATGTTTATCTGAGCATTGTAATAGATTTTTATTGTATAGTATTTCTAAGTTAGAATTTATTGCTTTATGAATTGTTGCTACTTTGCCATTTACCCTTCTGTCCTCTAGCGTTTCTAGGTTTAGTGATTTAACAATTTGTGTTACTATTGACAGTTGTGAATATTCACGAGTAATTATATCATTTTTTTTTCTTTTTTTTTTCTTTTAGGAGATTGTGCTGTTGTCCAAAACTCATCTTTCCTTTATTGACATTGTTGAAGGGTAATTTGTCTTTTCCTGGGGAGTTTTCTGCATGTCTTCGAGAAGTTTTAAGAGAAGGGAGGGAGAAAGAGGGGAGACGGTGAGGGGGAGGGCGGGGCTCACGCCTCCCCACGCCAGCGTCGTTACTGTCATGCCCAGATGCCATCCACCCACACTTGTGTTTGTTTGCGACACAGGTTCCAAGTTGACGTACAAGTGTCGCATGTCATGTCAACCCCCCAACCTCCTCCCCCCCCCACTACACATTCCCATCAACCTCCACGTGCCCCCTCTCTCTCCGGTCACTCCGACACAACAAAGTTTGCTTCATTGTTTGTATGTTTGTCTTTTGTTTGTTAATCGTCATTAAATCTTTGACAAGCTAAACTTAGAGGAAGATGTTTAGGGCTTAAATATATCAAAGTAGAAGCTAACATATATTGTCGTTAAGTAAGTGCCTGCCTTTTTTTTGTGTGCCTCGTGCGTTCGGGTTGCCGTTCCAAAAGGTCATGAAGCCGTCCGGGTTAAATGTCAGGGTCCACCCTCCTCTCCAGGGGACTGTAGATTGTCCCTAAGTCTACCTAGCTCTGTTAAAATACCTGTAGTCAATTAGTGAAAACTAAAAAAAATATTTTTAAGCGTTGTATTGTACACTGTATCCCCGTGTATGCCATGGCCGCGGAAATTGATGAACGCTTCTCCAACAACATCGTCGGAAAGGGAATAGGCCTTCTTTAGTTTGCTTCTTAGAAGAAAGAAATGGTGAATTGGGGTTGGAACGAATACAACTTTTTTTCAAAGCTCGTTATATTCAGATGTTTAGTAATTTAAGTAAAACACGTTCCGTTTATTGTATATCAACAATTTATCCAAAATCCATATTTATCCAAAATCCAGTGTGGAAGCCGAGCGATGTGTTGAGTGAGGATGGAGTTTGGGGCGGCTATTCTAAGTCGTATAATCGCCATCAGTATTAACTTCCTCGTGTGTGTATGTTAGGGTGTGTGTTTGTGTATGTGTGTGTGTGTGTTTGCCAGAGTGGACTAAGTTGGCCATTATGTCCACTAGTCACAGAGAAAGAGGGTGTGGCGGTCGTATGTTTAACCAGATCTTCGCAAGTCAATACAATAGACAGAGAGAAAGAGTTAGCGGGGATCGAGAGAGAGAGAGAGAGAGAGAGAGAGAGAGAGAGACGCTCAGAGATCGTAAGAGCGAAACAAAGAAAGTGAATGGCTCGTGGGAGCTGAGGATAGAAAGAAAGATATGTTTAATGAGAGAGAGAGAGAGAGAGAGAGGGAACACATTACTGCTAACGTCTGACCCAAATCTGTCCACCATTTATACCCTACCACCCACAACACCTTCCCCCCCCCTTCATTCAAACCCGTCCATCACAAGCTACAAAGAGACTTTCTTCAGTGAGATTTTCTATTCCAAGCCTTCACATCACTGCCAAGGTATTAGCGTATCAGCTTTTTCTCTCTCTGCTAGCTCTTGTCAATCATACACGGCTGAGATCGTCGCCTTGTGAGCTAGTTTGTCGGAACTACAGTCATGCGCATTAAGAACATTAGAACTAATTGCCTAGTGAATTTTTTGTCTGAACTATATTCATTAAGAACATTAGAACTAATTACCTAGTGAAGTTTTTGTCTGAACTATATTCATTTAAGAACATTATAACTAATTACCTAGTGAAGTTTTTGTCTGAACTATATTCATTTAAGAACATTAGAACTAATTACCTAGTGAAGTTTTTGTCTGAACTATATTCATTTAAGAACATTAGAACTAATTACCTAGTGAAGTTTTTGTCTGAACTATATTCATTTAAGAACATTAGAACTTATTGCCTAATGTAGTCTTTGTCTGAACTTCAGTATTGGGCATTAAAAGCATTATAACTAATCGTTTAGTAGAGATTTGTCTGAACTATATTCATTAAGAGCATTATAACTATATATTGGCGAGTGTATATTTATTTTTGTTAAAATATGAGAACTCCAGTCTAATTGTGAAGATTTTAATATGAAATACAGCCAGGAGAATAAGAAATATTAAAAGAAAATGTTGATTAAACGTTTTCCACCTTGTCAATTAGGTCATGGACACAATAGGGCATCGCAATGGCCACACAATCCCCTAGTATGCTATGGCCACAGATACTGATGAACGCTTCGCCACTTTTATATAGGTCTATATAAACTTAGCTTGTAGGCCTATATATATATTCGTATGAAGGGTAATATATATCTATGTATGTATATACAAGCTAAAAAGAAGAAAGAGATCAATGTTTTAAGTTATATAGTACTCTAAGTCAAACTTTCCCAACTACCCAAGTAACACTTCGCGAAAGCTCGATTATTTCATTTCTTCTTTTCTTTTTTTTAATGCACCCATTGTGTGTGTGCGTGTTCTCTTACATTCCTTTTTTTAATTTTATTTGTGACTTTTACAAAAGTCATTTGCGCACGTGGAGGTCACTGTTTGACTTCATCTTGTAGTGACATATAGGTTTTTACCGCAAATGCAAACATGGACGCTGTTCGATCCAAAGGGCACGCAACTCCCACCTATAGAGGAACAAGAAGAAGAAATTTCACGCCTATTTAATTACGGCCCCTTTGCTGAACTCGAGACGCCGTGAAAAGTCAACAAAGTGACAACAAAATCACATCTCTGCTAAAATTGTGGAGTTAAAAAGAACAAAATTCTTACCCAACTCCCTCCTTCCCTCCTATTTTTCACCTCTTACTCATTGTGAGCCTCTAAAACTATCGCATACGCCCCCCCCATCAATCCCCCGAATCCACCCCCTTACCAACGCCACCCCGGACGCAAGTGTTCTAAAATTGAGATCTTTCGTTCATGTTGGTGGTCCTTCCACTCTTCTCCATCACTGAATGTTTGTCTTGATTTTCACACCTGGCTCTTATGTCAGCTCCCCGCCCCCCCCTTCCCGGGCCCGTCCCCCTCGACCACCTTTTCCGCTCCACCCACAAACCCCTCCTCGCCACCCCCACACCCTCTCATACGCCTTACCTGAAACACAAATTAAAAATCGTGTTCAGAGAACCAATTGATGGAAGGGGGGGGGAAGGCAAAGACAAAAATTTTGAAGAAATATTTTTTTTTCAAAGGGGTCTGGATAAATAATTGGATTGTTTCTGGATTAGTTATCCACGTTCGTTAATTTCAAGAGCTTTGAAATAATAGTGGTGTTTTTTTTTAAAATATGCTTTTGGATACTTGAAAGAAAAATTATGGATGGATGGTTTTATGTTTAGACAACTTGTGTGGCATTTGTTGGCAGTGGAGACATGGGTCATAGGATTGAGACAGACTTTTATTCTGTTCAACAGACAAATAGACAGACATATAGAGAGATATATGTGGGCTACATATATTAAGGCATCTATATATATATATATGTAATATATTATATGATAGGTGTATGAGCTAAAATGGGCTATTATGTATAATTCTATGTATGTACTGTGAATGAGATAGATACATTGGTCTACACGGAGAGGACAGGAATAAGCGGACAGACAGACAGTTCTATCCACAGATTCACAGACAAGTAAATAGATGGATAGATTGAGATATAGGAAAATAGAAAGACTTACGACTTAGGCCTGTCACAATTTTTTTTTCTCAACAATTCTGGCTATGCATATCGATATTTTTTTTCCCAGTACGTCACCACCTCTTGATACAAGGGCGCTTCCGTTCTTATAAATTTTGAAAAAAAATAAATTGAAAACCATAGTCGGAGACAGTGGTGTAAGATCTATAATTTAGCTTACACCATAGTCGGAGACAGTGGTGTAAGATCTATAATTTAGCTTACACCATAGTCGGAGACAGTGGTGTAAGATCTATAATTTAGCTTACACCATAGTCGGAGACAGTGGTGTAAGATCTATAATTTAGCTTACACCATAGTCGGAGACAGTGGTGTAAGATCTATAATTTAGCTTACACCATAGTCGGAGACAGTGGTGTAAGATCTATAATTTAGCTTACACCATAGTCGGAGACAGTGGTGTAAGATCTATAATTTAGCTTACACCATAGTCGGAGACAGTGGTGTAAGATCTATAATTTAGCTTACACCATAGTCGGAGACAGTGGTGTAAAATCTATAATTTAGCTTACACCATAGTCGGAGACAGTGGTGTAAGATCTATAATTTAGCTTACACCATAGTCGGAGACAGTGGTGTAAGATCTATAATTTAGCTTACACCATAGTCGGAGACAGTGGTGTAAGATCTATAATTTAGCTTACACCATAGTCGGAGACAGTGGTGTAAGATCTATAATTTAGCTTACACCATAGTCGGAGACAGTGGTGTAAGATCTATAATTTAGCTTACACCATAGTCGGAGACAGTGGTGTAAGATCTATAATTTAGCTTACACCATAGTCGGAGACAGTGGTGTAAGATCTATAATTTAGCTTACACCATAGTCGGAGACAGTGGTGTAAGATCTATAATTTAGCTTACACCATAGTCGGAGACAGTGGTGTAAGATCTATAATTTAGCTTACACCATAGTCGGAGACAGTGGTGTAAGATCTATAATTTAGCTTACACCATAGTCGGAGACAGTGGTGTAAGATCTATAATTTAGCTTACACCATAGTCGGAGACAGTGGTGTAAGATCTATAATTTAGCTTACACCATAGTCGGAGACAGTGGTGTAAGATCTATAATTTAGCTTACACCATAGTCGGAGACAGTGGTGTAAGATCTATAATTTAGCTTACGACATAGTCGGAGACAGTGGTGTAAAATCTATAATTTAGCTTACACCATAGTCGGAGACAGTGGTGTAAGATCTATAATTTAGCTTACACCATAGTCGGAGACAGTGGTGTAAGATCTATAATTTAGCTTACACCATAGTCGGAGACAGTGGTGTAAGATCTATAATTTAGCTTACACCATAGTCGGAGACAGTGGTGTAAGATCTATAATTTAGCTTACACCATAGTCGGAGACAGTGGTGTAAGATCTATAATTTAGCTTACACCATAGTCGGAGACAGTGGTGTAAGATCTATAATTTAGCTTACACCATAGTCGGAGACAGTGGTGTAAGATCTATAATTTAGCTTACAGCTACATACCCACATATATCAAATTGTTTGTTTTAATGAAGACTCTGTTTTTATTATTCTTGCTATTTTTCCATATCTATTTTCAGGTCAATTAGTGCTGCATTGTATTCTGGTTGGATACTCACACAGACACCCATCATGGCCTGAGAAATGGGTTAATTACACACAAAACATGGTTCTGTAAGTTTTTTCTTTGTCTAGTTATAAAAGTTCTCCTTACAGTGACTCTTCTTTTATAATGCTTCGTAATAGATTTGGCACTGTTAAAAGTTACTGTTTATTGGTGCTGTTTTTGGTGAATTTTTTTGTAATGTTTATCAATGCTTTTTTTTTTAATCAGTATATTAGTGATGCTTGAAGGCGATGTTTATAAGGACAGTTTCTAGTCGATGCTTTTTTTTTAAAAAAAGGCAGTTAAAGTTTTACTAGCGCTATTTATTGGCGCTTTTTTATTTCATTGCTTGATGGCGCTGTTTATTGGCACTGTTTTTGTGTGTGTGCTGTTAACTGGTGTTTTTCTTATTATGAAATGTTGTATATGAGCCAAATTGCATGATATTTATAAATACTTAATTACCATCAATAGTGATACATGCATTCTAGGACCATCGCCATATCGTGCACTATAAATAGACTTTCTTTGTCCTTCTATTATGATATACGATTGTTTTATTTTCATTATGTATGTCCACACAGGTAGGGGCTCGGAGCAACTAGACAGCCATCGCAAAACAAAAACAAAAAAACAAATCCCACTTTCATTTGTAGACGGATTACCTGGATTAGCATCAGGATTAATTCACTGGATATGCACCTAGATATGCAACTAGATTAAGAACTGGATCAACATGTGGTTTTGAGCCAATCCATGCACTGGGGCTTTCTTTGCTATTCATCACAGCTCCTTAAATTGAATTGTGTAACAGGATTCGGAGATAGTTCACCAACATATAGACTACGGAAACTACGTATTCTCTTTCCTTTTGTGGATTACACCAGTTTGTCAACGGGATTCGGCATTCGAACCAATACGTTTCGGTCACCAAACTACATGTTGTATCATGGGCGATTATCGCCCCTTGTGGATTAGTGTCAGCATGCTGTTCTTAATCTCTGGTAAGTAGTTTGGACTTTCTTGCGCCCCCTCCGCCACCCCACCCCGTCATTTCCCCCCGACACTGTCGCCACTATGACATAGACCGCTCACTCTTTACTTGAACCTTAAAATAATAACTAATGCATGTACTCGGAATCTTATGCAATAGCTTAGATCGGAGATAATAATACACAATTTTAACATAATATACACATATTCTTGACAAATATCTTATATCTTGATTTATACAAACTGTCTTGACAAATAGACATAGTCTTCACTTATACACACAGCTTAAACTGATAAACACAACCGAAAATTATAACCACACTCTTCACCAAACAAACAATTTTAACTCTTACATACAATCTTAACGAATAGTTAGGCTACATACAATCTTAACTAGTACATACAATCTTAACGAATGCATACAATCTTAACTATTACATATTATATACTCTAAACTATTACATATAATCTTTACTAATACATACAATCTTAACTAATACATACAATCTTAACTAATACGCTCATTCATGGTCTGAGTCTAGTCTTGCATTTTTGTATTAGTGTTTTCAATGTTGTTAAGTTACTGGTTTTTCTTGTTGGTTCAGGCAACTCATTCCATGCCCGGTTATCACTCGGGAAAAAATAGTATATCTAAGCATTTATTGTTCTCGCCTATGGGATAAGTAAAGTGTTTTTGCCCTTATGTTTATCTTAAGTTATATAAACACACGTTTAATTCACACAATCTTGATTACCACCAGAATAATAAAAACATACAAACTATAGCTCATAGACAAAGTACATATTTACAAAATTGCTAAATACATACAATCACAATCAGTATCTATGTCATACCCCACTAATTAAAATGTATACTAATATATATTATTTATACTTTCAAAAACAAACACCAAACAACAAGTGTATCAAGTAACTGTCACTGTATTAAGTGTATCCACTGTCAAACTTCTTTAATCTAGTCATACAAAACTAGTTCTCGTGTTTGTCTTTGTGTTGACATTTCAAAACTTGAATTGTGTGCCGTTTGAAACTAGGACACAGCCCCTGGCGGCAATATCTTGTTCAGCATAATCCAATAATATCCTAATAATCCACCGCTTTGTTCCTTTTTTTTTTTTACGTTTAAAACTTAGAAGTTTACAATGCTGATTCGTGTACAGATAGGCTGCTGTATTTGCACATCTAGCAGACATGACTACCTGTTGTAGCTTATATGAGAAATAGTATAGATACATAGTATAGACGCATGCTAAATTGTTGTAGCTTATAGGAGAAATAGTATAGATACATAGTATGAACATAGGCTGCTGTATGTGCACATCTAGCAGACATAACAACTTGCTACACTGTATTTTCAGCTTATAGAAGGAGTAGGCCTACCGTGTATGACCGACTGAAATGTCAGACAGGCTACCGAGATAGAATGCATATAAAGTGAATGAATTGAGATGATGAATTAGTGGATAGATGGGATAGAGGGATAGAAAGACAGATAAATATACAGACAGACATATAGATAGAGGGATAGAAAGACAGATAAATATACAGACAGACATATAGATAGAGGGATAGAAAGACAGATAAATATACAGACAGACATATAGATAGATGGATAGAAAGACAGATAAATATACAGACAGACATATAGATAGATGGATAGAAAGACAGATAAATATACAGACAGACATATAGATGGATGGATAAATAATAGATAGATTGTTAGACAGACAGACAGACATAAAGATATGCATATAGATAATTTGTCAGATAGCTCAATAGACAAAGGGAGCAAAGTGGCCGCGTTCAGCTGTCGAACCGAAGGACCTGGGTTCGAATCCTGGTGCAGGCTATGATTATTTTCCCGGGTCTGGAATGTGTCCCCTGTGTGATGACTTTAGTTTGGGTAAAGTAGAGGCGGTTGTGCTGGCCACACCATCACATAGTATGCCGTGGCCACAGAAACTGGTGAACGCTGCTTCACCGGCCCTATGGATCAATTTGGTCCGACGGGATACTTTACTTTACTTTTTTCTTTTAATAGAAAAAAAAACGTTAATACAAAAAGATACATACATATAATATATGAACACCAAGAGAAAAATACACACTAAATACAGTTAACATTGCAAAGACTTAAAAATTAGTTGTTGTTTTTTTTCGGAATGTTTTTAAAAAAATGGCAGATGGTAAAAAAAAAAAGACTTCAATTCTCAAGTGTTGTCTGATCCATCAGAGTGATCTGGGAAAACTGGGTCAGCACTCGAGTATTTGGGCCTCCACCGTTTGAGGACCATCGAGACCCATCGAGGCATTATCGCAAGAAGGCTGGGTGACTGGGTGATCCTTTTGGAAAGTTACTGAGTGAGAACTCGTTTTGATCGCGTGACAGTTCGTGCGTGTATGAGAGTGAGTGTGTGTTGTGTGTGTGTGTGTAGTGTGTAGTTGCGCTATTGGTTGAGTAGTTCACCATGTTTTTAGTCAAATTCGTTAAGTGAACTAAATTAATTTCGTGTGTGTGTGTGTGTGTCAATGTGATGGAGAGGCTCACAAGAAAGAGGTAAAAAGAAAGAGAGAGAGAGAGATAGTCAAAAAGAGAGAGAGAACAACAGAGAATGAGTTTAGTGAGAGATGTTGTTCACTTTTTTAATATGCCCTCTGGCTTATCTGGCTTCTACAATTAGATAATTGGATAATCTGAATGAACGTGAGTCAATTTTTTTCAAAATTGTGTGACTCGCCAAGAGGATGACACATTAGACAAGTGTCTCAGAGAAGTTTTAGTATCACAAGGTGTAATGTGCATGAAATAAATTATATTTACGCGATCATTGAAATAAATCGTTGGCCTAATTTTTTCCTGGGGGTAGTTAAGACAATCATTTCTAATTTTAAACTTTACTATTTTATTACGAAATGCTTTCATTTCTATCTATATTTCTATCTATCTATATTTCAATCTATCTATATTTCTATGTATCTATGTATCTATGTATCTATGTATCTATGTATCTATGTATCTATGTATCTATGTATCTATGTATCTATGTATCTATGTATCTATGTATCTATGTATCTATGTATCTATGTGTCTATGTGTCTATGTGTCTATGTGTCTATGTGTCTATGTGTCTATGTGTCTATGTATCTATGTATATATGTATATATGTATATATGTATCTATCTATCTAGCTAGCTAGCTAGATGGCTAGCTATCTGGTTATCTAGCTATGTAACTATCTGTCTATTTATGTAAATATTACTCTGTGCGTCCTTCTTTATTTCTCTCTCTCTCTCTCTCTCTCTCTCTCTCTGTACATAAATATAAACATTTGTTTTATATCAGAATTAAAACAAACTTGTATAAACTTAAACAATCGCAAACCCTCGTGACTCACAAAGAGGACCACTACGTAAAATACTTTTGATGACTATGCTACACAAATGTAGTTGTCGCCCTTGATTGTTTACTTTCATCTTTCTATACAAATTGTTGTTAATATATTTGTGTCAATAAATCCCATCTTTTGTCTACATGTTTACTACTAATATAATATTATTGTGAAGTAGCACAAATCGTACGTTTGAAAGGTTGTGGCTCACTTAAATGCATAACTCAAATTTTGTTTGCGCATAGAAGGACTTTGCGTGGTTGATTGAAAATTTCCTTTAATCACACAATGTGTTGATAGATGTCATTGTTACGAATTTGAAATGGCCTTTAGAAAAAAAATGCTAAAAATTTATGCTGTGTTCGGGAAGACTGTTAAAAGGCGACAAATAAAAGATTACATAAAGTTTGACTATCCAATAGAAGCCGACCGAAATCAAATTTTGGGCCGAAAACGAAACCATACCGAAAGCTATAAATTGACTTCCATCTGCCTACTAGATCGTTTGCCTTCTTTCGGTGCAGTAACCGAAATAGAATTTCGGTCGGCCTCTACCATCCAATGTACATTATTGAATGTTGTTACACTAATCGAAAAGAGATATAAAGAACTCAAATTATTTGACCGTATTTCATTATAGCATACTGGAAGTTTATTCTGAGCTCTGACGTCATTTCACGTCATTTTTCTTTATGTCGAAAATTTCTACAAATTGATCATTAAAGAAACGGGAAATAACTCTTTACAAAAAATAAAGTTGATCTATTTGTAAATTAGTATTTTGACTTTATTTCATTTTCAATACTTCTCCCACGTATAACAATTGTTATGTCAATGGGCCGTATTGCTGCTGAGAGTTAACACCCTTGCCCCTTATACAAGTCAATCTTTTATGACTGACTTGTAAATTATCGGCCCATTCACGTCCTACATATTATCTACGTCAAGTAGACCTATATTTGTTATACGTCCAAAAAGTAATATTCGATTCTGCTTAATAGAAAGGTCAAGAAAAGCTTAAAACTTTTTAATACCTTGTGTTTAGTCATGCTAAATGTACTAGTAATGTGAACGTTGTAAATTTTTATAACTTACTGTAACTTACTACAATAGCGCAGTAATGTTCACCTTATCTTTGTATTTGTTGTTTTTTTCTATTCTAGAAGCATTTTTATATATTATATGTCTTTTTTATATGTGTCTGAATTCATACAATTTCTTCAATGGTGGACTTTTTTTTATAAAATCGTCTCTCTTTGCAAGGGGTTGGGGGACGGGAGGGGGGCGGTAAAGCAGCGTTAAAACAATTAGATTGGCCGAACAATCTAAGGGGGGATTGTGTAGCCAGCACAAGGCACAGTCGCCTTACCATTGCTCTTGACTAATGTCATGTACCCATCAGAACTGGGTAGACTCATGGGAATACTCCATAACCCTGAAAACATATCCCAGCCTTCACGAATATTTGAACCCAGGACACTCGGTACGCCAGCCGTACGCGCTGCCGATCAGCCACCGGGCCCCTCTGCCCAAGTGGTCTGAACAAAAAGTTTACAGTGTATCCATTTTATAAAATAATTACTTTAAACATACAATATGGGGTGAAGGAATCTGTATGTTATTTTTTTATATTGTATTGTAAAAAGTTGCCCAAACGGAAGGACAAGCGTTGCCCCCTCCCCGCACCATCTCCAACCAATTTTTCTAAACTTCTCCCATAACTCCACAACATTGACATCAACGTCAGAAATAGCCACGCTCGTCCTTAAACCCCCGTTGCGTCTTTTGTTTTCATGTACAGTTCAATCCGTTCTAACGGCACACACTAGAAAAAAAAACTAAATCTCCGCCGCGAATATTTCCGGGCTCGGTACTTATTGTTTTGTAACGGAACAGGTTTTTTGGTTCACGGAGGAGCTTGTAATCCGAATGAACTCCGTAGCGGCGTATGCCGGCGTGACGGAGGGAGGGTTAAAGGAACACAAAAGAGAGAGAGAGAGATGTTACTTTTCATTGGTTTTCATGGTTCATCTGGTAAACATTATGGTAGTCTTGAACAGCGTGACAACGATCGGGAGCTTGAGTTGACACAGTGCACGCCCCCCCCCCCCCCGTTTCACCCCCTCCGTCCTGCCTCCCAATGTTTATATCGTCCCTATTGTTAGGCCTTTTTTTCGTCTGTCAGACTCTGTACACTTCGAGCTTTAATTATTTTAACAATAAACATTTGATTATTCTATATCATACAACAAGTACTGTACGCTGGTCTGAGCCGGCAGCGCGTTCGATTAGAGTACCGTAGATCTTGGGTTCGAATCCCTGTGAAGGCTAGAATTGTTTTCCCGGGACCTGCGGATGTCTCTGAGTCTACCTAACATTAGTTGGGGTAAAGTAAACGGCAGTTGGGCATTGTGGTGGCCACATATCCCCTAGTATTCCGTGGCCATCGAACCTAGTGGACGCTGCTTCACCAGCCCTATAATAAATTTGGACGGTTGGTTTACTGCTGTTATAAGTATGGGAACAATGTGATGTAGCGGCAGCGCGTTTTTGGCGTAATTCCCAAACGAGCGTGGATTGAATCCGGGTTACTCAGCAGTTTGATACAGACGTTTAAAGGTGAGCTCTTACTATCTTTCTTTTACTCACTTCGACACTCCCCTTTAGCCATCTCATTATCTTTGACTTTCCACACTCTCTCTCGCTCTCTCTCTCTCTCTCTTTATGTCTCTTTCACTATCCGTTTCTCCGCCACTTTCTCTCTTTCTCTTGTACACTCTTACTACCACCCCTTCTTTCTCTCACTCCAATCTCTCTATATTGCTATCTTAGTTTACCATTCATTTTCTCACTCTTTCTGTCTATCCCCTCTTTTGTTTCTCCGTTTCTTGTTCTCTGTTTCTCTGTCCCTCGCCCATTCTCTTTTCTTCTCTCCAAGTTTATTTCTTTCTCTCTTTCGTTTGTATTCACCGCTCCTTTTCTTTCTTTCTTTTCTCTTTCTTTTTTCTTTCTTTCTTTTTTCTTTCTTTCTTTCTTTCTTTCTTATCTTTTTTTCTCTTTTTCTTTCTTTCTTTCTTTTTTCTTTCTTTTTTTTTCTTTCTTTTTTCTTTCTTTCTTTCTTACTTTTTTCTTTCTTTCTTTCTTTTTTCTTTCTTTCTTTCTTTCTTTTTTCTTTCTTTCTTTCTTTCTTTTTTCTTTCTTTCTTTCTTTTTTCTTTCTTTTTTGTTTCTTTCTTTCTTTCTTTTTTCTTTCTTTCTTTCTTTCTTTTTTCTTTCTTTTTTTTTCTTTCTTTTTTCTTTCTTTCTTTCTTACTTTTTTCTTTCTTTCTTTCTTTCTTTTTTCTTTCTTTCTTTCTTTTTTCTTTCTTTTTTGTTTCTTTCTTTCTTACTTTTTTCTTTCTTTCTTTCTTTTTTCTTTCTTTCTTTCTTTCTTTCTTTTTTCTTTCTTTCTTTCTTTCTTTTTTCTTTCTTTCTTTCTTTTTTCTTTCTTTTTTGTTTGTTTGTTTCTTTCTTTTTTCTTTCTTTCTTTCTTTCTTTTTTCTTTCTTTTTTTTCTTTCTTTTTTCTTTCTTTCTTTCTTACTTTTTTCTTTCTTTCTTTCTTTCTTTTTTCTTTCTTTCTTTCTTTTTTCTTTCTTTTTTGTTTCTTTCTTTCTTTCTTTTTTCTTTCTTTCTTTCTTTTTTCTTGCTTTCTTTCTTTTTTCTTTCTTTCTTTCTTTTTTCTTTCTTTTTTCTTTCTTTCTTTCTTTCTTTTTTCTTTCTTTCTTTCTTTTTTCTTTCTTTTTTGTTTGTTTCTTTCTTTCTTTCTTTTTTCTTTCTGTCTTGATTTCTTTCTTGCTTTTTTCTTTCTTTCTTTCTTTCTTTCTTTTTTCTTTCTTTGTTCTACTTCTCTCTCTCTCTCTCTACCTCGCTCTTCAGAATATCTTACATAAGCAAAGCAGACGCACTCAAACGGGGACGTACGCCGTACAGAAAGCTATGAGCTATGAAGACGCCACAGATAAGACGGGAGGGATGGGGAATGGTGAGGAAATACCCAGCGTCAACTGCGTCATAGAGTGAGTGACGGCATGACAAGATAAGGTGGGAGTCCTGACACAACGGGCCTCCCTGTAACATGCAAGTCACGGCCGCATCTAGCCTGGCGATCTCATAGATGGACTCGATGGAACAGGGAACAATATTGTTTTCAATGAGATAACCGGAGGGAACAAAGAACATCGGGGTGGAACATTTATGGATTGATGAACATGAAGCTGGACTTCCAGGGAGGCGAGAAACATTGAGTTAAACTACAAGGGAACAAGAAACAATATAGGGTTGAGCTACTAGGGAACTAAGGTGAATAAACTTACATGGAACAAAGAACATATGGGTTGGGCCACCAAGGAACTACGAACATTGTTTAGAGCTATTAATGAACATTGGGATTGAACTACTGGGAACATTGGGGTTGAACTACCGGGGAACAAGAAATATTGGGTTGAATTACTTGGGAACTGGGAACATTAAAAGCAAAAATTTACTGCACATGTTTTTTTTTCGTTGTGGTAATATAGTCCTGGGTTCGAATCTTAATACAAAAAATTGTTGTAGATCCATTTATAATACATGAATAATATGTTCAATTGCTAGGCATATTCCATGATTTGTTATGCATATTGTAAGAGTGTGATTAGAGTTGTATAAAAAATTCATTTAGTCCTATTTATTTATAATTAATTATGGCTTAGATATTATTTGTAGAAGGCTAATATATATTCTCCTAGTATCTATACATTTTTAGCAAGCATATTCCTTTCGCCTTGTTACATATTCAGGAAAATCCCTTCTGGCATCATCTGCACTAAATCCTAGATAAGACACACACGGGTGTATTTGTTGTGGTTTTAAAGAGATATTTATAATCTACCAGTCAGAGAAAACTTATATCACCCACCTAACTGCAGACTTTGCCCCTGCCCACAAGAAACTGTGGACCACTTCCTTCTTGAATGCCCTGAGCAAGAATACCTTAGATACACCCAGCTCCCCCCTCAAACCAACCATTACCAACACACTATATAGCAGTATGGAACAACTGACAAAGACATGTAAATATGTTTGTCTGGCATTGACTGCAAGAGAGGAAACAGCTCTGCAGACTGGATAACAAAAGAAGAAAAATACACCAGTCATGTGTGCATTCATTTCATCATTGTATTCAATGTGAATAAGTTCAGTTATTACATTCCTTAAACTTTTATCGAGTGGCTTGAGTGTATTATTTCCTAGTGAACCAGACCCCCCCCCCCCCCCCGGATACATACAGAAGACACGAGATCATAAAACTATTCAAAGTGTAATAGAAAGAATACAGGGTAAACGGAAAAAAGGTCGACCGAGGTACACTTGGCGAAGGGATGTAGAAGCAGATACCAAGGAATTTGGCCTTACTTGGGGGAAGCTGGAGAGACTGGCCCATGATAGAGATGCCTGGAGGACCCTTGTTGGCGGCCTATGTCCTAGGAAGGACCACAGACATCGATAATCGTAGCCTGTTCCTCAGGGACGAGAAGGCAGAAGAAGAAAGAATACAAAAATTTCTCCCCCCCCTCCACCGGGGGCCAACCCCTCCCCTCACCATGGAAAAAATTTACACGATCCCCACAACTAGAATGTTGAAAAATAACACAGAGTTTAAAAGTTTTGCTTTAAAAAAAAACGATGCCAGACGGGCTATGGCAATGGGTGAGCTGTACGTTTACATAAACAGACACGCTCTGTGACGTCGCGATCCACGTGACAGATTGGCTTCATTTTGGTTGGCTGGAGGTGAAAAGGTATACCGAGCCTCACCTCTTGGCTATAATATCAGTCAAAGGAGGGGGGGGGGGTCTGTGAGCGCTTCCCCACTACACCCTTCCCCACCCTCGGGCTTTATAAGCTGTCTGCAGTGTACATAAATAATGAAAGGAGAGAGTTAATTAGGGAGAGCCGCTGCTGGAACTGACGCAGTCCTGGGAACTCGTGAAGTGAACTCGTGCTATCTGCACATTTTATTTTTATTTTCTGTGATAAAAAAAAGAAAATTGTTTATATTTTATTCACTTGATTCGTTTTTATCTCTCTATTTTTTTGTGTGTCTTCATCTATTGCTAGCAATGGCGGCTGGAGGCGTTATATTTCTCATGGTGTGGTGGGAGAATGTTTATAAAAAAAAAAAAAAAAAAAAAAAAAAAAAAAAAAAACATTATGAGGGAAAGGGGGTGCGGGGGGAGGGACAGATTTATATCGTGGAAGGGCGCGGGACGTCGAGGCATTTTTTTAAAACCAATTTTACATCCCTTCCAAATCGTCATAAAAGTCAAGACATATTCCAATGTGACACCTAAGGCCCTGTCCTCCACAACTGAGATTAAACAATGGCATGCTTTTTTTTTTAATTGTTTTTTTTTTTAAATTATATTTCTGTTGGTAGTTCCGTTTTTACAAAACGTCACGTTACGTCCATTTAGTGGTCAGTGATGCGAATATATGTCAATTTGTATGTTAGTTTATGTTTTATATGTGTAATATATGTTGACTTTCACAGTGACAATGTGTGCAACATTCAAAAAGCTTTGAATAAACCAGGAGAAAGCAGAACCTCAGCAGAAACCACCTGTCCTAGTTAAAACACCTGCCCTAAGGCCTCAGTCGTTAACACAACAACGAGGGCAAAAAAATCAACTTCCTATCCTCATCCGTGTTGGGAAAACCCTACTCTCAAACCCATGTAAAAAACAACACAAAAACACCAAAAAAAAAAAAAGATGTACTAAACTGACTGTCCTCAAACACATTTTTTAAACAATAGCCCTTCAAAATAAAAACATTTTTCCCGATTCTCATTTCTTATACTAGTCTATATTAGGCCTACAAGGGATCAACAACCTTTTCATAACGGTGTGCCAAAGTAGGATTTTTAATTCATTCAGCGTGCCAAAAGACTAAAAGTCCTCCTGCTTTAGTAGGCCTACTCCATATAATAAGATATTCCGGTTGATTTCCGGTTGATTTTGATCAATAAATGGTTTTATTATTTTGAGGGTGTCTTTATGTCTACCCAGTTATAGTTGGGGTAAAGTAAATGCGGCTGGGCATTGTGTTGGCCACACATCCCCTAGAATGCCATGGTCCACTGAAACTATAAAGCTGCTTCATAGGTCCTATGATCAATTTGGTCCTACAGAATACTTTACTTTTACACATACACACACACGCTGGCCCTCAAGGTATGACGTATGACCCGACTAACAACAGCACGTATCAGAAGACCAAAAAACGAAATGGGGAGATAACCCAATAAGAGATAAGGCGTGAGTTACTTGCCCTTGGCTCTCCATGCCGATCCCCCGCCAACGCCCCCTTTTCTTCTCAGTTTCACTTCTCCCCCCCCCCCAACCGCCTCCTCCTTTTCCCTTATACACTAAAGACTTTTATCCTTGCTGACCGTGAGTTATCTTTCCCTGATTAGCCTTGACCCTTAGCACCGGAAGCTGGACTTGGTACCGGGAGAGGGGGGGGGGGGGAAACACTAGTGGCCAATAAAAAATGGATTCCTTTTTGTCTGTATGCCGGGGAGGTGAGGGTGTGTAACAGATTGGTACTCTAGGGGGAGGGGGGTTCAGGGGAAATGAAAAGGGAGGGGGGGTAGCTTTAACTGTCATCATTAGATTGATTTCCTGTGGCCAGGTTGTTGTTTTGTGTGTGTGTGTGTGGAGTCAGAAGTTAGAAAGAGTTTCCGGCCTTTATGAGCCATATATGGAAACCGGATATGACGCGCAACACATTCGAACACACGTCGTATTGTGATAACATATTATAGTACATAGCTCTTTGTATGAAAACTATACAAAGTATGGACCAAATATTGGATCTATGTAGGCTGACAGTGTATCTATGTATCTATAATCGTTTTATCAATATATAATTTATCGATGTATCTATCATCTATCTATCTGTCTGTCTATCTGTCCATTCATCATCCATCTATTCAACCATCCAACTCAAATCACACACAACCAAGTCATTCGATCCCTGTTGGTCTGTATATAACATTTGTATTATCTACCTAAATACCCCCCCCCCCCAATCTTCTCTAAAGGCATATAGCCTACTCACAATACCGGCAACACAATCTCCTAGTAACCTATAGAAACGGGTGAGTTAAATGTACGAGACAAACACAAAAGAACAAGGTACTTAAAGTCACCATCCTTCGCTTTGTAAACATTTTCTTTTGCACCAACAATTTCAGACACACAAGAAGGTTTTAAAGGAAACATCTCAGTTACCTCAGAAATATTTCTATATATTGAAACAACGGAAAAAAAAGAAGACCACGTTACTGTAATCGCCTAGTAATATGATATCATGCAAAAATTTCGTCCGCACATACAGATTTGACTTGTGTACGTTTGATGTAAATGTGTAATAAAAATAAACATATATTATATACACTAGACTATATATTTTTGGTTTCCTTAATATTACCATAGACTATAATAAGATGGACCGCTTGCTCTGTATCTTAGAGCTTATATGTACTTTTTTTGCGTGCGCAACCAATAACGCAGTCTTAAATGACTTCTACTCACCTTGTTGTTTCTTAAATGTTTCCGCTGTATAGAACTTTTGATTTTAATTTTAATTTTACATTGAGAAAATCGAAGCGATTCAATAAAACTGAAGTGCAAAGGAAACAACGATCCGAAAATCAGTGTTTCGAGTCATCATATAGCAGAAATACTAAAGCAAGCGGTCCATGTATATTATAGTCTATGATATTATTAATAACTCTTTGTTATTACTGGTTATTACTTTCCTTTGAGTGCCTAGGACATTGTGTTTATATTTATTTAGACACTTGAAGTGTCGTGAACATGACCAACACAAAGAAACAAAGAGCAGTCAAGCGTAACGAAAGGAGACTACTCTCTTTTTTCCCCCCTGCTTTTTTTTTAAACAGGTGTTCTTTTTAATTACATCCCTTAACAAAAAAACTGTAGATGACAAGAGTAGATAAGTAGTACGAAGGGGCAGGTAACTAGCCCACAGTTTGTTAAGACGGCACTTGAGAAATAATTTAAGATTATTATTATAGCCGCCATCCGACAAAAATGTCAGTAAAATTAAAATAAAGCAATTTTATATCAGTAGGCCTATATAAAAGAACCAGTAATAAAATAGTTGTAATTGATAGTAAAAAAATATTTGTTATCGTTTTTAAATATTTTATTTATGGTTTAAATATAAATATGTGTCCTGAAATGACTTCTAAAAAAACCTAGATCTATGTGAAATCAATCATCCTTTTTTATTCTCAACAATTTGTTTTTTATGATCAATTATAAATTGTTTTATATGTCTTTCAGCAAGCGGACTCTTGCGTGTTGTTTATTTGATCGTGATGTTTGGTAAAATTATGAACGCGTGCCACAGTGAAAAGTGTGTGTTTATAGTGAAGTAAATAGTGCACTAAAAGTTATATACTTAACTAGTGAAGGATTCAGTGATATAGTTCAAGGGTCGGCAACCTATGCAACGCGTGCCAGACTTGGCACGCAGAGCAATTCTCATTGGCACGCAAGAAACCCTCGAAAAAGGCATTTCAAATCTGTTCTACAAGAAATTATATGCTGGAACAAGATGACTCTTAAGCTTTTGGCACGCTGAATGAATTTGAAATCCTACTTCGGCACATTATTATCAAAAGGTTGCCCACCCCTGACATGGTGTAATTCTAAAAGCCCTGTAGGCTACCCTTTTTGAGATTCGGCTGTAAAATGAACAAAAGAAAAGCGCTCGGTGATTTTGTCTTACACAACTTCGAAAATTTCGTTTCCATACAGATTTTGAAAAAAAAAATATTTTATAAATAAACTTAGAAAAGCTAATAATTTTTTTTTAAAATTCCTGGTTGGCTATATTTAAATTATGTTCCCAAATTACTTGGTATATAAGGCATCACTATTGTAAAATATGTTTTTCCTGTTAATAAATTGAAAATAGAATTGTTTGTAAATTAAATTATTAAAATAATCAGTCAGCAATATTTATACACACATGCTGTATATACATTTTTTTATTTATTTGTGTCGAACACTAATAAAAACTACATAGAATAAAAATAAATTTAAAAAAAAGTAGATCTATATGTCTAGATTTATATTTTGGTAATCTCACACTTAGTAAAACTATAAATATAAACAATAAACAACCCCGTTTCCCATAGAACTAACTTTGATCTGTATTAAAAAAAACAGAGGTGTAGCAGCCCTGACTGATTCTAAAGACCGGCAACTCTGTAGCACTAAAAAAAAAAGGGCAGCAACTCTAGTGTGGCGTCTACACTTGAATAAACTTACAGAATCACAAGGCGTGTAATTGCAGGGGCTCGCCAAACATGTTCTTTCCAACAACAGTGATTTTCAATGATAGCGTCTCTCTCTTTCTCTTTCTCGCTCTCTTTCTCTCTTTCTCTTCATTCCTTTAGTCTAGGCAGGTTGTTCTGTGTCGTGTTGTTTTGTTTAGTAGTTGGTTCAGACTAGACTAGACTAAGGACCCCGCACTAACTGACACGCACAATCAATGAACTGTGTAAATGGCTACTCGACAAAACCTCGCATGTACTTCATTAGCCTTTTGACACAGGCTATGGATACGTTTATAGATACGGGAGAAATAACAACTAGACGGCAAAACGGGGCTACGAGCGGAACGTTTTTTTTCTATTAAATCAATGTGGACTTGAATTGTATGTAAAATTGACACGACAAATTAGTCTAATTTCGATTCCCTATAATTTGTCGTGTCCAATTTTAGATACGTTTTAAGTCGTCATTGATTTAAAAGAAAAAAAAGCGTTCCGCAAGGTGACCCAGTAGGAGCACGTTCCACTGTAGGTCCTGGGTTTGAATCCTAGGGAAGACTAGGATTTGTTCCAGGGTCTGGAGCGTGTCATTGAGTCTAACCAGCTCTGATGGGTACTTGACTTTAGTTGTAAAACAAATAAAGGAGGTTGGGCATTGTATTGGCCACTCAACCTTCGTACAGTTGCCAATGAAAGTGTCTAACGCTACTTTACTAGCCCTGTAAAGTAAGCCATATTGTTCTGATACATGTTTTAGTAATTTATCAAATAAAATAAAGGGTAAATTGTACGCCCATATTTCTGTTACTTTATCTTGTCAATTGGTTTCTATCACGTTTTCCAAGTGGGTGATAAATTGACAAGTTTGTGACAAATGAGATGTATCTTTAAAGTTTCATTTTTCAATTTGGAATTCTTTTAAAAATATTTTTTGTTTGTTTGGTTTGTTTTGCTCCCCCCGGACAGTGTTTGAATGAACTTCGAACGATCACTCTTGTAAGAACCTGGGCGACGAGGTTATTTCCTTTAGTTTGTTGACTTGTATACGTTTTTGTCTCCCCCACTTCTGAGGAAGATAAGTTCAACGCATGCGCTGACCAATCAGAAGCCGAGGAAGATAAGTTCGGCGCATGCTCTGACCATCCAAACGCGCCACTTATCTCTTAGATATACACTCTGTTCAAACTGTACACAATTTAAAAAAGAAGGGAAAGTTTTGGCCAAACTGAAGATACAGTTAATTTAGTGCAAGAAGTATGCTGTTGAGTTAAGACACGGCGCGGTTTTATCTGATGACGGCGTACGAAATATTTCAAACACTACGGTAGCACTGTATATGAATTCGTTGTTGTTTGTTATTGATTGTTTGTATAGAGGTAGACTGAGATGACAAAGTACGTCCACTTACTCTATAGAATGTAGACCTAGACCTATATGTGAATACATTTTACATTCTATATTTTATAGACTCCTTTGTGCATTTAATGTAAATGTAACGATAGTTTTGAGTTTTGATATTGTTGCATTTAAGAGAGAGAGAGAGACAGAGATGGAGAGACAGAGAGAGAGGGGGGATATATAGATGAGTAAATAGATGAATAAGACGGACGGACAGATTTTAGACAGACGGATGAAACATTGGGTGGATATATGGAATATTCATTAGTATGTTGATAGATAGATATGTTGATATGGTGGAAGGATGGAATGATGGGCGGACGGACGGACAGACGCAAAGACAGAAAAACAGACGGATGGACTTTTAACCGAAACAATGCATATATTATTATGTATAGCCTAATAGATTGTCAGTCAGAATACAGACAGATGTACGGAGGGTTGGGAGGAGATAACGGGAGTAAATGAACCCGTAGATTTCGCTAACTTATGTCAAAATATAAACATTTTGCGAAAATACCATTTTATCATAACACTAACATTTTGTCAAAGTTCCATTTTGAAACATTTTCAATCTTCTAAAATTTACTTGCCCATCTCTCCTATATCTTGATATAATTTACTTTTTTTAATTTGTGTGTTTGTGGTTCGCTATTCTATACACTAAACCTCATCGTGCTCAGCTCTAACAGTTTTAAACAAAATCTTCTGCGGACGCCCATGGCTTCACTAACCACACGGACGTAAATGTTCTGAAAACAATAAACAATAGTAACATACTATAATAACGACCATAAAAACCATGCGCTGTCAAAACTAGATATATAATAAAAAAACAAAAACAAACGTCAAACATCATAATGTATAAATTGTCTAGTTGTATTTCCTACAAGAAGAAAAAAAAACTCTCCAGTCCTCCCAGCAGGCCACTTTCCGCTCATATCGTTTGTAATTATCCAGATGTGTCGTTTCCCGCCCAATTTAGCGTCATGGCTAAAAGCAATGCATGTCGTCTACCCGGTTAATTACTTCTGAAAAACAAAAAAATGGTTTAAAAAAAAAAAAAAAAGCACGCACACACACACGCACAAAACTGTTTCAATAGAGTAGTTTCCCCTTGATAATTTTCAAATTTCAGTTTCTCCCCGTGAACTTGATTTGAGGTCAAGTGCACTCTATTTGTCTGCTTATTAATGTTTGTCAACATCCATTATAATAACAGTTGAAACTTTATTTTCTGTGTGCTAAAAATGATTTTGAAATTTGCGGAAATGGCACAGTAAAAATGTATGCACATTATCACGCTATTCCCGCTTCCCTCTCTTTCTCTCTTTCTCTCTTTCTCTCTCTCTTTACTTATCTCTCAGTTACTTAAAAAAAAAGGAAAGTACCCCGTCAGACCAAATTGATCTATATGGTTGGTGAAGCAGCAATCACCAGTTTCTGTGGCCGTGACATACTAGAGCAGGGGTCGGGAACCTTTTTGTCTTAGAGAGCCATGGATACCATATATTTTGTAAAAACATTATGTTTAAAACTAAAAATTTAAGTAAATGTGTGCATTTTGTGTAATTTCAACACTAAAAGTACAATAATTATGTCTCTGAATTCTTCTGATGCTGAGCTAAAGTAGACTTTTACTCAATTGTAGAATGAAATATTGATATGCAATTAATATGTAGATCAAAAAGTCTTTAAAAAAAACTTGTTAATAATCGAACATTTGTCTGCGAGCCAGATGCAGCCATCAAAAGAGTCACATCTGGCTCGCGAGCCATGGGTTCCCGACCCCTGTACTAGAGGATACTCCAGACCCGGAGATAAAATGCTAGCCTTTCACCGGGATTAGAACTTGGGACCTTCGGCACTCGGTACGCCAGCAAAACGAGCTGCCCCCCCCCCCCCCCCAGTCACCTATCCGCTTATTTGAAATCTGCTGGAGAAAATTAGTGCGACTGAACATTGAATAGGCCACACAATCCAGCTTATAGGCCTACATCTTAAATCTTTGTTAAGCATTATTTAGTTCAATGATGGATTCCATTATCATTAACTGTAATCAAATTCCTTCATTACATCAATTCATTAAAAAAAAAAACTAAACAAAAAACAGGTTACATAATTAAAGTGGATTAGTTGACCTAGTTGTAGACAAAACTATCTCAACTCTCGTGGGTTCTGCTCGGGGAATTCCCGATGCCAAAAGTGAAACAGGGCGAGGTAAAACAAAACATAAACAAATCAAAACAAAATACCTACAGCTTCATTTACCGGCACTCTCCCGGCGAACGAAGTGGTAAATTGTTCATTGCATACCACTGCGCATGCCTGACCTGGAAAACTTTTGGGATAGAGCAGCCATTGTTATTATTATTTTTTTTCCGTTTGTTAGTTTGAAAAATGATACTGGTAGTTTGACGTTTATTGAATGTCTCTTTGAGATGATTGTTATTATCTTCCTTGCAAATACAGTATAGTAATAAGTAAAATAAATATAATATATTTTGAAAGCATTTAGATCTAGTTTACATTTTAAATACGTATTGGTAAAAATACAAATACTATACAAATATTGAGCCTACTTTCTTTTTATTCACTTTTTGTATTTTCTAATTGTGATAAGTAGGCCTTACTAGTAGGCCCAGTGATTTTTTTGTGACGGTACGCACCGGTACGGCGTACCGGCACCTTTTTCAATGTGGGGAAAAAATTATTACTTTACTTGTATTTTAACGTTTATTATTAATTTATTATATTATTAATTTGTTAAAATTGAATTATTTTAAAATTGCGCGCAATAAGAATTAAATTATAAAATGCGAAACTGCTTTAAAAGTTAGGCGATCCATCACTGAGTACCGGCATCTATTTATTTTTTTATAAAACAAGCACTGAGTATGCCTAATAACTAACTATTCAGTATTTTAAATTAATTGTCATCAATAAATTATTTTATCATTCGCTTGCAATAATCTCAGATAAACAACTTTTTTTCTCTAATATTTATTACTAGTATCAAAAGATCTAGATCTAGTCCAGACGTTGCTAAAATTTTTTTCCCATTATCCGGTTAGTTTGTATACTACTACTTCGTGCACCACTAACATTATTTTGGCTCTTCCAGTGTATACGTGACATATATAAGATGTGAGTTTCACACAGTGTTTCTTTGCGTTTCGTTAATTTTGGCTTTCGAATGCCCTGCATTTGGGTAAGGTCTGATCTATAACCAGGCGTAAGTGTCCAGGCAGAAAGTGTGGTGTCAAATGATCTTTTGAGGCCAGTTTATAGTTGTCCAACATCCCCCCCCCACCTCCATCCATCTGGAAACTTGGTGTAAGTGTAATGTGTAATGTTGTCCCAGTACACTACCTAAACCCCATGTTCTTCTTTTATTTGCTAATGCTGACTTTACCAGTTTACTAAGTCTAAAAACAATCGGCCCCGCCTCACTGCCTATCCAGATCTAGTCCTATAGCATATCCCAAGTGTCTTTGATCGTCATATCAAGCAAGGCGCCCCCTCCACCCCCTCACCAGTTCTCTGACAATTTGTTTTTGTTGTTTTAATGTGTGTGTTTTTGTTATTTTGCTTGAAACAAACTCGAAGAAAAAGGGAGGCAGTTCTTGAGTTATTTTAGATTACACTCCCCTTGTTTTGAAATCTTTAACAGTCGTCTCCCTTTTATTATTTCTTCTTGTTTTTTCTTCTTTTTTTTTAAATAAAAGATAAAACAAGATGGCGATGGTGCAAAGAAATGAAAACGGGGGAGGGTGGGGGGAGGAATAAAAAGATGGGTTTGGCGGAGGAGAGTTCTGCGATGATGGATTCATTATGGTTTTTTAACTTTACTGTTTCTCTCCCCCACCCCCTCTTCCCCATACTCTTATGGTTTTTCCCATCACGTTGTGTTAGTGTTGTTATTATTGTGAGTGAGAGAGTTGTGCTGAAGACGAGAGAGAATGGGTGGGGGGGGGGGGGGTGAGCGAGTTTAAACGTTGACAGACAGACGTGTGCAGAATGAGGCAGGCAGAAGTAGAGATAGAGAGAAGATAATAAAGAGACAGAAGAATGAATAGATAGAGTGAGATTGAACTGGAAGAAGATAAAAAGAAAGCACTAGAGTTCTAGATTTGAAGAAACAATAAATACAAGCAAATACAGAAAGCAAGGGGGAGAGCATTGAGGAAATAAAAAATGAATGAAATTTCAAAACAACAAACAATTTGCATAGAGCATAGAGTGAACTTAAAACACAAATAAAAGACTTTTTAACAAGGAGCTTTATTGAAACTCAATGATTTATCTATGGTCAAATTGTGGGCTTATGTATTGGGTTTGGAATTATTTTTGTCTTTGCTGGCAAAATATAAAATAATTAAGTCAGGCACTTTGGTATGTTCGCCAAACATATTGCTTACATAATTTGACATTTTTTAAATTGGGAATTGTGTGGCCAGTACAATGGCTGGTAATTACTTTCCCCGTTTCATAGTGGGATTGTATGATATCTAAGCTAAAAAAAATGCAAAGAAGAATGCCTTTTATATTTTGGCATTTTCCTGAAATGGGCCTTTGGTGTAGCAAGCTAACGCCCAGAATAAAGACCGCAACGTCTTTGGCTAGAGGTAGAGTTGTAAGAAAGAAAGAAAGAAAAACTAGAAGAAAAAAAAAACAATGTCCAGACATACAGGTGTATTGCCGGACAGATAAGCTGATAGGAAAAATGGACGAACTTAAAGATATGTTTACAAATATACAATGTTAAATCCACACAGTGACATAGATAGAAGGATGGTTATAAATATAGATAGATGGATATGTAAAATAATATGTGGGCTAGATAATGTTACTTAAATAGATACACATAAAGGTAGAGACACTTTAACAGTTGAATATTTAGAGTGGACCAACGAAAGATGAAAATGGATGGAGGATGCGCACCAATAGAGACGATGATTCAGGGTGATACAAAGATATAGATAAATGAATACACTGATAGATAGGCACAAAGAGAGAAAAATACATAGGCAGGTACATAGATAGAAAGAAACATTGAATATATAAATAGGCCTACACAGATAGTCATGTATATATATTGATAGTTAGAAAGGCAGACTAATATAGTTAGAAAGACAGACTAATATATTATAAGATACACTTAATATTAACAGATAGATACACAGATAGATTGATAGATAGAACACTAAGCACTAAGCTGTACTACAAGTGTCTACGAGTCTACTCTACAGCTCTACACCATTAACTGTAAAATTATCATAATTCCAGCAGTTCCCAGACACACATAGGGAGCATCCCCCGTGGGCGAGAGATTTCACTTTCTCTGGTCTCACCTTAATATATCGCCCTGGTAGTAAAAAGGTCACAATAACACGACTACTGGACGGGTGGGGGGGGGGGGGGGGAGGGGGGCAGGATCAGCTGACGGACTAATAGGTTTACCCCTTGAGTTGTGACTTGCGGTCCCTGGTTTAAGTGGTGGTAGACTTCAGAAAGAAAGGCTGTGTGGTGTATGTGGTGTGGTGTGTGTGTGTGTGGTCCGCTCATTAGAAGCCACGATAAACGTTTAGACAGTGACTGTACGTCTGTGCGTTCGGTGTGAGTTAGAGCATTCGCACAGAGCATGGAGAAAAAGAGATCGAGAGAGAGAGAGAGTGAGCGAGAGCGAAGGAACGAGTAAACAGGCGAGCCAACAGAAGTAAATACTGGTTGATTGACTTATGGACAAGTAAATGAATAGATAAATAGACAGACATCTTTACAGTGGAATAGACTAAAATACAGATAGATGTACATAATAATTGACAGGAAGAGACAGATCGACATGCAGGCAAGAAAGACATAAATACGCCTAACGACAGACAGTATTTGTCGCATTATCTTATATACCGGTATAGTCAGACTCACAGACAGACAAATGGATAGATCTAGATTGATAAATTGTTATATTGGTAGATTGGTCGATTTAAAGTTTTATATTTTATTAGATTGATAGATTGAAATATTGATAGATTGATAGATGGATAGAGTAATATATTTATAAATTGATAGAGTGATAGATTGATAGATTGATGAATTGAGAGATTCATATATTATTAGATTTATTGATTTATGGAAAGACAGGTCAATTAATGGATAGATAAAATAAAGTAAAAGCAAATAGATTCTAGTGAAAGATCGGGATACATTTAGTCAGAAAGTTAGAAAGACAGACACAAAAAAGACATTAAGGGAGACTTTATGACAGACATTTTGCTTTTGACGTTCTGTTGAACTTTCCTTTTCAATTGGAACAGATGATTATTAATAAATGCATTGAACTTAATCTGAAACCACTGCGTATTCTTTGGACATGCGTGGAAGTTATTCCCATTGCTTTGCTAGTGCCGCGGACGTTGACGGGAATCGTTACAACCAATCAAAATGCAAGAAATGTGTGTTGAACACTTTCGATTGTTTAAAAAACTCACAGCATTCATTTCCATCACTCTGTCATCAACGAGACAGATCTCTCTCTCTCTTTCTCTCTCTCTCTCTCTTCAAGTTCTGCCATTCGTTCTTTGAATCTCTGATCGTCATCTGACAAACATTTTTAATTGACTTTGAAATAATCAATTTCGACACAGAATATCCACGATGGCGTCTGCAGTTTTTAAAAGCCCATCGGTCAAAATCCCATCTTCTTCAAAGTCCATCATTTGACCACTGGTCAGAACTCATTTCATTGTTTCTCTCCCCCACCCCCGCCTTCATTTCTGTGAGTGACTTGTTTCATCTGATGGTCAAATATTTGACCTGTTCCTTGTCCAGTTAAGCTAGCCAATGAAAAACGTCCCAGTTAAAGCTCACCAATCAAAAGCAAAATAAAAAAAAGTGATTGTATCAATGCGCAATCAGTAATGGTCAACAGAATCTCGTGGTGCTGGTCAACAGAGTGTCGCGAGACCCAGTGAGATAAGGGGTCAGCTGGGGGACAAGTGGCGTATCCAAAAATAATGACATTTAGAAAGTGGTGACCAAATGGTTCAAAATTCATAAGTTCAGGACCACAAAAAATACGACGAGAGTTAAAGACAAAATTATAATTTCCTTTTCAATACGACTAGACTTTGACTTAAAGTTTACAGACGTTCCTTCTAGATAGAAAAATTATTACGCCCTAAGATCAAATCTCCCGTAGAGTGGGCAAGGGTTGGTTAGCGGCAGGGCTAGAGCCCGCCCGGGCTGTTGATGACAGTCTGGCTGTACTAACCGACGGGACCAGTTGGCCTCACGACGTATAAACCTACTGGAATCAGTAAAGGCACAGACTGGTTCAAATACTAACTAATTCACAATAGTCTAATCCAAAATTGAGTAACAGGCGGCCCGCGGCCCACATCTGGTCTCGCCAAGCATTTCATTGTGGCCACAGATCTACCGACGTCAATGTTTAAAAAAAATAATTATACAATTAATGTAAAAAAAATGTGCCTTCGGTCTTCAAAAACTTTAGCAATGCATTCACCCGCATAGAATCATAAATCAATACATTTTCCTTTAAGGCATCATAAAAAAATATGATCTGAAATTTGAACATTCATTTTCTCAACAAAACATGTGTCAATTAAAGTTGGACATGTAATTGTGTATGTGTGTGTTTGTGCAAAGACTGTAATAAGATGGACCGCTTGCTCTATTTTTAGAGCTTATATGATCTTTTTGGTGCGCATCCAATAACGCTGTCTTAAATTAATTATACGCCCCTACGTTTGCCTAAATTTTTCTGCTGCATACAACTTTCGATTTTAATTTTAATTTTTCATTGAAAAAATCATAGCGAATAAATAAAACGGAAGTGTACAGTGCAAAAAGGGAATCGGGAATTCCGAAAAGAAGTCATTCGAGTCATCAAATAGCAGAAATATTAAAGCAAGCGGTCCATCTTATTATATATAGTCTTTGGTTTGTGTATGTTTTGTTACTGCTTCAGTGCCTATATAATTATGTACTTAAACTCTAGGTAACGAATCATTGTCATCAAACAGACCCCCCCCCCCAACCCACCATCATGTATAAAGAACTTTCATGAAAACGAAATCATGTTTTCATGAACAGAGCCGCGACAAGCAAGAAGTGACACAATTATTCAAGAATTAGTTTTGCCAGCTTTTTGGCCGAACATCCTTGTCTTCTCATTGGGTGTCAAACGGCGGCAGGATACACACATATTATTGGAAGCACGTCACGAGGACACAAAATATAGTAGTTTGGTTTGTTGTTGTTTTTTGTTCGGATTGATGTGACGAAATTGAGTTATTCGGTTATATTCGATATCAATTTTAAAATTTAGGTCATGCATTCTGCAAATGTTAGTTTAGTGTCTGCTTAATACTATTCTGTACTATTTCCATGGTCAAACATATTTAAGAGTCATGTTATAATTACATTGATAATCAAAAGAAATAAAAATGTTTGTTTATGTTAAATCAAAATCCAAGATGTATGTATTGTCATGGCAACCAATGACTTCAAAAGGACATTTTTATATCAATCATCAACATATATAATTACCGTGAGTTTGTTTATATGTTTGTTTATATATTTATTTATATATATGTTTGTTCGCTATAGGCTCCTAAGCCGTTTGACTATTCGGGCCAAAAATTAAATGTATAAATTGGAAACGTCCTCCAAAAGATAATTTTATTTTATCACTTATAATCATAAATGTGTTGATTTAAAAATCCAAAATGTTATATCCATCTATGCAAATAAATATAACGGTACATAGCAAATGGCCACTTCCGTTCATTTACTATGTTGAACGCGACATTCACTATGTTGAACGCGAGGGTCTTTCCGGGTTTTCCCAATTCTACTTTTTTTTTAAATGTGGCGAGACCTTTTTTAAAAGTTACGCACGGCAATTCGGCTTGGAGAGTTTTAATGGTTTACTTTAAACAAAATACTAGCGTATGACGTAATGTCTATGAAATTATTTCTTTTTTCATTATTGATGTTTACATTATCCTTTTAAGTAAAAAGTAACCACATGTTTTAATTATTTAATGGATTTACGTTGCTATTGAGAATATCCTTTAAAAGGCGACTTTATACACTCTATAAATTAAATGATACGAATTATAAAAAAACAAGTTAGGCTTATAAATGATTACTTTCAAATACCGGGTACCATAAGCTTGACAGCAACAATATAAAATAAAAACTAAATACCGAAAGAAACATTATCAATAATGTTTTATTGATACAATAAGCAAGAACAAAAATTAAATACCGAAAAAATCTTTCTCACTTTAGTTTTTATTGCATTGAAATATTATTTTCTATTTTTTTTTAAAATATTTTTTACCTTTTTTATTGTTTTGTATTTATGTGTTTTTTTTTTCAGATAGTATATTATTTTTAATTTAATATTATTAATAACAAGTCAAGTCAACACAACTGTTCGCTACATTTTAATATCGAATTAAAAAGTCTCTTTAAAAAACCCGGACTAGCCTTTCGGCTTTTGTGTCCAGGGCGTAACGCTTAGGATTGAGCAATCTCTGTCCGGGCTCCAGCCACCCAACGACACGCCGAAGGCGTGGCGTGCCGTGTTACGGGGAAGGTTTCCGCAGCCCAGCGATCGTTCACTGCGGTTCCCCTTAAGGATCATTATCGTAGTGGCTCGCCCGTATACCTGCACTGTCACCCGGTAGCACAAATCCTATACTATAGGTACATGCATCCAGGCACCGGGTGGTTCTCGAGACGGGATTGCAGCGTCCATTGCTTCCTCCCCCCCCCGGGACCAGTGACCTCTCGGCAGTGTAATGGACCTCGGACCCGCCGCAGGGGCTATGCCCCATGCGTTCGCCCGCCAGTGTAATCTTAATGGGAATGTATCGGCGGTTTACACACTACGCCAGTCCTTGAGGCCACAATTCTTATGCATATGTCAGGGTCAGGTCGACCAGAAACAAAAAAAAATAACAAAAACTAAATACCGAAAGAAACATTCTCAACACTGTTTTATTAATACAATAACCAAGAAGAAAAATTAAATACAGAAAAAATCGTTATCACTTTAGTTTTTATTGTATTGAAATATTATTTTCTACGCTTTTTTTATTATTTACCTTTTTATTGTTTGGTATTGTGTTTTTTTTTCTTTTAGATAGTATATTATTGTTAATTTAATAGGCTATTTTTAATAACAAGTCAAGTCAACACAACTGTTCGCTACGTTATAATACCAGACGCTTGACAGTAACAATTATTATGTTGTTCATGCCAGGGTCAAAAACAATTAAAATGAACAAAAACTAAATTCCGAAAAGAAACGTTCATTGTAATAGTCTCTTTTCTTTCTCTCTTAACATTAATATTAACTTAACTTAACTAATATTGTAATATTGTAGTCGTTCGTTTCTCCGTCATTTTGACGGGCATAACCACTAGTATTGTAATAATTGTGAATAAAGATATTGACGTTGGTTGTTAAATACATTAAAAAAAAAGATTTTAAACGTATACAGATTATAAAGATAGCACAGATATTACACAATTTTAGAGAAATCATGCAAAGCGCATAATCTTAAAACAAGAATCTTTGCAAAGATCGTATATAAGATTACTTATTCACTTGCTCAAAGGATTAAATACTCAAAAGAAACACACTTTGACTTCAATAGGCTTTAAAATGTTTAATTTTACTTAAAAAAAATACCGATGACCTTCTGCCTTAAACAATTTGACTCTTGTTGTGTAGGCCTACTTTATCATTCCCAAGTATCGTTTAATATTATATAACACTTTGTTGATGTCTTTTGACAGTTAGCCATCGCTTTCTATTCTATATTCCTGCCTCTCTCCCTCCCCCTCTCTATCCCCCCTCTCTCTTTAGCCACTTGCCCCCACACTTCTGTACCTTTTGTCATAATCGATGGTCCCTAATATTAATTTAGCTCATGAAGCCAACGCCCCCTCAAGGCCGATCACTCGCTTTCTTTTTGTCCCCCTCTCTCTGCATCATCACCACAGGCTGCTGCAATGATAGATTGCGTCCCCTTGATTAATCGCGTCTTTTGTAGTGCTCGGGGGGGTTGGGGGAAACGAGGGGGGATGGGGTAGGGGAATGGGCGTGGCAGTGGCTTCTTCTTTCGAACAAACTCGTCCCACCCCCCCTCCCCACTCTCCCGCGTGACATGACAAAATGGCGGATGTTTAATAAGGCAGGCCCAGGCACCCGTGTTTTGCGGTTGGGTGTTTCATACAGCGCATGCGTGCAACCGAGGAACACAAATTACCATCATAAAAAAAGCGTTGTCTGAAGAATCTTGGCTTTTCAGTAAATAATTGATTCGGTGAAGTGAAAAAAAATTTTTTTACAAAATGTAAATAAATAAACACATACAATTTTAAAAAGGAAGAATAAAAAGTAAGAAAATATCAGAGGTAAAAAAAACAAAACAATAAAGGAAAACATATAAAAACCTTGCTGTAATTTTCATCACAGGAAATGTTTGTTTTTTCTAAAACATAAAATTTCGACATTTGTAGATAAAATATAGATTTAGGCCTATTCAAGACAATACATTCGCAACCTTTTTTTTTCAGAGGTCTGGCTTTTTTTTATACATATACACTGAAGCTCACTAATAATTTCATTTCGCCTATTTAATAAATGACAGACTTAAAGATATGAATGTAGATATGAATGTAGGCCCACACACTATTTTCTATATATCTTTAGTTACCCAATAATTTTGCTTTTGCATCCCGGCATCGAGTCTCGTCCCGGCATTAGGGAAACTATATCTTATGCAATTTTTATCACCGTATTTATCGTAGACTTGTGGAGATTATTGGTTGAAAAGTTGATATAGTGTTCTCCCACCTGCATTATCTTACGTTAACCAACTTTTTAACAATGTCAAGTAGAAATTAAATAATTGTGGCTTAGGCTGTGTTTGTCCGTTTTCTTTTTTCCTTTTTAAAAAGTTAAAAAAATAAATTGGCACGCAATCAATTATTTATGCAAGTTATTATTTTCTCATATTTTTGTTTTCAAAATTCATTACTTCCCTTTTCAAAGCCACAAAATAGATTATTTCCCTTTCAGGCCCCCTACACGCTTGGCCAGAGTTTCTGTAATTTTTTTTTGTTTCACAAAACACGCAACTGCAATGTGCAAATTCGGAGGTCACAACTTGCCGGGATGTCAGACACGAACCAATTTTTTAATTTCGTTTTTTTTTTTTTCTGTCTCAAACTTCAAAAGGGTAGCCGAGAAAGCTAAAATGAAAAGTCTTATATTAGTCATTGAATTTCTTCGACTGTTAGAAAGAAAAAAAAAAGCTTAAACCCAAAATTAAATATTCTTTCCCGCAATGTTTCAAAATGATTTATTCACTACTCGTACACGTATAGTATATGAATATTGGATTGTAATAAACCATGCAATTTTCTTTTCTGAATTTGTTCTACCTTTAAATGGCTTTCTTTAGTTGATGATTGCCAAACAGACGATGTTTATACTAGTGTAGGTCTAACTAATGTTGAGTAGCATTGTAGTTATAGCTTAAAGTAGGGGGGGGGGGAGTTAACGCAGACATTTATTTAAAAAAATTAACTTACGTATTTGACAAAATGTTAGATTTTTAATCGAACAAATCGAAAAAGTAAATTCTGAAAAAAAAAAGTGTAAACATTATAATTTTATAACAAGCTGGAAACTTTGAGAATAAACATTAATCAATAAAGGTGATGTTATTTAATTAAATTTTATTAACCAATCAAACTGTAACACGTCGAATAATATAATTGTAACACACCAAACTGTAACACATCGAATTGCAACACATCAAATAATATAATTGTAACACATCAAATTGTAATACATCAAATTGTAACACATCAAATTGTAACACATCAAATTGTAACACATCAAATTGTAACACATCAAATTGTAACACATCAAATTGTCACAGATTAAATTGTAACACATCAAATTGTTTAAGCTTTATTGTTGTCCTCTTTATGTCTTCAATCAAATCTAGACTTTGTTTGAAAGGCAGTCAGTTTTCATTGCCATTGTTGACAAAAGGGTGTTAAAAGGGGGAGTGTATGGGGGGGGGGGGATGACAACATAACAAAGAAAAATTGCGAGTAGAGAAGAGAGAAAAAAAAGCTCTAACCAACATTCACACAATTTATTTTGAAATGCACGAATTCATGGCCCCATTGAGGCCACGAGATTGGCGCGATGGGGCCTAATGTTTACATGTAACGACGCTGTCAAATTGAGCCTTTACCCTTGGACTGAGTGGGGGGGGGGGGGGAGGGCAGGGTGGCCCAGAATTTAAAAAAAAGGATTCTCTTTTTTTTTAGATTAATGATGTTTGAATGAGCAGCGTTCTCTCGTGCGTGCGTGCGTGTGTGTGTGGGCATGTGCGAGCCTCTTGGACAAGGGAGGTGTTATGAATTGTGGTTGAGGTTTTTTTTTTGATGGCGTCATGTGATGATTGGAGTTTCAAAGAGGAGATAAGGGTTTGTAGGGGTGGGGGTGTATGTGGAGGGTGTGAGGAAATTAATGACCGTTAAAGAGGGATGGTGGGGTGCGGGGAGGGGAGCGCAGATCTGGCAATAGAGATTCGAGGCTTCACACATTATTGCTGGTTTTCGACATCACGTGCTGGTGAATGTGACATCTTGCGCACTTTGATTTGCGTCGTATATGAATTTTTGTACTACAGTTTGAGAATGAATGTGAAACTGTATAGTAGGGTACAGTAACAGCGTGTACATCTCCGTCTGTCTCCTTCCGACTTTCTCTGTCTGTCTACATATTGAAATATCTGTCTCTTGACGTTTTTCTCTCTTAATTTCACTTTTGATATATCCTTAATATTTTCTTCGTATTATTTCTCTCCTATTCCACTTTAGACATCCATATTTTGTTTTAAAGACGCTCCCTTTTTCATATAATTAAGTGTAATCACATTTTACGGGATTAACAAATTATTATAGTAACAGTTTTTAATTGAAGAAATAACTAGGACTATTTTTTAACGGACACAGATGGCGTTATATTCGTTTCCATTGTCTAGCAAAAATAACCAAATAACAAGGCCTACATTTAACACACCACGCACCGCACACACCACATCAACACACACAAACACACAATACACACACGAACACACACACGAACAGACACACAAACACTCACAGCCACACACAAACACACACGTACACATACTCAACACACACACGAACACACACAGTCTTAGTAACGATATACTGTTATAGTCTTAGGCCCACAATGTACTGTTATAGTCTTAAGCCCACAACGAACTGTTATAGTCTTAGGCCCACAATGTACTGTTATAGTCTTAACCCCGCAATGCACTGTTATAGTCCAAGTCTAATGAGTTCTAACGGTGTCTATGTTTTGTCTATTCTTCCAGTGACCTCTGGTCAAGCCGTGGAGTTTACCGTACGGCCGCAGAGTGTGAGCGCCAGAGAAGGGGAGAACGTCACATTTGTCTGTAGGCTGAACGTGGATGACCCCAATATAATATGGAGCAAGGAGACTACAGGTAGGCTTAGTGTGAAGTAAACCCAGAATTGTAGGCTAACAAAAACTCTTACTACGATGTCTAAATAAGAAAAATTTTTAATTGTCAATTTGTATTGACCAAATGGTCGTTTTTATTATAATAATAATAATAATGGCCATTTCTTATAGCGCTTCTATCCATGCTATTAAATTTAGCATGCTCAGTGCTTTCTTCGTGTGAATTGCAGTGGCAGATGGATTAGTATATATAAGGCACACATAGATATTGGTAACATAGTATAATTTACAGACGAATAAAATCTAGTGAAAATATCATGGCAATAAAATTAGGCCATCTTTATTTTTTCATTTTTTTTTAGTCAATTAAAAACTTAAAAAAAAAATTACGTATATTAGTTCTATCTTTCAAATAGTGTATTTAAATTTTCAATGACTACGTGTTTCTATCATAAAGCATTGTTTTTAATTCACTAGATCTATCGAACATAATAGAAACATGTGATCCAGACTAATTATGAATTTTAAATACTTTGTTGAAAAGTTATTGTAGATAATCAAAGGGAAAGAACTGTGGGTATTTTTTGTCGTCTTGGTAATTTACACAGTGGTCTTTCCCTTAGACGAGAAAAGAGAAAACAAGACTAGTCTAAGGGAAATAAATGCTACTTTTTAAAAATCGCTGTAGCTTATACCCAGTAGTCTTTCTTTAAATAAAAAAAAGAAAAATAGGAAAAATAAAATAGTTAAGGGAAATAACTGCTGTTACTTTTAAAGTAATCGTCGATTTTACACAGTAGTCTTACTTTGACCAAGTTAAAAAAATAAAGGATTGTTTAATAGATATATTATTATTTATGCTAGCTGCTGCAAGTGCATTGAGCAAGCAAAAAAAAAAAAAAAATTAAATTAAACATTCTTGTCTAATTCAGTTGCCGATGTTGGGATTGGAAGGCACAAAAAACATTTATTAAATATTACATTTTTATATTACATTTAAAAAACCATACAATAGATTTTTAAAAAAAATAAAGCTAAATGATTTTAAAAATGTTACTTTTTTTTTTGCACTGGATCTATATATTTTTTTTATTTAGTATAATTTCAAAATGTTTTTCAGAAGATAAGTTTATGGCATGCCTAATAGTGATAGTTTAAAGCCGATTAAAATCATCCACAGTTTATTTTACCTTTAAACCTACTAATTAATCGCAAACAAGACATAATTATGTACTAATATTATTTACATATTTTACATAATTATATATATTCAAATACTCTCATATTCACATAATTATATATTTATAAATTCTAAATATTTATATTTTTATTCATCTATATATTTGGTTTTATTTATTTTACTGAGCCAAAGAGTGCAGTTGACAAAAATGTTTCTTTTAGGC
The DNA here is from genome assembly GCA_949126835.1 of Anisus vortex. NCBI lineage: Eukaryota > Metazoa > Mollusca > Gastropoda > Planorbidae > Anisus > Anisus vortex. The sequence continues at coordinate 13,872,694 of OX421503.1, read as the reverse complement.
CTATATTAAATTCTTTAAACTCTATATCAAATGTCGAACCAATGATATTTCTCATTCTGGAAAAGTCATTTCCACGTTAGATGCACAAATCTGTTTGGAGAAAATTTGGCCACACAATTCCTTTAAAGCTTATAATTACAGAAAAACTGGTGAAATAACTTGAACTATTTTTAAAGGACATAGATAGCATTATAATTATTTCTATTGTCTAGCTCTCAATTGGCCCATACATTTCTTTTTTCAAGGTCCAGCCAATACGACTAGGCCTATACTGTTTGTCAAGTCAGGACGATTTGAAGCCCCACTTCGATTCTACACCATAAACAACTATGACCTAGTTATTACCAACGTGAGGAAAGAAGACAACGGGGTGTATGCATGCAGGACCAAGGACGCAGGCATCCAGACTGCAACACTGACAGTTTTATGTAAGTTCTTGTACATAGGCCTGTTACCTATAGGCTTCACGCTTTAAGTAATATACACGGTTATCATTTTTTAAGGACAAAAAAATATTATTTTTTAAATTTAATTTGAATTTATTATAAGCAAAACATATTGTATTTATTTTTTAAGAAATCAAAATTCATATTCATTTTCAAAAATCTATTTTTTTTAACTGACAATTTTTCTTTAAATATCAATTAATGTAAAAATGTAACATTTCAAAATTGTTATGTTCATTTTATGCTTCTTTCCTTATAACAAACATCAGTGCCACCTGGCCCTGCAAGTATTACCAGAGATGATGTTGGTCCTGTCTATACAGAAGGAAAACTTGTCAAATTCATGTGTTCATCTACAGGGGGGAACCCTGATCCTACAATTATTTGGTTAAAAAATGGAAACATTAGCTCAGGTTAGTTCTAGATTGCTGCACAATATAATTACAGCATTACTTATTTATTTATTTATTATTTATTAGACGAACAGTAGTAATAATATATATGAAACAAAGTAATAATATATATTTCGCATGATGCATAACAGAAATTATAATAAAAATGATTTATATGAAAAATTTGGATTTTTGGGGTTGTTTAATTTTCACTTTATGTGGATAATCAAGATTTTTTATATTATGTGATCAATTTCTTTGTAGCTTTTTGTGTATTTAAGTGTATGCATTAAGAAGTATTATGCATAGTAATAACAAATAATTAGCATAGAAATATCCTATCACTTCCCTTTACATTGAGGTCTTAAATGTCCAGTAAAGGAAAAGCTTACATATATATATATATATATATATATATATAAATATGTTTAGAATTATATTGTTAGTTAATATTTAAATGTAAGAAATTATTATTGCATTTTCAAATTATTTACAAATTTCAATTAATAAATATAAAAATGTATAATTATATATGTAAAGTATTTTTTTATTATCATCAGTAATGTTTATTCATCTTTCTTACTTTTCATAGTGAGTCCAGAATACAAAACATCCAGTGAACTAGGAGGTACATCAAGCAGTACCATTAGCGTCAGACTAGACAAGACTGACCACCAAGCTAACTATACCTGTCTAGTCTACAATGAAGTTAATATTAATAATAAATTAATGGACTACGTAGTCCTAAATGTTAAATGTAAGTTTTAATACTCTTAACACTAAATTACATTTAATATGTCAGAAAAATGTAGCTGTATATTTGTCAAAGGGAAACACATTAATATTTTACAATGATAACCCAGACATTTTTTTGATCGGGCAAAATCATATAGAGACAGTGGTTTGAAATGTAGCTTTTAAGGCAAAGAATTTATGTCTTTTATAATAATTTAGAATAAAACAAATAGTTTTATTTTATTTTAAATAAATTTATAGTATGTATTTCAATGTGTGCCCCCCATATAATATATATAATAATATATACAAGCTAAATCGCCCAGCGTTGCCCGGGTGAAAAAAAACAGACCTTTATAAGCTACAGATAAAATTTTTATCAACTACAATGAACAGAAAGCTTTAAATCTAATAATTTAAAAAAAATTATTATTTTTTACAGAAGACTTTTGTGAAATTAATTTTTTTAAAAAATAGGCAAGTCTTTTTAATTTAACAAAAATCTAAATTGCCCGGTGTTGCTAGTAGATTTAAAATCAAACCCGAGTTGCCCACTTTGCAGTCTGTAAGGTTATCAACTTATCTAGCAAAGACACATGTTCGAAGTGAAATTGCAAAAGTATAATATGAGACTATAAGGTCACATGTCTTTAAATTAGCTAATATGATTGGTTGAACACACACACTTTATATACTGTTATATAGATAGGCCTATATGTATATGTCAGAATTATAAGAGCATTAAAAGGTAAAAAAGCAATAATTTATTTAAAGAGTAATACCCATGGGGCACTAATATTCAAACAATCCTTAGTAATTATTATGACTAAAATTTGAAATCTGCATTATGGATTTGAAGAAAATTAATATAACTAGATACATTGTAAGAACCTAAAAAGATTTAATTAGATAGACAAATGACTGATTTATTATTTAGAAATAATTTTTACAAATGTTTATACCATACATTATATTTAAGCAATAAATTGAGAATTTCTTTATGTATCTTTATAGATTCCCCGTCAATAGCATTCCAGCCATACTCGCCAATTTATTTTGTAAAAATGGGATCAAATATAGAAATATTTTGTGATGTTGATGCCAACCCACCTGTCAGTACAGTTACTTGGTCTAAAGACGGCATTGGCTTGTCAGGTAAGCAAAGACATCAATGAAATAGCCTCAAGATGGTAGTAAATGGTTGAATAATGTTTTTATTATAACATTATTCAATATTGACCTATGTTTTTAAAAAATTATTGTTGAAACATAGTCTGTATAATTTATAGCCTAAATATTCAGTATTTTGAAGTTATTTAGAGTTGTTGTTTCTTAATAATTATTTTTAGAATCATAATTATTTAGTTACACTTTGCTATTTGCTTTTCTATTTTTATTACCAACAAAGTCTGTATGGGACCCATCAACTAAAGAACATATTTTAAAATTAGAACAAATTCAAAAAAGAGCCGCAAGGTTCATAACTAATGAATATTCCCAATTGACAAGAGTAACACCATTAGTAAAATCACCAAACCTAGAAACACTAGAGGACAGAAGGGCAAAGAGTAAAGTAGTAATAATACATAAGGCATTAAACTCTAATTTAGAAATACAACACAATAACAACCTGTTGCAAAGCTCAGATAAACATAAGACAAAAACACTTTCCATATTCCCTATGTGAGAACAAATGCATATAAGTATTCTTTCTTCCCAAGTGGCATTTGCTTATGGAATGGGTTGCCTGAAAAAAACAGGAAAACCAGTAACTTAACATCATTTAAAACATTAATAAAAATGCAAGACTAGACTCGGACCACGGATGAGAATAGGACGCAATAATCTTCTTTATAGAAGGAGCATCTGTAATGTCTAAGATAAGATAAAGCAAATATATTTATTGACAATTTGCATATCTCGCTTTATATGTCAGAAATTATCAGTGGTTAATTAATTTTCTTAACAGGATCAAGTCCTAGGAGAGTATTATCCCCTGTAACTAAATCTGATAATGGCACCTACACTTGTACTGCTAGAAACAGTATAGGCGAACATTCTGGTTCTTTTGAAATCAATGTCCAGTGTAAGTTGTTTGTACAATAAATACAAATTTAGTGTTGTTTTACTTTAGAATAAAATAGCTTTGTCTATTCTATTTTAAGATTGGATTCTAAATGCAATATTCATATTTTCTATAAATATCCAATTTCTATATGCACTTTTAAAATGTAACTTTAAATATTTTTTATTTCTAAATGCATTCTTTTATTTTATCTGTAGAGCCTTCAGTTCTAAATGCATTATTTATTCTATATTTAGATCCTCCAATTTTAAGTGCATCCTGTTTTTATATGTGTTGGTCTTCCAATTTTAAGAGCATTATATTGTGTTATTATATCTTTAGATCCTCCGATTCTAAGTGCATTCTCTAATTCTATCTTTAAATCCTACAATTTTAAATGTAGGCCCTATTCTATAATTCTATCTTTAGATCCCACAATTCTAAGGGCATTCTCTAATTCTATCTCTTTCTTCCCGAGTGGTATTCGGGCATGGAATGGGTTGCCTGAACAAACCAGGAAAACCAGTAACTTAACATCATTTAAATAAAAATGAAAGACTAGACTCGGACCACAGATTAGCTTAGAAGGCGTCTGTAAAGTATAAGATAAGAAGATTGTTAGATCCTACAATTCCCTAAATGTATTCCCTAATTCTGTCTTTAGATGCTCCAATTTTAAGTGCATCACCAACCATAACAGTCAATGAAGATGACAGCATGACCCTCACCTGCAACGTAGATGCTAACCCCAAGCCTTTTGAAGTTGTTTGGTCAAAGATGGCCCCCAACGGATCCGTTCAGAACAAAGTTGCTGCCCAGACTTTAAAGCTCACAGCGGCCAATAGAAGTGATGCTGGGAACTACTCATGTAGAGCACAGAGTCAACTTCGTCTCTCTGGAGAAAATGTTGAGTTTGTAGCTTCTGAAGTGTTCTCATATATTTATGTACAGTGTAAGTACCCAAGTACCAAGTAGTCAATTTTCGTAATCCTTTCTATTACCTTCTGCAAATTTTCTTCTTTTGTGTACAACCACATATATGAAGCTAATTGACCCACTTTCTAGCATGCTATCAAGATAAAACGTAGCACATAGATGAGACTTATTTGACAACATATTATTATTTCAAATTTTCACCCGAAATCCCCTCATCTCTTTCCAGCCCCACAAAAGAACAGTTTAAAACTATTTCATTATAGTGCGCATTTTGAAATCCTTTTTGAACACTGTTGAATGACATACATATGGTATACTAGGCTGTATATTATATATATATAGGCCCTAACTAAGTGATTTCCATTTATTTTTAACTCATTTATAGATCTACTAACTTAACTTTTTGTGCTTTTCTGAAGAGCACATTCTTCAGAAGACTAATGCCTAACAAAATGGGATATAAAGAATTTTTAAGAAAAATGTTGATTTGGGGATTTATTTTATTTTTATTTTATGTGGATAATTAATAAGATAGTTATATGAGGTCAATTTCATTTTAGTTTTTGCTTATTTAAGTGTATGAACTACCCAGTTTTAAGTTGATTAATGTTTAAATTGTATTTTAGATAAACCTGGAAAAGCATCCCTTGGTGTGGTCCCAGACGTTGATGTTGGTGACAGACTTGAAATAACATGTACAGCTACACCAAATGGTTTGTTTTGTTACTTTACATTTACATTTTAAAAACAGTTTCTCTCCTTTGCTTAGTCATAATTCTATAACTTCAGCATTGTTATTGAATTCATCATTATCAATCCCTTGACCGTTGTGCTCGTTGGGGGGGGGGGAGCAAATGGACAGCAGTCAACTTTCTTCACTTTTGCCTATCTTAAGCAGTTGTCAATAGTTGAGTCAACTGCAGCCCTGTCCAATAGTTTACATTGTCGAGCCTTCTACCGTTATTGAATTAGTCATATTAAAAAAAAATGTAATATTAATTTTAATCTTACTATGAAGATGAAATTAATTATGAATATAACAGATCCATTGTATTTATTTAAGTGTAATCCTGCTAATTGTAAATTAGTCATAATTAATGCAACTTCTTTATCTGACCTGAAATATATACATTTTTTAGTTATATATGTTAAAGAATGTTTTTTTATAGCTGTAGACTGCAATTTTATTTATTGATTATCTGACTGTATTGTTAGGCTATCCGGAGCCAATCTACAACTGGATTAAAGATGGGCAGACCTTATCCCAAAACAGACAAACTTTAGTGATTGCATCCGTCAAGCTCAATGACAATGGGCGTTACAGCTGTACACCTACCAACAACCGCGGTAGTGGGGAAACAGCTTTTGTTGATGTCAATGTCTATGGTAAGAGAGAAACCACTCAATGTCTTGTGACATATATTTCATATATATTTTCATTTATATTTCATTTTTTCATGTGTCACTCAATAACAAATAAAAATTAAAAGACAATACTCTTTGCATGCATTAAAAAATCTAAATTTTATTTTATTTAATTTTACATATAATATTTTTTTAATTTTTTATTGTGAAGCATTAACTTTCATTAATAAATTATTTTATAGTAGGCCTATATATATGTAGCTAAGTGTGCAACAATGTGACCATTAGTTGAACAACCCCAAAGATTTCAGTTTATGGCCATAATATATTGCATTGTTCTTTTTAACTATCTTGCCCTGATGTAATGGGGAACTGTTGTCAGTTTAGTTGTTTTTTTTATCTGTCAACACAATCCCTTGTATTCCATGGCCACAGAAACTGGTGAACTCTGCTTCACTTGACTTAGGGACCAAAAATTTTGTATCCAGTAGATGCATTTACATTATTGAATTACATAGATATTGTGCTTAGAATGCAAATTCATCTCTGTTGAGACAACCAATGTCTTAACCCCTTTAGCGAAAAAACATAAAGCTAATATGCTATGTTGTTAATCATGCAAAAGTATAACTATAATAATGATTCCTTTTAATGCATTTCTGATACCTAGTTTATCATATTGGAAGAACTTGTCATACACTTGTCATACAACTTAGAAGTGTTAGTAAAATATACTATTGTCAACAATTTTCTTTTTTTTTAAGGCGATAAAATTTAAACTCTATAAAAAGTTCCTTTTTTTTATGTTTTTAAAACATTTTCTCATCATTCTATTATTTTGTAATGATAATTATCTTTCCTTTTGATTACTGTTCTAGAACCTCCAATTATCGTTAGAAAGCCTGAAGTAGAACTGAGTGTATTTCTTACTGAGCCCAATTTATTGACACTTACCTGTGAGGTGCGTGGTTACCCACAGCCAAGGGTCAGCTGGTACCAGGATGGAGAAACCCAGCCGTTGAACACAAGGCCAGATTTGTTTACAGTGGTCACAACATATAAACCAGTAGATGGGTTCAGTTTTAGGGTAGAGAGTATGTTACAGTTCAAAGGTTAGTCTCTTTTGCTTCTTATGTTTACCTTTAATAATAACTTCATAATATTTAAAACTAGATCTAACTAACAATTTAACTTTAGAACTTAAAGAAATGAACTAAAAAAATACATACTATGAAAGAATAGTAGTTTACATTTTGAAAGGTGATAAATTATTAAAAAACTCTTTTTTTTTTAGGCTCAAACAGACAAATGTCTGCATCCAATGGGCAGAAGATTGGTTTACAGATTAGGGACATGGGAAACTACTCTTGTCAGGCTGATTCTGACAAGCACACGGACACTCCTACAACTATAACAAAAATATTAATAAATTGTGAGTATAATGTTTTTTTAAGTGTTTATCTATTTTCAGCGATTCTATTTTGATGATTCTCCAATTCTAAGATTTCCATTTATTTCTGAATCACTGTTTTGTCATTTAGGGAATAATGTAAGATAAAAAATAAAATTTAGTAACATCCATTTCAACAATTGTGGATTTTTCCCAAGTTTCTACACCTATTTTGCTTAACACATCACCATTTTGCTTCTGTGTTCATTAATTTATACATTCTTCTACCAGTTTTATAGTGTGCCTAGTGATTCAGCCATTCTTTTTTGAAGGGACGTTTAAGTATACTATATCATTTGTTTAACTAAATGTATGGTTTCTCATGTTATAAAGGTTTGACTCTAGCTTATTAGTTTTACATTAACTGTATGTGTCTGTTATCATTTATCATGTGTTAAAACTTATCATTGATTTTTTTAAATTACTTACTGCTCATTGAAAGCTTTTAATGCTACACATTTTCATTTCAAATGTATTAAAATCTTTGTTATTTTTTTTCTACTTGTTTTCAGTCCCACCAATACTGGAGCCTTCACCAAAAGTTCTTGCTGCCTCCAAGCAAGAGAGAGCTGAACTCTTGTGCACAGCTCAGGGTTACCCTGACCCAAGCATCCAGTGGTACTACCAAGGCCAGGCTCTCTCCTCACAGCTGCCAGGAATAGCCATAAGACAGGAAACATTGAACGGAATAGGAAGAGTGGAGAGCAAGTTGTCAGTGTTGAATGTAACAGAGAAGGCCTATGGTCTATATAGATGTGTTTTCCGCAACGGACTGGGCAATGCCTCGCAAGATATTTTGCTGACTAGGAAGTGTAAGTTGTTTGATTTTCTTAACTTTTAAATTAGTGGGGTGCCCTATGAGGAGACCTGAACCTCACTTCCCCAGAATGAGACTACAAACCGAGATTACACTCTAAGGGCTTGGAGCACACATTTACGCTACACAGTGTAGCTGAGTCACCCCTAATAAGGAAAAGATTATTACTCACTGAACCAGCTGGATGGTCAGGCAGTTAGATCTCCAGTCTGTCAATACGATGACCTGGTTTCTAACCATTGTGTCATCAAATGCCTACCAGGGGTGTAAAAATCTACTGTATAAAGGAAACATCTGTCAATTATAAGATTAAGCTTGGTTTTTAGTTTAATTTTTTGTTTTCTATGTGTGCTCTAATGAAATAAACTCAGTGCTTTTTTTGTAAAAAAAATAGGTGCCGGCAATCAGTGATGGATTGCCTAACTTTTAAAGCAGTTTCGCATTTTATATTTTAATTCTTATTGCGCGCAATTTTAAAATAATTCAATTTTAACAAATTAATAATATAATAAATTAATAATAAACGTTAAAATACAAGAAAAGTAATAATTTTTTCCCCACATTGAAAAGGTACCGGTATGCCGTACCGATGCCTACCGTCACAATAAAAGCACAGAATAAGCTTATTATTTTTTTCTTACTAGTTTTTACTACTTTGCTTTTACCTACTATCCTGGTGGGTTTCTAAATTTAGAGATTCAATTAAAGGTGCTACAGTTTTTTGGTATAAATATTCACTTGTAATGCGTTTAGCAACTCTTTTGCAACTCGTTTATAGTATTTTGTTTTTGTTTTAAATTGTGGTCCTAGATATAAAGGTCCACTTATTCTTTAGTAATCTAATAACAATCACTATCAGAATAATTTCAGTTAATTCTATATATTTCTTGTACTTCTTTAATGCTAGCATATTTTTATAAAAATTAGCATGATAAAAGAATGATTAACATGATTTGTTATTTCTAAGAAATAGAGTAATCAGGATACTTTTACTATAGTTCATCTTAAACAGTATTGTGCCGCTATCATGTTTTCATTCTAGTTAAACCCATGATTCTATATTTGGCGCCCCATGGTTCTCTTCAGGCTATGGACACTGGGCTGCTTACCTTTTCCACTGGGTTTTTCCCATGTAAAGACTGGTTAAAATTAGAACATTTCTTATATAATTCCTAATCTATAAGTATAAAATGTCAACTAAGTTGTCACAAGCAATAATCCTATTGTAATATTGACTATTCACAACCACTAAATATCAACTTAGTATTCACTAACAATTTTCCAAATGTCATATTAACTATGCCTAACCATAAATTGTCAACAGAGTTGTCACAAACAAGTGTTCTATTATTCTTCATATATATTATCTTGCAGCTCCGCCTGAGCAGCCGACAAATGTGACATCTCCATCCAACACTTGGGAATCTGTCATGTTGACCTGGATTCCTGGATTTGATGGAGGCTACAATCAAAAGTTCTATATCCAGATATCTAATACAGGATCAAGTACTTTTGATAAACTGGAGGTGCTACCAACTTCTTCCAGGTCTTATAATGTAACAAGTAAGCTATTGGTGTTCAAAATTTAATAACTATGGACAATTGTGACCTTTAAAAATTTCTAGGTATATTTTTTAATAAGAAAATTTAACAATAATTTTATGTAATATATTTGTAATTTAAATTGTTCATAAATAGTTTCATTTCTAAATTGTTCTTTAAAACATTTTTTCCAGAACTCCGTCCATCCATTGCCTATACATTCCAAATAGTTGCAGAGAATGAGTTAGGTTTAGGACCTTCATCACAGCCCATTATAGTTACCACAAATAGTAAGTTATAGCTTTGTCATGATTAACAGACAGTTGTTAATTTAGAATAATAAAGCTGTCAATACAAATAACATCTATAAAATCTATATTAATCTACATGAATTTTAAAATGTATTGGTTTTTACTAACATTGTTACATTTTGTTTTTGTAAATATCTCTATTAATAAAATGTAGGCCTACAACTTTTAAAGACCATACATTGTTATAACAATTAGTGGGTTTTAAATACCAAGAACCCTTTTATATATGTAGGATGATATATTGGAGAGGCTAATAAATTGAAAGGGAAATAATATGTTTGATTTGATTTGTTTCTTTAATCATATCTGTATTTTTGCATTTAAAAACGTTTTCATGGATCTTGCCTAAGTAGGCCTAATGTATTCCTCATATAGGAAACAAATAAATAGTTACTTTTTCTATTATGTACTGGTATTTCTTTTTTTTACTTAAAACATATAAACAATGATTTGATTTGATTTTAAAATATATTGTTTATTTTTTACAGGTTTGTTTATTCCAAGCCTCTCCAAAATTCCTAGCTTTGATACAAGAAGCAGAAAACTGCTAGTGACGTCACCTTATGATAATAACTACTGTCTGAAGGTGGAGGTGAAAACAAGCAAGATGGACTGGACCCAAATCCATGGATGCATGATGGTAAACAAAGATTTCTAACTTTTAAAAATAGTATGTGCATAAAAATTTAAATTAAAACTCAAATACTGACAGTGGAATTTTTAGGGTACAGGAGCTTCTGTAACTCCATCATCAGTAAATAACAAAATATTTTTAAAGTCAAAGACATAGTCTTGCCACGCTATCTTTTCTCTTCGTTCAATCTCCTTTTTCTGATTGTTCAAAAAATTTCTAATACATCTACTGTTCCAGCTACTTTAGGTTGTTTTCCCATCATCGACTCATAAGATTCTGGTCATACGCTATTGTTAAACATTGAATCGTTTATTTTATTTACATAGTCAGAATAAAAAGAACTATGTCCTGACGTTAGATTTTTCTTTCCTGCAGGTGATGGGTGGCAATATGGAAATTCCTAATAATGATGTCACAGCTATTAATGTCACAGTATGTTTAAGTCAGAGAACGGATGTTTGTGGATTACCTTTAGCAGCAGAAATGAGTGAGTCCAAGATTCTGGTCTTTTTTTTTTATTCGTGCAGTACATTGTTTTGTTGAGTTACCGTAATAAAAGAGTCATAATAAGATAAGATTTCTTTATTGATCCAAAAAGGAAATGTTGTTTGATTACATTGCAGTATTACAAGAACACAACCACAACAACCAGAACAAATACAACACACACACAAGTCATCTTCAATTATGTTGAGAGTTATTAATAAATTGGCTCTTGGAGTCATAGCTCAATTAGCATAAGTCATCTTTGATTGGGTTTTGAAGTCATTTTTTTATTGGCAATAGTTGTCATTGTTTGGTTGGGTTTTGGATTTATTGCTTCATTGGCATTTGCTGTGATTATTTGGTTGGTTCTTGAAGTTATTGCTCTATCGGCATTATTTGTTATTGATTTATTGGGTCTTGAAATCATTGCTTGATTGGCAATAGTTGTCATTGTTTGATTGAGTCTTGGGGTCATTGCACAAGGTCACAAATTGTCTTTGATAGACTAAAACCTCACATTATAATTAATTACCATATGCTGAATATACCAAATCATGTTGTGTTGAAAGTTACTGGAGTCATGGCTAGCTTTGAACGGAGTGACAGCCATGCCGTGGATAAATGGGCCATCTAATAATCCATATTGGGATTGCTTGCAAAATTTTAAAATAACATTTTTTTCTAACCAACTTACATTTCTTAGAGCCCATAGTTTAGCAGCAGCACATACAGATTGTTTTGATAGTCTTTGGTTTGAATCAAGGTTATACACCTTGGATTTTCCCCCAGGTCTGGGAGGATGTCTCTGAGTATGTCAAGCATAGTAGTAGTATCCCATCTGCATCTGACCAAATTGATCCATGGGGTGGCTGAAGCACGTTCGCCAAGTGGTAACGGCATACTAGTCACACAATCCATGAGTACATAAATTAAAACTTGTCAATGCTCCTTCACCAACAGGTTCTGGGTGATCCTTTTTTACCTCAAAGTTTCCCCCCCCCCCCCCACCCTATAATCTTTTGGGGACCAGTTGCAGGGTTGATAATCTGGCTACTTTACATTGGATTATTTATTTTTTTACTTTAGATTGCAGAGTAGGTCTATTGCTGGGTTTGAGATGAAAATAAAAACATTGTTAAAATGCCTTTCATTTCCAATAAAATAAGTGAAACTGTCTATTATTGCTTACTAAAAAAGAAAAACTTTTTAAGGGTGAGCAGGCTGTGTCTATAAATTACATTTTATGATGGAGCAGGTTTAAGATTCCCTACTCAAATCAGAAATTAGAATGACAATAATTAGCCAAATATTGAGCTTATATAAAGAATCGCAAACACAAAAAAAAAAAAGTCTAATAAAAGTTTAGAAAATAAAAGGTTTGAGAACCATTGAAAAAAATAAAAGCCTTGGGCCTACCCAAAAGATTCAAAAATTAAAAAAAAATATTGTAAGCAGAAATTAATTGATGTGGGTGGAAACAAAAACATGATTCTCTTACAGGGTCATGAGTGGTTAAATATAATATCTGGTGCCGGGTAGGCTTACATGCAGTGCCTCCACAAGCCTATGCAGCGCCCCAGGCAGTGCCTTTACAAGCTTATGTGGTTTCAGCCTTTCCGTTTCAAATGAGTTTCAGCGCCGCTCCCTTGCATACTGTAACTGCTTTTTTAGTGCTATATTTAGACTACATTTGCCGCCCCCCTGGAAGTGCCACCCCCGGGCATATTCCCCCGTCTGCCCCCCCCCCTCTATGTGAGGGCACTGGCCCCAGGGCAAAAGTTTCAGCAACGCCCCAAGGCATACTTCAACTGCTTTGTTTAGTGCTATATTTAGATATTAATTTAGACCATAGGTTCTCAACATTTTTCTGTTCAACGCCCCCTTTTAATTTTTTTCCCGCTCATCGTCCCCTCCCCCCCCCCAAACTTTAGCGCCCACTCCCCCCCCCACACCTCTGGACGTTAAAGGGTCAATATAGTTTCCGCAATTTTTTTTTAGGCCGACTAGATTTGTGTGCTTTAAATTTATTATTATTAAAAGAACTGAAAAGGAAACATATTGTAAGAATGTATAGATCAACAAATTATCTAAACAAGAGGCAATTAGTCAGTAATTTTTGTTATATTACAAAACATAATTTGTTTGGTATCACTATTGAATCAAATAAATGTGGAACGATTCTTTAATTAAAGGGAGATAATTAACCCGTTTCATTTGAGCTATTATTTCTAATGTTTCTTTTTTTTTCTTTTATAAAAGAATAAATGGCTTACAATGTATAACTTTGAAATGATCAAACTGTAAAAAGTATTTGAAATTTACATAAATATTATATGACTAAATAATTTATACGTATATTTTTAAACATTCAATTAATTACCCAGTTTGTACAATTACTATAAGTATCCATTCCGCTCAACGATATTACGATCCTCCATTCATCTTCTACAGATCTCCTCAACGCATTTAAGGACATCACAGTAAAATTAAAAAATCAAACAAAACATTAGGATTCATAAAAAGGAACTTTTACAAATGTAATAAGAATATAAAACTAAAATGCTATCTCACATTAGTTAGGCCCATACTAGAATATGCAGGATCTGTATGGGGCCCATCAACTAAAGAAAACATTAAAAAATTAGAACAAATTCAAAAAAGAGCTGCAAGGTTTATAACTAGTGAATATTCCCAATTGACAAGAGTAACACCATTAGTCAAATCACTAAACCTAGAAACACTAGAGGACAGAAGGGCAAAGAGTAAAGTAGTAATAATACATAAGGCATTAAACTCTAATTTAGAAATACAACCCAATAACAATCTGTTGCAAAGCTCAGATAAACATAGGCTAAAGACAAAAACACCTTCCTTGTCCCTTATGCGAGAACAAATGCATATAAGTACTCTTTCTTCCCGAGTGGCATTCGGGCATGGAATGGGTTGTCTGAACAAACCAGGAAAACCAATAACCTAACATCATTTAAAACATTAATAAAAATGCAAGACTAGACTCGGACCACGGATGAGCGTAGGACGCAATAATCTTCTTTATAGAAGGAGCGTCTGTAATGTATAAGATAAGATAAGATAAGATAAAACTGAGATCAAAATATCAATAATAATAGCAAATGTTTGGGCGACAGGGATCGGTCGGCGGAAGGGTTGGATCACATGTCGTGACGTTTGACAGTGCGGTGAACTAACCATAAAACGAGCCGGCCGCACACCATAGGCCTACTCGTCTAATATTGACCCCTAGTTGTTGAAAAAGTACATGCGATTCATATCTCTTATTAGTATAATAATATGTAGGCCTACTGTTGGGGGATATCAGATATTTAGCATTGCTTGCGTTTACATCACATTTGATCCAAAAACTAATCAATTAAAATAGGTGAGGTGTTCAAATTATATCAGGTACGTTTGTACCGCCCACTTGCTCTTCACCGCCCCCCAATTGCCCCCGGGAATGTCAGCGCCCCCCCCCCCCTAAAGCTTCTCACCGACCCCCCCCCCCCCGGGGGCGATATCGCCCCCGTTGAGAACCTATGATTTAGACTATATTTGCCGCCCCCTAGAAGTGTCGCCACCGGGCATATGCCCCCCTCTGCCCCCCCCCCTTGTGAGGGCACTGCCTACATGACACCAATTTTGCAAAAAAAAAGAAAGGTAAAGGCAGCTCTGTACGTACGTGTTGTGCTGGTTATTCAATCCCAATGACCAAAGAAAGTACTATAAGGAGTACAAAATCTCTTATCCAAACAATTAAAAAACAACACTTTTGTTTGGATGTAGGCTAATCTGCCAACTGTTGACATAAGGAAATTCTGCTAGGAGTAGGCCCTATTCAAAAAATGGAAACATTCGTCTTTAATTTCTACAATTTTAGAAACACGCGCTACTAAGGTCTATGTAAAAGCATACTTACATTAACCTTAAGAAAAGTACGCTATTAAAAACAAAAGTTAAATAATGTGGACGGTGGGCGTTGTCAGACATTCATCGAGGGTAAAAAGGGTAGTCTAAACTTTTTTTTGGTGGTAGTGGAAGGGGGGGGGGTAGGCCTATAGGTCTTCAGTTTACCGATATAATCGGATGAGATAATGTTCATCTTGTGTGCTCAAAGGGCTTTGAACTACTTTAATCTAGGTAGCCTATACCTACTTTAGTCTTAGTTCTAATGCCCTTAATTGAGACATATTATTTCACCGGCTTAAAAAATAGAGAAAGAGTTATTAAAAAAAAATACAGTAGGGCCTACACTTCTCCTACACTAAATTGGCCTAGATATAAAATCGAAGCCTACATGCAAAAAAAAAAAAAAAATCATACAAAGATCTAAATTAAATGAAAATATTGATAGAGATATTATGACTATTTAGTGACTAAACCTACAGTTTTATGTGACTTGTCAAGTAGGCTGGAAAAAAGACTTTTCAAACATAAGAAATAATTACATAGACATCCAAAGTCTAATTACTAATTATTTTTTTGTCACGTATTGCAGGCCTAGGCTGGTCACGTATTCTTTCATGCTTCCTTGTGGAATAAATAAAATAGGTCTACACTTTATAATATTTCTTTTTCAATATAATATAGGCTACGACCTACTGCTAGTCTTATGTCTGCCCTATATATTATGTCTTATTCGTAAGCGTAAGTAATGCATTGTTATAATTGTTGCTGAACAGTTAGTATAAGTAAAAATAGGCCTAAATATACTAGTCTATACCAACGTAACGACTATAACTTTTTCTGACTAAATTGATCCTTTAATCACTCATGCATAAAACGACCTACTAGACCTACTTAAAAATATTACTTTGCTAAAGGCCACGTTTCGGAGGAGGGGAGAGAAGTTTTAAGAAACACACACACTGACTAAAAGTAGGTCAAAGAAGGGGGAAACAGAGAAGGGTCAACCTTTATTGAGCTACCGAAATTGTTGTTTTGTGTTAATCGTAACCTGAAAGCTGTGTGATTCTGTGCACGGTTTCAATGTAGGCTATGGTTATATGGTTTATTATTTGTCGATAAGTTGAAGCACCATTTAATTGTAAGTTTTAAGCAAGATTTATATGAACAAGTAATCTTTAGACTTGCTCCTTATTTAAAGTTGACATCCAGACCACCTTTTCAAATTCGTGTTCCTGGCCAATGTAAACTTTCCGTCGCCATTTTTACTGTCGTATCGAAGAAGAAAGACAAAAATTGTGTTGTGACTTAAGTAATAATAATTTGATTTGCTTTTATTTGTTAGTAGTTCTGATGCTAATTCAGTTGTGAACTTCAAAATGTATTGCATGCAAATGGATTATTAAAACTTTCGCTTTGGCAACAGTGATAGTTGACCATTAAAATTCTGAACTAGTCTAGTCTAGAGTCTAGGGAGTCTAGAGTCTAGAGACTCTAGACTAGACTCTACTACTCTAGTCTAGACCTAGCCTAGAGCCTAGAGCAGGGGTCGGGAACCTTTTTGTCTTAGAGAGCCATGGATACCATATATTTTGTAAAAGTAATTCTGTGAGAGCCATACATTATGTTTAAAACTAAAAATTCAAGTAAATGTGTGCATTTTGTGTAATTTCAACACTAAAACTTTACTAAAAGTTGAGTAAAAGTAGGCCTACATTGCCTACAATAATTATGTCTCTGACTCTCTGAATTCTTCTGACTGATGCTGAGCTAAAATAGACTTTAACAGTTACTTTAACTCATTTGTAGAATGAAATATTGATATGCAATTAGGCCAATTAATATGTAGATCAAAAAGTCTAAAAAAAACATTTTTTAATACTCGAACATTTGTCTGCGAGCCAGATGCAGCCATCAAAAGAGCCACATCTGGCTCGCGAGCCATGGGTTCCCGACCCCTGGACTAGATCTAGTTGAAACTCTAGGGCGAGTTTAGAGCCTAGGCCTAAAAGAAAAAGCTTAGGAGCATACTTTCCATCCATTTCACAGAGATCTTAGTACTAAGTATTCTTTGGCTACTAAGCTAAGGCTACTATTCTTGAAGTAGGCTACTTAATTTCTTAAAGTTAAAGCTTAATTTAAGTAGTTCAAGTCTTACTATAGAGTATAGAGTCACTATAGACTATAGAATTTAGTTCCATTCAATGAAAATGAATTGCTGTTAATTTAACAAATTAAAAAAAAAAGTGTTAGCCTACTTTTTCTTTTTGTTTTGTAGGCCTAGTCTTGTAACTTGTGCAGGCTAATGTTATTTTGGCCTCAGCCTAGTGGCCTAGTCAGTGTAACCAGTAGGCTAGATTAGTGGAGGGTTTAGTTCAGTTAGTGCATAAAAAAGACTAAATTTAAAGACTAAACCAGTAGATTAGTGGAGGGTTTAGTTCAGTTAGTCACAGTTAGTGCTAGCTGCTAGACTCTAGACTATTTACTAATTTAGTCTATTCTATAGGCTACTATACTATCAACTCATGAGTATTGAGTCTATTATTATTATTATAATACTATATTCTACTATATACTAGAGGTTATATTTTTCTCTATACTCTATTGAACTATTTAAATTATTTTATTCTTGAGTTAAGCAGGCTGTCTTTGTTTTGTCACACTTTGTGTCTATTGTAATATTGTAGGCCTAATACTACTACTGAAGACCAAATTGAAATTGACTAGCCCTACAGGTTAAATTGGTTTTAACACCATCCATTGATAGCATGAAAAAGCAATTTAAAGGTTTGGCTCCCTAAAGATCTTAATGGGCATTTAATTTACATAGTGGTTATACACACGGTTTTCTCGGCGCATGCGCAATGATCTGCACGGCTTTAGACATGAGAATAACGCCGATCAATATTCGCACGGTTCCTCGGCGCATGCGCATTATAGCGGCTGGTCACGTGACATTGGAAAAAAGCGCGCCCGTTGTAGGTTAATGTTACTGATAGTCGTGACTGCACATACTCCCGAGTACGTACGTTTCGAACATAATCTAATCAAAAATTTATTTAAAACAACCGGTCAATAGGCCTACAGACATTTCATGAAATAAGTCGATCGGCTGATCGTAGTTTTGGAAACATTGCTTAGACATGGCGCGGTATATGTCCTAAATAAAACGCATCTTAATGCTACTAGTTATTACTACAAGTCTAGAAGTGTGTAGGCCTATACCTACATTAGAGATCTAAGTCTAAGACAGGCTTTCACACATTTACGATTCATTCCGCACTGTAATTTGCGTCCATTATGAATTATGCCTAAGTTTAATTAATTATCAGTTTTTAATTCCTGAAATAAAGGCTAAATTTAAAAAATGCATTATTTTAGTGAATTTAAGTATACAGCACACATTTCTGGTTATGGGGAATAAAGCTAGAAATTATCCGCACGGCCAAAAACGACGCGCAGATAATGCCCTGCATTATTATCACGGTCATAACCGTGCGAATATTGATCGGCTTTATTCTCACGTCTAAAACCGTGCGGACCATTGCGCATGCGCCGAGGAACCGTGTGGATATTTTTTGGCGTTATCCACACGTTAAAACCGTGTGAATAACGCTAGCCTTTAATTTATGTAGAATCAAAGATTAAAAAGCTAAGTATTCTTCTTCTTTGTGATTTTAATATCTTCATTCTAAAAAGAAGCGTTTAAAGTTATAAAGATAAGGATAAGAAAAGCAGAATAAATGCTAAAAGGTTAAACTTTAAAATAAATAAACAATTTGTAAATTTATAAAATAAAATTACCAACTTATTTTTGTCCATAAGAATTTTACAATATTTTTATACTTAAGATAGGCTATTGGCTATTGGTTTTTTCAAAATCAAAGTCTAGTATGTGAAAATCATTGTAAAGCTTTTAAGAGCTAAACTTTGGGAATGAATAGTCGGGCATAGTCATTTATGAATGCTATCATTTAAATAGATTAATCTTTTAGATAAAGGTCAGTGTATGTGCATAATTAATTTTTGTGCCTCAAACCTTTTCACTCCTGACTTTTAAACTGTAGGTATAATTCTTCATGTTTAATTTAATCAAATGCAAACTAATTATAATTTGTTTAATTGCGTCAAATGATTTTCTTTCATTCTCATCGAACTAGTTTTAGAAAAAAGTGGATGCTGGTTTTATTTATTATTGGATTTTTAAGAAGCAAAGAAATAACTGATGGGTTAACTCTAAATTTATTTAAAATGAGCTAAGATAGTTTTTAGGTTCATTATTATAGATCTAAAAAAGTCTTCAGCTGGCTACCAGATTTATCTTATGATTTTAAGGAAGTTCTTAGCTAGTTGCTAAAAAGTTTAATGTATATGTACCATCATATCTGCTACTCCTTGGGAAGTGAGTGGGTCAATTAGATAAAGCCTTTCCAAGATCTTCCAGAAATATACATAGATGTAGGCCTACATAGAAAGACAATTTTGTGAATTTATTTTAAAGGTTTTTCATGCCATAATATTGTGGCTAAAGTAAAGCTGGGCTAGAATTTCATTTCAAACTATAGTCTTAACAAAATTTAATAGCTAAATAAAGGCTTTTAAAATAGGTTTTCGACTCAGTCAGATTCTTAAAATAAACTTTTTTATTCCTGGGATTCACTCTTAACTCTTAGACTTAGAAGATTTTTTTAACATTTTGAAAGTAGCAATATAATATTTATTTATGACAGTGAAAACAGAATATCATAGATGAGTAGATTTACCACTTTCCTTTTACTTTGCCCCAACTAAAAATTAGTATTCATCAGAGATGGGTAGACTCGGGGACACCCCCCCCCATACCTGGGTTAAAGTCCTAGCCTTCACCAGGATTCAAACCAGGGACTATTGGTGCACTAGCCGAGCATTGTCGCTAGGCCACAGTGTCCCATGTCACACACAGCACCAGTATCCAGATCTTGTTAGTTAAGCAATTTCATTAAATGCTTTGGAATCTTAATTTAAATGTACATGAAATAAAGAAGGGGGGGGCATTCATAACCATTTCTTCATGGCTGTATGGCTTTTGTAAAGTCATATTTTTAGGTTTAGTAAAATTCCTGTTCTCTCTAATCATAGACCAAATATTATCTCCTAGTAAAAACAAACTTTTATATATTCATCTAAGTTTTAATAGGATAGTCATTTTAGCATAAAACTGGTCTAAATCTCTTGCATGCTTGGAAATAAATATCCCAGTATTCCTAGTTATTTGTGAACAGTTCCTCAAGAGTGTTAGGTGTCCCTTCTTGAAAATGTTTTTTTTCACCACATCCCCCCTTTCCCATTATGAGAAAATATTTTTCGGCCCACTTCCCGTGAGCAAATATTATGATTCTGTGTCGGACGTCCGCCACTGAAAATGTAGGAAAATATCATTCCCCCAGTCTCACCTCCACTCCTGTCTGTATTTTGTTTTCTCTTTTAAATTTTGTGTTTGCACTAGTCATCACAGTCTTGCAAACGGGAAATAAAACATATTTGTATTTATTCAATGTAAATTAGAGCACTTTAAGGTTGTCATTTTGTGTTGTGGAGTGGATTCTCAAAATAGAACTGTATAAAACAGATTTGAAGCAGTTGTAAGGAAGAAGAAAAAATATTTTTTTTAAAGAAGTTATAATCCTGATAAAATTGGTGTGGACATTTACAATCAGGCTGTTGAAATAAGCCATAGTTCATTCCAGCGACTGGGCTGCCTTGGCCTTATCACTGAAACTGTCTCTCTCTCTTGTGACAAATTAACTGTGAGAGATTAAAAGATCGCACATGAGACAATAGAAAAGTGTAATTCCTTCTGGATTTTGCAAGGCGGCTTGGCGTTCTCTTTTTAGACTTGAACAGAGTTGTGAGGAGAACACAATGGGAGGTAATCATTTTTTTTTGTATTTTCAAATGTTTATTATCTTGTGTAAAATATTGGTCATTTTTTTACAAATATCTTTTTCTCTTGGTCTAATTCTGATGTTGATTATATGATTTAGTAGATTGTCACTCATCAGAATGTTGTGGGTTTTTTTTTTTAAGAAAAAAAAATTAAATTGGTCTAAATTTTAAGTGGTTGCATTGTTATAGTATTGTTTCAATGCTGAAATAGCTTTTAAACTAATTAATTTTCTTTCCCCTATAAAAGAAATCAGTGTGAATATAATAAAATATTCTGTGTATAAGTGTATACCCTATAATCCTAAATGAAAGTTGAAGTGTTCTGATTTATGTCTGAAAATTACATATTCTCCCTAGATGCAATTTGCCACTCCTTTTTTACATGTTATAGATTCCTATTGTCTTAGAAATTCATCGTTGCTATTCATCTGGATAATAAAATTTATTGATCTTTTTTTTTTCAAAAAATGGTCATTATTATTCATAGCTCATTTCTAATGGGGTGGAGGGTGGGGGAGGGGTGCAGAAGGGTGTTCATGTTATATTTTCCCCCTATTTTCTATGAAGTTCCTCGTCTAAAGGTTTTTTTGCTTTCCAGCATAGATCAGCTATATTAAATTAGATGTGTTTGTAGCCAAGATAATATTCCATTTTCAATCAAGTATAATCCACACTTATATTTCTTACATTTAAAGTTATAAGTACAATTTTTGTAACCTTCTGACCAACTGGGTTTTTTTTCTTGTTTTTTTTAGTTGGTTGAATTATAAAATATAACCCAAACAATACTGTTTTTATGTAAGAAATTTGTGACAACTTCCTCCAAGCGTTGTACTTATGAAAGGCCATAACATATTTAATGCATTTGTTGTGGATTTGGTGGTCCAGAAACAAAGACCAAACTTGTCAGTGGTCCAGATGCAAAGGCTGAATTGGTCTAGGTGGATAAAGAAGTTTGTCCTCATGTTCAGAGTGCATTAGTTATAATACATGGTAACACCAAACCAGTTTGAGTGTTCATCAGCTTTGATCCCTTTTTCTGATCCCCAAACCAGTTAGTTAGTTTATCCAATTTTACTAGTTGGTGTTAAAAAGTGTCTTAATTTATATACTCTTTATGCATTTACTTTTACACATAATTTCTCACTTGTATATTTTAATTGCTTCATCTTTACTTATAATTAACTATTTTTTAACTTTAAAATATTTATTTTTTCCTACAAAAAATCTTTAATTTCTATTTAATCATTCATTTCCTTGTTTCTTCTGTGTAAATCTGAGTCTATGTGAACGGGTTGTGTTGGGTTTAAAAGTTACTATGCTATGCATAATGTAAATGTAAAATAGGTTACATATACTAAGTTACTTTGAAAGTAACTATCTGGTAACATTGAAAGCTTCACAAAGTGATCCACTTGTCAATTGTGAAGACAGGTTGTAAGAGCTGAGTTTTGATGCCTTTGGTCTAGCCCTGGTTCAAACTGGGGCAGATACGATGAAAAAAAAAAAAGAAAGAAAGAAAAGAAAATCTATCTACCTAAATAGAGTCTAGACCTAGGCCTAAGTGAAGAAAACACTTTCTCCCTGCTAAGCCTTTCACAAGGCTGGGATTCTGTAACCCCCTTCGGCAACTCTTTGCACGCACCGGTTCTCTCCCCCTCCCTTCCCCTACGTTTAATGCAGATGTTCGTGTTGAAAGGTTTTATTTACATCCATTTTCTCACGAACTTTACAACACAAAAATCTTTGTTGTTGTTATATTTATATATATATCTAGAGTTTTTGTACTCCTTACTTTTGTCTGCATCTTCATAGAAATTGAGGTTCTCTTTTCTTTGCTATAATTGCAGTTCTCTTTTCTTTGATATATTCCAGTTCTCTTTTCTTTTATATAATTTATGTTAATATTATATTTATTGAAGTTTAATGTACCCTGTGTATTACAAATGTTTATAAGCGCAGTAACAAAACTGGAATGCAAAATTTAATGGTGGGAAAATGATATGTGTATTTTGCTGGGCCCCGTGCCTGTTCCAGACTCAAACCAATTGCGTAAGAAAGATATGTTGATAACGTATAGTCTGTATCTCTACTAGTTTTTTTTTTTTTGGCTACTTTCTCTCTACGACCCTCTCTTTCTCATCATCCTTATATCGCTCTTCATTCTTGATTCTTCCCAACTCTTTTTTTCTGCTCTCTTTCTTTCTCTTTCTTGCTCTTCTCTCTTTATTTCTGTCTATCGCTCTCTGTATGACTGTGTGGTGCAATAACCAATAACATGTAGACAGTTGGGTGGAGGGAGGATGCCTCCCGCGCACAATCCTATATATCAGGGGTCGGCAACCTTTTGATAATAGTGTGCCAAAGCAGGATTTCTAATTCATTCAGCGTGCCAACAGCTTAAAAGTCATTATGCTCCAGCACTCAATTTCTTGTAGAAGAGACTTTTTGGGTGCTCTTCCGCGTGCCATTAGAAATCGCTCTGCGTGCCAAGCTTGGCAAGCGTGCCGTAGGTTGCCGATCCCTGCTATACATGTTTTGATACTTTCAGTATTTGAAAACGTTTAGTCCTCACTTGAAAATTCCACTCAATAACAACAACGCCACCGCCACCAAATGTCTTATTTCCAAACTGCACAGGTTCACTCAATAAAACCTGTCTTGGCGCTCATGTGCTGAGACATAGAGAGAAGATGGCAGCGAAATAAAATGACTGCAAGTCTGTGGGCGTTTGCCACGCCCCGTTGTTCTATTCTATTTACAACGCTTGTCACTGCTTACGTTGTTATGGTGTAATCCCCCCTCCCCCCCACACACACTTTACTCACCAACCCCGCCGGTCCTATCCTCTGGTTACCATGGCAACACGCCTGTACATCGTGATTATTACTAGTCGTTGAAAAGTAATGATTTTTTTGTGCTGTATGGAACTAGACGTGCAAACGTATGGTTGGGTGTAGTCTCTGACGGATCTCTTGTGTTTTGTTCAGGGAACTAAACAACTTGTTTATGTAAGGTGAGTGAATTATGGCTTATCGTCTTCGTATCCATTTGTCAAACTGGCTTTAAAACCACTCTTACTCGTATCAATTCCATTTTATATTAATAGCACATCCTTTGTTTAAAGTATAAAACACGGGGAATCATCCCCTTAATGATAGTTTCAGCGCATTCTTTCTAACTAGAATCTATAACTATAACATCTATTTTCTTTTTTTTGCCTAGCCGTTTAGGTTGGTTGCATTTTTAGCTCATGTCAATACTGTAGTACAGTTGTTTTTTTTACCATTGGAATTTTTTCAAACTAAACAAAAAATTGTTTAAAGTTTATTTGTATCGATGTATAAAAAACAAAACAACGTCATTTAAGACAAAACAACCTTTTTTAATAATTGAATGCTAAAACGTTTTCAGGCTTTTTTCTGGTCAATTTGTGTGTGTGTGTGTTAGCTCCATTTACACTCGATTCTTTTATTTGTGTCTAATTCCATCTCAGTTTTAGTGATTTACAGTTGGGACTTTGTTGAAACGTTTAGCTCTATCTCCTTGACAAACTGATCTGTGGTCTTAGAAGATCCCTAGGACGCCCTTGCATCTCGGTGTTCCGTGGAGTGACCACGACCCAGAGCTTGCATCCTTTCAATTGTTCTCCAGACACTTGTGTCTCTTGTCTCTGCCCTAGAGCTCCATCAAAATACCCCAAACATGTGCTAGAAACTAGCTGTTAAAAATGGGGAAAAAAAGTACAATTACAAATATTTAAAATTATTTCAATTTAAAAACTAAATATTCCCGCTCCAGTTCTGGGCACAAAAGCTCTTTTTTTTTCATAGCTCCAGCAACGAGCTGTAGGTAAAGTACCCTTCGGACTAAACTGGTGAAGCAGCGTTCACCAGTTTCTGTGGCCACGGCATACTAGGGGATGTGTGCATAATGCCCAGTCGCCTTTACTTTATCCCAACTAATGTCAAGTACCCATCAGAGCTGGGTGAACTCAAGGACACCCTCAAATCCTGGGGAAAAATCCTTGCCTCCACCAGGATTCGAACCCAGGACCTTCGGATCGCCAGTCGAACGCGCTCCCGCTCGGCTACCGGGCTGTACATTATTTCATACCCATAGTTCATTGTGCAGGGAAAACTAGTATAACATTTTCAGTTACATTATTTTCACACCGTTTTCATCAGTTTATTTTTGGAAATAACATGAAAATGTCCAAACAAACACATACAATCCCTAAAAACTGAATTTTATAAAGGACCTACAAGTTGGTCTGAAGACCAATACGGTGATTTGGGGGGGGGGGGGGGGGGGGGGGAGAGCAATGCATTGATTTACCACCCGACTTAACCATTCATGTTGGCAGTCTGCCGTTTTAAATGACATTGTGTTAATCTTTATTTACTGTTTGTTCCAATGTCGTCCTTTTGTCATGTTTATCTATCCACTCCCCAATGTACGTCACTATCAACCTGTTTCCCCCCATCACTCGATTTGTCAACCTGTGTGCCAGTATATTATATTATAACGATCAATAGTCCACCAGCTTCACTTTGCCCGGTACATTTCTTTATTATACAAAACACAGCTCTATAGAGCTGGCCCCAGCTAATCGATGGTTTCAAAACGTTTTTGCGACACTCGGTGAGAAAGTGCGTCTCACGTAAGAGAAATTCGCCTCACCTCTAGTTGTTTTTTCTCCAATTTGAAACGAGAAATCTCACACACGTAGCGATGGATCCCTGGTCCTCTGTAAATATTTGTATCGACCATCAAAGGAGGGGGAGGGAGGACCTCTTTTCTCTCCCCAATCCCCTTTCCCCCTCAAGCAACATTTCTAAACGATGTACAATATCGTCGGATATTGCTTCAATTGTTGGCAGTGTTCGTCGTTAATGGGTTGGGTTTCTCTTTGAAGTGTAGGCTTTTCGTTCAAACCGATAGTTATCGTCACCCAAGGGGTTTACTTGTTGGTCGTGATTGGTTTACCACTGGCAGTACTCTGGTGGATTACTGCAGTATGTGTGTGTATTAGTACGACTTCCGAGTTCGCCATCGGTCGTCGGATAGAACACACAGTGCTTAACTCACGTTCTTGGGTTTAAATGTACATATTTATTAACCACGCCGATCATACACATTTTGAACAGTGAAATATGTTTGAAATATTTATAGTTATAGACGCTCCTACTATAATATAATATGGGCTATTTTACGCCATTCGCTTATTCATGTTCTAAATGTCCCTTTGCATTCGGGTTATTGCATCTTAAGTCAATGATGTCCATGGCAGATTCGTTGAAATGCACTTCTTATTACACCCATCTAGTTGGTCCTGTATACAGATATCTGCCCTGATCTATCTGAAATGTGAACCAAGACTAGTTATCTGTCTATTTATCTGTATGTTTGTCTAATAATCGTAACGTCTATGTGGTGTCAGCTAGCCTAGCTTTTCTTTCTGTCTTGTCTCTTCCACTCTTGAAAGGTTTAGATGGGGTCAGAGATATTCTAGCGGTGTTTAAAACACAGGCTGTCCACCGTCTTTGTGTTTCCCATGGTATCACAAGGGCGGGGAGATGGGGACTGAACACACCACCACGCTATGCGCCCCCCTCCCCAGCACACAAGCTAGTTGACACTTCCACTTTTCCGTGGAAGGGGCGCGGGGAAATAATGGCGTTCCCCGCCCCTTTGGTGTTCCCCAGCTCCTTCGGTCAGTAGTTACTTCAGTCAGTAGTCGTGTACCAATGCCCCGCCTCCATCCCCACCCTCCAGGGGAGACGATCCAGTGTGTAAGGGGAAGTGGACAGGATGTCAAACATGGGTCGTGTTGGCTGAGGGCTGATGATAGGGAACAGATCGCTTTTTGTTACTGCGTGTTTGCGCACCACACATACACACGCACGCACGATATAGCACACACCCTTGTCAGGCCCATTGTCTCCCCGTCCTTCTACTTTTAATCCCCAAGTTTGACCAGAGCTTTTATCCCGTTCTCACGACTAGCACAGATGAAGCAAGTCTCAAATACACCCTATTGTGTGTGTGCGAGAGAGATCGTTTTATATTCGTTCTCGTGTACACGAAGATCATCCAAGTCTAAGTTTAACATGGACCGAACTAGCAACCCTGTTTATGTTTAACAACTTTTATGTTTATATGGGGTGCTCAATATAATTCTTTTATACAGTTTGTATAGACATGTATGTATTAATACGCCAATGAATGTCTTAGGAAAAGAAAGGAAGGGGGGGGGGGGCGAGAATCACATATTATGTTTCATTATTTTTTTGTAAAGAAAAGTTCACTTAATTTACTCTCCAAGTGAAGTTGAACGAGATAGGTTTCTTCAAAGTTTATAGCAGGCATCGCTATTGACATGTCACGTTACAGATAGTAAAATACTTTTATAGTAAAATACTTTTTACGCGTTGCTTCTCCTGTCACAGTATGTACGAGTAAGTGTGTGTGTGTGTGTGTGTGTGTGTGTGAGGGATGGGTGGGGGGGTAGATGTGTGGTAGGTTGACGCACACTTTTTATGTACGTCAGGTAATAACCGGAAATGGAGAGTTGGATCGAGCAAGTGTGGGGAAGTAAAAATGACGGGGTTGTGGTGGGGAATGAAATGTAATCAATAAGGGAATCTGGCCTGGGCCTGTTTCAGCACACGGAGAAGTGTGGTGGCTGGCTGGCAGCTTCGCTATTGGGAAAATCCTCATTGGAATTTCCCCCCTCCTAGCATTTGAGTCATCAGGCTCGGTTTTAAATTGATGACTCGTTGGGACGCCATAAACTGGATGGTAGCTTATCTCCTGAGTTGTTTATATTTTCATACATTATGTGGAGTTACTTCGTCACAGTTACTTGTCAACTTGGATTTCATGAGTGCTCTACTGTCTATTCTAACCCTGCGATAAAGTTTGAGTAGGATTAAGGCCTACGTGTATTTTATTGTGTAGTTGCACGAGTCTGTTATTCAAGATTCGAGAGATTCAAATGCATTGGCCTATACTCTATACAAGGTCTACCTTGCATTGAAAGTAATACAAAGACCCTTCTGTTCGAATAAGGAATTACAAAGCAGTAGGCTTATTCAGTATTGTCCTTGTGGGAGTGTGTTAGGTTGTGTCGCGTATAATGTATACAGGTATCTAGATGGTTTACTAACGGAGTATTGGATCAGCTAATAATAAGGAGATAACTCTTTGTAAATCATTGTGCACTGTAATATCATTTCCTGTACAATATCTATGCTTGTCTATAATAAAAGACTCCGTGTAGAATATATAAAGAATAAAGATGGACTCGTAGCTGTTGACGAAAGTGCGCGATAGTTTTGTAGAATAAAATATTGTTAGAAAAGTCTACAGAAGGTCTACTTTCTTTGGCACATACAACATGACCAAGACAATTGTGTGATTTTTGTTGAAGGAAATAGTTAGGCCTACACGTATAGAGTGTAATTTTACTTTCCTACCTGATGGGACAGTCAATTTTAAACAAAGACAACATTGGAAAAATATTCTTATATCCGAGAAAGTTTTATTGTGAATAAAGTGCAGACGTAGCATTGTTTCTAGAAAGAAAAAGCCAAAAAACAAAAGCAACTAGAACAGTAACAATCTTAAATTGTTTTTATATATAAACATTGAAACTATTCTTGGTATAAAGTTCACCAATAATGGAAGATAGTACTACTAGCTCAGACAATCCATTACTTGAAAATGGTTTGTTCAGTTGTTGTTTTTTTTAAAACATATTTTGTGTACAATACAAGTGTTTGTAGTGTTATCTGTCAATGTAGTATTCTCATTGGACATATCAGAGTTGTTGTTGTTGTTTAAATACTTAAACAGATGGAGTTATATACTTCTTGATGTCAAGTGGTACAAAAGCAATTCTTTGGTATTGAATTCTTTTGTATTGCTCATAACTCATAATATTGACTAGGCCTACTTATAAAGCACATTGGTTAAATGGCATAGCCATTGTCTCTGGTTTAAAGTGTGAGTATAATTGAAAATGTCAGGTTCAGATATTTTCCTATGTCAAACCAAATCTCAGCTCCAGTTTGAGAAAGTAATGGCAGCTAGCCATTGTTCTGACCTCATCATCCCTTTGTATTCTGAGGATTAATGAAGTGTTGTTTTAGTAGTCCAGTCACACAATGGTCTCAGGGTTCTCTTTCTGAAGTGTGCCCCCCCCTCCCCTCTTGTGTACTTGATACTGATGGCATTAGGTGACAAAAGTAAAGGTCAGAGTTTGAACAAATCTGATGACACAGGCATAGACTCTTCATTATTCAATACTTTTTTTTTTTAAGTTGTTAAATGTTATGGATTGAATTTTATAGATTTAACTTTCCCAGCATTGAATAAAAAAAAATTATTTTTGTGTCTGTTTGCAGGTTCAAGCAACGAAGCACAGCTTACAGAGGAGCATGTGATAATCATAGCCTGCGTGTGTGGTGTCATCATTGTCACCCTTCTCATCATCTTGTTTTGTTTCATCTTCAGGCGCAGGCGAAACGCAGGTAGGTTTGGGGAGGCTTGTCTGGTTCATGAGGGGAGGAGAGGGGCAGGTGGGACGTGGGCCGACAATTGTTATTAGTTGTAGTGCACTTTATATTATGAGACCAGCAAAATGCTCTGATGGCTCATAGCCTACCATTTTATATGACCAGCTCAATGATCGGATGGCCAAATTTCCCATTGTTAATCTTAGTTATAGTTGCACTCATCAACTTTGTGTGGAATCTTGTCCTATCCTTGACTAGAACCCAGAGACTAGTAGTAGTTACATATTTAACCCATAGGCTTATTAAAATTTACTGGTATGTAAAACTTTACACCATTTGTATAAATATGACAGAAATGTTACTAAATGCTAATGTTAATTTGTAATGTATTATTGGATGAGTCATATTATATATAATAGAAAATTTCTGTTGTCTAACCAAACTAAAGAGCTAATGAGTTTAAGCTAAATAAAAAAAAGTAATAAAGTATATTTAAGTCAACTATACAACTGTATAGGAAAGTTTTTTGTTGAAATGACCAACATTAATTATGTCAGTTAATTAACTATATCATGGAGACTGGCATGTGAAGAAAGTGGACTGGTGACATGTGAAATAAGCACATTGCGAAACTCAAATTACTGTATTGTAGATATTTGCAATATGAGCTATATTTGTTTGAAATGAAATAGACATGACATTATTCTGCTGTAAATTTGAAGCTACATTGCTATTGATATCTTTTTTTTTTCAACAAAAATGTTCATGTTATTAATATGATCACTTTTTTATTTAAAATGATTATTGGTGACAATATCAATAGATAATAGAAAGGGAAATAACTATAACAGATGTAGCCTATGGAAATAATAATTTCAACTAAAGTTAAATTTGTTAATTTTTTCAATTTTACATGTGCAAAGTAGTAAAGACTTGAGAAAAACAACCCATCTAAAATGCTATATGATAAAAGTATCACAACCCATCTAAAATACTATATTATAAAAGTATCACAACCCATCTAAAATGCTATATTATAAAAGTATCACAACCCATCTAAAATACTATATTATAAAAGTATCACAACCCATCTAAAATGCTATATTATAAAAGTATCATTATTCTATTTCCTATGAGTACACTTAGAATTCATTTAAACTCTATCTAGTCAATCAGTGTCTATCCAAATGTTTCTCATCATGACAAATTTATTGCTCTCAGCTCATTGCTACAACTAAACTTTACTGAACCAGAGTTCTAAATAAAAAGACTTACATTTATTTTTCTCAATTCTCTTCTCATCCCTTTTAAATGTAGAGTTTAATAGAATTTTTATTTGATAAGAGTGAGTGACATAACCAAATCTGGTTTCATGATTACATTACTGTTTACAATAGTATTGGGAAAAATGCACTAACATATTATGTTTCTTTGTTGTTTTTTCTTTAGCTAAAACCTATCAAGGAGGAAATCAGGGGTAAGTAGTACAATATTAGACATTGGAATGGAAACATTTTTATCAAATCAGTCCTTGTATATGTAGATATTTAATGTTATTCTTCTCATTATGTACAGTTTTTTTTTAATGTAACAAAATTACACAAGATTTACTGGTGCATTTATTTATACCATTAACTAATGTATAACTTGAAATAGGGATACTTTTTTTTAGAACTGTTTCTATTTTAGCTTAATGGTTTGCTCTTTATTAGTTAAAAAAATTTTTTGGGTTAGCTTTGATGTAAAGATATCAGTGCAATATTTACATCTAGATATAAAAAAATAGCATTGGATACAGCTACAGAGTATCCCTCATTAAAACATTGTCATTTTTAAAAACTTTAGACTACATATTTATAGTCTATGTATAATCATTAAAAGACACAACCATTCATAACTTATCACATTTCATAACTTGTTTCTTGTGTACTTGTAGGGACCCTCCACCTTATAACGCTGTGCCTCCCAACAAGAAACCCCAACAAGGCTATGATAACCAAGGTATGGACAACTCTGACCTCCAGTTGACGACTGCCACGTCAGCAGCCCAGCCGCACCCTACGGCTTCTTCTCCTACTCCGTCCGTGCATGCCATATCTACCAGTTATACTAACTCTAGTTGTGAGTAGTTAGTCCAGGCTGTCAGACCACTTCCATTTTGTTTAATAGTAGCCTTAGTATTATCATCTGCTAGTCTAGGGAAATCATTCTTGGTGTGAATATATAGGGATAGATATCTGATAGCTGTTGGTAGGTTTGTATGGGGTATTGAAAAAAATATATAGAACTACTACAGTGGAGAGTTTGCCACAATATGGGAGATCAATCATAGTTTGATTCAGTATCACAGGGTGAATTAGTTTCCTTGCTAGAGCTAGGAGATTAACATTTATGGTATTGAATTTTTTTGTTGTTAGAGTTAGAAGAAAAGAGAATAAGGTAATGAATTTTATTTAGAATTTGGAGATTAGAATTTATAGTACATGATTTTATTTCTAGAATTTAGTATTTAGAAAACAGGTTTAGTGTTAGAATCAGTATTTAGGAGTATATGGGAAATCATTATGACTCAGGATTATTAGGTGAATGAATTTCCCCATCACAATGGATGGTGATGAATTTTATAGCTATAATAATAAAGTCTGAGGGATATGGTACTCCAGGAGTATATATGAAGGAGAACATATAACTTGGTCACAGTGATTGAAGTTATTGTGATTATGTGTTGATATGGAGATTATAATAATATGATACGAACTCATTGGAGATTATAATAATATGATAAGAACTCATTGGAGATTATAATAATATGATAAGAACTCATTGGAGATTATAATAATATGATAAGAACTCATTGGAGATTATAATAATATGATAAGAACTCATTGGAGATTATAATAATATGATAAGAACTCATTGGAGCTGCTGACCAATGTGACATTTAGCATAGTTAGTTAATGGGAATAGTATTACAAGCTTACACCTTCAATAAACTCACTTTCATGTAGAAAATTTAAATAGTCTTTATCATAGAACTAAATAAAGCTAGTTGTTGTTCTTTTATTATAATGATATATATAATGCATACATGATACTGTGGGATGTTTAAAAAAAAAAAAAAAAGTGGTTTCACAGAAGGTTGTAAACTAACTATAGCAGTCTGATTAACACCATGCATGTTAAGTCACTTTGAGACAACACCTTCTGTCTGCTTATTATTTACCTAATCTGGGGGTTCTCTTTTTAATTTTACTGAATAACTAGAGGAATCTATATAATATATTTATAAATATTTGATAAAGTTTTGGTTGAAAAACTCATTTTCTCAGAAAATTTGCCATCTTATTTAATTCTCTATGGGTTTTCTTTTGTTTATTCTAACATATATATATATATATATATAATATATATCCTCTTCTCTCTTTATATATTTAAATTTCCCCCTAGATATAAAATCTGTTACATATTTTAAATTTAACCTTGTTTTAAGTCAATTGAAATTACAAATAGCATCAAAATAAAACTATAATCAGAGTTTTTGCGGAATGGGAGAGCATTATTTAGTTATAGTCAGTAATTTATTATGCAGTGGGCTGTTGTTTTATTAGTGTGTTAAAATCATCATAATATGGTCAGTGAAAAAAAAAAATGTATGTACCGTATGATCTCAGATATGGTTATAAAGCCATCAGCCCAAGACATAGTTGTTGTTTTTTTTTGTTCCAACTTCCAAGTTCCTTCTGTCAAGTTTGAACCCAGTAAAGAATATTTTCTGTAGTGTTGGGACAAACACAAAAACCTGTCAAACCATTGGCTTATGTATTTTTAGTTTTAAAAAAAATTCATTTTTCATATTTCTGTACAAATATAGAGGCATTAACAGAAAGTGTTTTATAGGTGAACCTAGTTAAGTTTAAAAGGCCCACAATTAGAACTCTGAGACAATCATGGAAATCAATGACAATTTTACAATGTAACCTATAAGATTGTTATCAGAAAGGCTAGTTTTACTATTTTTAAGCAATGTTGTAAGGGAAAAATGTAGTGCAGCATTTGTTATCTTACTGCTGTTGTTTCTAGCACTAAGCCACCACACTAGGCATCCACCATAGCCCAATTCTATTGATAGCTTTAATACTGGTATAATCCTATAAACTCATGTACTGGTTGAATGAGCAAATTTTTTATTTTATAGAAGTATGTAAAGATTGTCCCAGTAGAATAATGCATTAGTATCATTAATTAGGCCTTCTTATAAAAAAACAATTCTTATGGCCTTCGAAAATCCTATAACTGGCATTTCTTACTAGATGGACCGCTGGAACTTAACTACAGCAACTTGAGAGGAAACACTTATAACCGTCCAAATTTAATTCTCACAGACAGTATGTACATTCAAAGTTAATCTTCTATTTTTTTTTCAAACTACTGCCTGCTTGATAGTCTTTGACCCGAGCCTAATATTTTTTGCTGAAGTAGTAATGCCATTTACCTTGGCAGATTTTTTAAGCTTTAATTTGCAATATATTGACCAAACTGATCTCTAGTTAAATAGCCAAACGATTGACAAGATTTATTGCTTCCTAGCTTATTTCTTGACTTATTATTTGGATTGATATCTTTAATGTGCAAACTAAATTTATATTTTCAATATTGATCTAAATCTGATTTATAACTTTAAATAGTCAATGCAACGACCTAACAGATTTTTTCAATAGTCAATAATCTATTGACCTAACAGATTTATACTTTTCAATAGGCAATAATCTATTGTTTTAACAGATTTATACTTTTCAATAGGCAATAATCTATTGACTTAACAGATTTATACTTTTCAATAGGCAATAATCCATTGACTTAACAGATTTATACTTTTCAATAGGCAATAATCCATTGACCTAACAGATTTATATTCTAAATTTCCAGTATATTGACCTAACAGATTTATATTCTAAATTTCCAGTATATTGACCTAACAGATTTATATTCAAAATTTCCAGTATATTGACCTAACAGATTTATATTCAAAATTTCCAGTATATTGACCTAACAGATTTATATTCTAAATTTCCAGTATATTGACCTAACAGATTTATATTCAAAATTTCCAGTATATTGACCTAACAGATTTATATTCAAAATTTCCAGTATATTGACCTAACTGCATTGCTTTCCATTCTTTCTTCCTCAAGTCAATGCAACGACCTAACAGATTTTTTCAATAGTCAATAATCTATTGACCTAACAGATTTATACTTTTCAATAGGCAATAATCTATTGTTTTAACAGATTTATACTTTTCAATAGGCAATAATCTATTGACTTAACAGATTTATACTTTTCAATAGGCAATAATCCATTGACTTAACAGATTTATACTTTTCAATAGGCAATAATCCATTGACCTAACAGATTTATATTCTAAATTTCCAGTATATTGACCTAACAGATTTATATTCTAAATTTCCAGTATATTGACCTAACAGATTTATATTCAAAATTTCCAGTATATTGACCTAACAGATTTATATTCAAAATTTCCAGTATATTGACCTAACAGATTTATATTCTAAATTTCCAGTATATTGACCTAACAGATTTATATTCAAAATTTCCAGTATATTGACCTAACAGATTTATATTCAAAATTTCCAGTATATTGACCTAACTGCATTGCTTTCCATTCTTTCTTCCTCAAGTCATTTTTTTTTACCTCTTTTTTTTTTTTTTAAATATATATTTTTTAAATTCCTTTTTTTTGTCTCTCTTGCTCAGAACTGAATATTTGTTTCCTATACAGTCTGCAACACTTTATCATTTAATGCATTGCTTTCTGTTTATTATGTGGCTATAATTCTAGACTATGAAATGTGCAATGGCAATGGTCTTCTTTTTATATATATATATTTTTTCTCTAGATAGTCCTATGTCACTTTTTCTGGAGATGAATCCATGGAAAATATTTCTGGTGTTTTTTTTTTTTTGTTTTTTTTTTCATTCATTTCTCCATAAGCTTTGTTTTTTTCTTGGTTTTGTTGAAGTATTACTATTGAATACAGAAAAAACAATATCCAGCTTTGCAAGAAATTAATTTTCCCTTTGATTACATTTTGTATTTTTAATTTTTGCAAGAAAGGCCTGTATCTGGTATAGAAATTATTAGAAAGTTGTTTTTCCCATCACATTCTTTTCATTTGTGGGTCATTAGCTATTATTTCTCTCTATTTTTGTTTGCTTTTTAAAATTTGAAAGTAATTATTTCTTCTATGAGTAAGAATATAATTTGTAGAAAAAAGAAATATTTCAATGGGTATTTTTTTTCCTTGGTCAGAATTTTTATACTTAAAATTATTATGAAAAAAAAAAAAATTTTTCATTTCACTTCTAACTGTATAAAGTTTAGATAGACAATTGAGTATTTAAGTGCTGACACAAGAACACTGGGATGGATCAAATGGACATGTGCAATATTTATCTTTGTGTTGTAACAAAAAAAAATGTATCTTATTAAAGTTGCGTTAACCCTAAATGCTTTTGCAATTAACCCTTGGCGCTTGCATTAACAAACCTCTTGAGAATATTTAGTTTGAATGAATAAAGTTTATACAACTCTGATCCGCATGAAATTGAAAACTAAAATGATTTTATTAATTTTATCGATAGAAATTACATTATTAGTATTTTTTATTTTAACATATAATTGCTTTGTATAATTAAATATGTTTTTTTGTATGTCATATTTTAAAGGGCATTTGGCTAAAATAAACAAACGCTGGGCACTGAGAGAAAGTTTTGATGTTTGAAACATACATTTAATTTGGGATTAAAAAAATATATACTTGCCCATTTTTTGGATAGTCTTGGGGAAAGAATAAAAAGATTTGGCATTCCTATGCAGAACATTGAAACTAGTTTCAAAAAATCAACTGACACTCCCTGCTTTGCTAGAAGAGAAATAAAATTTAAAAGTTCATATGTTTTTGAACATACTGACTTGTTACTTTGATAAATCATTATATGCTACATATCTTTATAGACTAAATGACATGAATCATTATAGGCTACATATCTTTATAGAATAAATGACATAAATCATCTTTAATTGAAACTTAGGGATGGGATGGTTATTTCACATTGAGAGTAAGGGGAAGTCTGTTTTTCATACAGTGCCAATCTTGTTGTTTATTGCCTAAACTTACTGTTTAAATATACAGAGTATGTAAGGTACCAACATAAAATTGTTGTACTTCACTTGAAAGGACCTAAATGTTTATGTTTAAATGTTTTTTTTCTTCTATTTGTAACAGATTCCAACAGAATGGACGGATTCCAAAATAGAGGTAAGTTACAAACCTTCAGATTGGAATTTGACATTGTTAAAACAGCTTTTATCTGAGTGTGTGTAGATTTGTTGTACATGATGGTGCAGTGGCGGTTTCTGAATCAGTTTGGTGCAAAGGGTACTTTACTTATCACAGCTTAATAGTCTCGGAGGCTCCTTCATGAACTGGCCACAAAACCATTTTGCAGTATATTGTTTAATACATATTATATGTTTTCATTAAGAATGCATTGATGCTGAAATGCTAACCAATTGTAATCCAAACTTCCATTTGTTTAGATCAATAAAAAAAAATTCTTTTCTTTCCAGAACATTAAAATGGTAATTTAACACTTAACCACTTGACCACACCTTCCCAACTAATGCACTTTTAGAGATCTTTATTTAGACCCATCTCTTTCTTTCTTCAGACAATACAGCGGGCGTTCCAAGAACTGCCACAAAAGATAAATACATCGACCTCCACGACCGAGGCAGCGACCCCATGATGGGGTCAGACGGGGGCTACAACGCCAACGAGCAATCTGCTGTGGGAGCCGGGGGCAAGCCTAAGAAGGTTATTTATGAAGTGGTTGTCTGACCTCTGGCTGTAGTGGCAGTGTTGTGGTAGTCCCTGTGTGTTGTGTTTTTATTTCTCCTGTCTTCCATGGATGTACTGCACACAGACAGACAAACGCACGGAGAGACTGCTAAGACCTAAAAACCTGTCCATGTCAAACATCTGCTTGTATTGTAATCTATTGTTTACATTTTTTTGTTGATGTACTTAAAGTTGGCATTGTTCCATTATATGTATGCAGTTGAAATGAATTGTTTTCTCCACACAATCAACTGTAAGCTTTGCCTTTGTTTAAATAAGTGCACAGATAGAAGACATACAAAGCTTGCCAGATTATATAGTACCTCTTCAATGTTTATTCACCTGCTCTTTGGGCGCTTAAAAAAAAGATTTTTTTTTTCCCACAAATTCTGTAAATGTTTGTATATACATTTTCTCCACCGATCCCTTAGCAGTGTGAGCCCATTTAGTGAATCAGTTGAACAAAGTCAACAAAACTATCTGTTTGACCAGATCTGGGATCATTCTGATTTCCACGTCTTCCAGATATTTGTCCAAGTTTTGTCTCATGACAGAGAAATCTCATTTATCTATATATTTACATGGTTTGTACATAAAGATACTTATATACATATGGCCAGTAGTGAAAAATAATAATATTGTTGTGTTATTTTTTTAACTGCTTAAGTCATATATGTGGATTTTGTCCAAGAAGTGATTTCCAATTTTTCACAGCATTAAATTCTTGCAGGCTGTGGACCCCTCTCTCTCTCTCTTTGTGTTATATATTTGCACATGCCAGGATTGAATTAACAGTTGTATCCTATTATATATTTGCACATGCCAGGATTGAATTAACAGTTGTATCCTAACGAGCTGCTCAGATGTATACAGTAACTGCAGACATTATATGAGCACAGTAAAAAATTTTGTAAGACTTTGTGCTGTTGTTGAATTGTTTTGTCTTGAGCCAAGGGCTTTGTACAAAGAGCTCAGAAAGTTTAGTTGATATTAAACCTTTGACCCCTGCAAAGGCAGCTGTGCATTGTGCTGGCCACACAATCACCTTGTATGCCGTGGTCACAGAAACTGGTGAACGCTGCATCACCGGCCCTATGATCAATTTGGTCCAAAGGGTACTTTACTTACTTTACCCTGCATAGTTTCAAAAGTGTTAAAAAAAACACATCTTTGACTTGAGTGTTCAACTGTTAGTTCAGCCCTGCCCACCAAGCACACACCCTCCACTATAAAGTTGTATGTTCTGTGTCACTTGTTGACCCTGTTGTGTACAAGTATCTCCAACCCATTTTTGTTCTCACATGGCAACAAGATAAAACTTAATAAAAAGCAAACACCATAAGCTGCCTCTATATGAAACTGCTGCTGTTGACACTTAGTTATAAATAGAAATATGTTGTTATCTCTATATGTGTGTGTGTGTGTCCTTTTGATATATCTCTTATCTATTCAGACATGCAGCTTGTTGTTTTTCAATTATTAGTCCATCTATAGAATAAAAAGTTTTGTATTGGTTTAAGCCAACACACGAGCCTGGAGATCTTTACCTTGGTGTTTTCAGCCACTCACTTTTTTTTGCTGTTGTACCAGTTTTAAACTTTTTGTAACTCACTCGTGTGTGTGTGTGTTGCCTTAATGTGTTTCCCTCTCGCAGCACCATAAACACAAACATGGCCGTCCAACACATACTGTTTAAACAATCCTAGGAAGTGAACTCTCTAGGAATCCTATTCATAATTTTCCTTTTTTTTTTGTTGTTGCTCATCGCTCTGCTGTACACCTTTTTTTTGTAAAATGTTATTTCTTGAAGATTTGTCATATGTCTTAAATATACAAGAAGAAGAAAGCTGGTGTGGGTAATGTAGTGTAAAATGTGAAACACCAGCAAACTGTTCTTAATACTTTTTGTTTTTGATGATGTAATTATATTTACTTGATGATATCTTTTGCTGATCTTTATAATGTGAAGGCACTGACAGACCTAGTTGTCATTGACAACATGCAAGAAAAAAAAACAACTTAAAAATGTGTTTCCATCTCTAAAGCTCTCAAAATGCATGGGTTTGCGATATCCTTGGTCATGTAAGTTAAGGGGAGGGAACTTGGGCTATAGTTGGTCACATGGGAAGGGGTGTTGAGGGTGGTGGCCCATTCTCAGGCAGGCTTCTTTGTCATTGACTGCACCAGCTGTTAAGTTTTTGTTATAAATTACGATGTTGGCTGTACAATTTATGTGACAATCAAAACTGTTCATAAGTTCTATGTTTAAAAATGAATGTATTTACTAAATAACAGTGACATGTAAAATAACAATATATATATTTTTTGTGTTTTTGGAGTGTGTGTGTTTTGTTTGTGACATTTGAATCTCTTGCTTTTGGTTAATACAAGTTCTAGGAATTACACTGGCCAGGATTATGTATGAAGATTTACAATTCAGCTTTAGGTTTATTAGAACTCTAAAGTTTTCTCTGGTTGTGTTTATGTTAATTTTATTTTACTACAGAGATAGAGGCCTTTAATATTATAAATATGTATTTATAAATCAATGATTTTTTTTTTCTGTTGAGTTGAACAAATATTTATATATTTTTTTACTCAGTTGAATTTGAATCTTATGTGTTTCATTTAAATGTGGTGGACTTTGTTTATTTTGCCTGACTGGTTGTAAAAGCTGATAGTAATAATGTTTATAATAAGATAGGCTAAATAGGACTCTGAATAGGACAGTAGACTAAGTAGTAAACAAAAATAAACCTTTAATGGTTTTTACACTGAGTGGAGGTTATATTGAAAGAACTTAAAGAACAATTATCTCCCCTGATTTTGCAAACAGTCAAAATATTAAAAGTTTAAAGTTCAGAGTTGAGATTGAAAAAATGTTCTTGATATTTCTTGTTGATGTAGTGTGGGACCTGACAGAAGTAGTGACAAGTGTCAATAGTCAAGACAAGATTCTCTTCATTTTGAACAAAACTCTTATGTCTGTGGCCTGAAAAAAAAAGGAGAAAGAGGGGGGGGGGCATTCAGAACACTGATGTTGGGATCTAACTTTTAGTTCTACTTGTATAGCTTGTGTACATAGTTCATGACATCACCCGACTTCAAGGCTCAACTTGTTCACATGGAATATTTTCTCATTCAACATTGTCCCTTGTAACATTTCTAAAATTATTGAAACATGATTTGTGTGTGTGTGTATATTCATCTCCCTCTGTTTCCATTTGACATCACACACCTAGTGAATCAAGAAAATTACTGTTGTAGGAAAAATGAAACACACTAGACTCTATTATTATTTCACGCATTATTTCTAAATAAATTTGAAAAAAAAAGTTTAAGTGCAGATTTTTTCCGAATTGTCCTGAAATGTGTCGTAGTTTTGGAAATGTTGCTTAGACATGGCATGATTTTCTGGCAACGCTAAACACTGCCTTATAGGAAGGCTATTACCTATAGGCCTGAAATATCATTAGGTGTAAAGTTGTTATTTCAGTTCTGTTGAATACCACTGATGCTAATTATACATCTCTACTTACACCATTAATATAGTTGTGTTTTTTTTACTGTATTATAAAACTACCGATAGGAGGTTAAAACTTCTTTTAAAACTAGTAATAGAAATTTAACAGTTAGTTTTTATATATAATTGTTTGTAGAAGTTTAACAATTAGTTGTTCAACAGAACTACTGATTGAAGTTTTACAGTAATTTAGAACTACTCATAGAAACTATTGATGGTCTATTGAAATTAAAGTTGTAAAAAATAAACAAAAAATTCTGCAGAAACTTTGCTGCCAGTGAAAGATTGTAACATATTTGTTGTATACTGAATTTGATCTGTGTAAGTTTCTAAGTCATTTTTTAAATTGTTTACAGTACTTTGCATTGCATGAGGAAAACTTTACTATAAAAGTGTATAGTCATTTGTATATAGACATGTATTCAGTCCACCATTTATGATCAAAGTATTGAGAGGATATCAGGGTAAACTTGGTTTGGCTTTATATGGATGCCAGTGCGATATATATTTCATTATCATAAGAGTGAAAAAATTGATATTACAGCCTGAAATGAAAGTCCCTGTGTGGTGTGGACATTGCATTGATGTGGATGTCACAGTGTGGGAAGCCCTTGTAGCTGTGTGGGGTGTGGATGTAGCTGTGTGATAAGGATATGCAGCCTGGTGTTTATGTGGATGCCACTATGTGATGTGGATTGTGATGAAATTGTCCAAGTATGATGTGGTAGTAGCGTTGTGATGAGTTTGTGCTTTTGTGCTAAGCCATGACACAAAGATATGATAAAATATGATAAGACCTCATTTTAGTTTCACTGCTGAAAGGATGTGAATCTGGACAGAACTTTAATGTGAATAAATGTATTGAAACAATTTCTAGATACAATCGTCTAGAATTGTTGCATTTTAATTATTTTGTGAGTCACCATTCGAGTTGTTTTTTTGCTTGCATTTAAAGATATATGAAAGATCTAAATGTTGTGTGTATACACTTTGTGTATGTGTGATGATGATTAGATATGTGTGTGTGTGTGTGTGAATATATGTGTATGTATGTACAAGTGTAAGATTGTGCTATTTATGACTGCCAGTCTTAAAAAAAAAGGTTGAAGATTTGTGTGTGTCTGTCTCATACAGAACTAATTTAGTGTAAACTAAATTTGAATTAAAAACATATTTTTTTTAAACATTTGTCACCGATTTTCTAGTTGACATTTTATGAATTGTTAAACTATTTGTGTATACACATTTTTTTTGTGGACTTTATTATATAAAAAAAACAACGTTGATTTCAATAAAAATGAACATATTTTTTCATTCTGTTTTTTTTGCAATTTTTTCTTTCATTTCATTTTCTTTTTTTTTTGTTACAACTTTTGACTTTAGTTATCTTAACTGTAATAATTTGAAAAGAATACAAGACAACTTACCAGCCAATTTTTTAAATTTAATTTAAAATCTTCAAACACAATATGTTATATACTAAATGTTACAGCATAGGTTTTGATGACATTTTTGGAAATTGACAATGCTAGGAAAAGGCAATGCATTAAAACATGGGTCGGCAACCTACCGAACGCGCATGCATGCGAAAAGCCCGTAAAAAGACATTTCAAGTCTCTTCTGCAAGAAATAGATTGCTTGATCAGGTTGATTTTTAGTTTTAGCCTGGTGGCATGCTGAATAAATAAAGAATCCTTCTTTACCACACTGTTGTGAAAAGGTTGCCGACCTCTGCATTGGAAGAACCTTATATTATTGACATGGTAAAAAAAAGAGCTTATATAATCTTTCAAAGCAAGTTCCTAAAAGGTTAAATGATCCTTTATACTTTATTGAGGTTGACAAGATTTAGCTTGGACATAAAGGGGAGGTTACTCAGCTTTTTTTTTAAAATGTATAACTAGTTAAAGTTAAATGAGTTATACAATGAACTTTCCATTAGTGGGTTCTTACAATGGTTGTGTCTAAAGAGCAACACATACATTAGCCTTCATACTTCATTTATCTAATGACAGAAGTATTGCAATATAACTATAATAAAGAACATGTGGTTTGGTTTATAAAGGCTCCACATGCTTTACTAGTGACGTTTTTCTAATGTGCACACTTCAAGTCAAATTTAGTCCTTTTTAAGTTGGGCACTAGCCTATGCTATGAAAATTAATATACATTTAAAAAAGTAAAACGTGACGAGAAGAATATAAATTGGAAAAGACAATGAGGTCTATGCAGAATGATTTCCCGGTCACGTGATGTTGAGTAAATACACTTGTAAACATAAACAATGGTTTACTGCGCTGCTGTTGGGTGCGCAAATTCTACCTCTAAATTATCATGTAAAGAACCTAAAATCTTTTCATCGATTTCCTTTGAAAAATCAACAAATAGGTGTTGTCCTCTAATAGTTGTATGTCTATAGTCATTATTGCTTCCGTGAGCATCATTTATAATATCACAAAATACAGGATGTGTTAAAAATTACATTTTTTAATAAGCATAGGTGCCATTAAGATCAATGTAAAATCAGCCATTTTTGTTTTAGTTTACAATGTATCACGTGATCGATTTTCTGTCTTTAAGGAATTGTGCATAGACCTCATTGTGCATAAATCTCATTGAATACCTACCACGTAGATCTAGAACTAAGCTTATACCTTGAACAAAATATAGTCTACAGTTG
The DNA here is from genome assembly GCA_949126835.1 of Anisus vortex. Lineage (NCBI taxonomy): Eukaryota > Metazoa > Mollusca > Gastropoda > Planorbidae > Anisus > Anisus vortex. The sequence continues at coordinate 13,829,025 of OX421503.1, read as the reverse complement.
ATTTTGGGGCCAGGTCGAGTGTATAATCTTGTTCTGTTATTTTACTCAGTTGGATTTTCGGTACTTTTAAAACCACTCTTAAATCTAATTCAAGAATCAAAGGAAAACATAATTGTAGAGAATAGCAAAAGAAAGTTCAACAAAGACATATGAAAACCTTCAGAGAAAATTCATAAAAAATACATCGCATGAAGCGGATCTTTTCATCTCTTTTCATTTATTGCATAGGTTCAATAAAAGCCTGATTTAAATACACAGTAGGCCTACTGTAATGTTCTTATTTTTTAAACCATGTTTTATTTTTCGAACCCATCCGATTCCCAATGTTAAATAGGCTAACTATTAATGCTACAAATTATGTATGTTTTAAGTCTTAATTAATGAAACTAAGTTTTAAAACCTTTTTGAATGTCTTTTTTTTAATGTACACAATGATAGTTAAATTGAATATATTATCTTTTAATGTATGACATGTTAGTTAATAATATTATTTACATTTTTCTTCCATAGATGGTTTTACCATTCCATATTAGAAAAATTAAATTGACGAAAGATTTTAATTTTTCATCTAGTGGATACGATTTCTACTTTTAGGGATGCATGCTCAATTCAATTTCAAATTTCTATTTTTTTCAGCATCAGAAAATAAAATGGCGCTGGCAATGGAAGAAGAAAGAGTACCCAGTGTCCCAGAATCCACAGTTCGCCCACACCCCTCCTGGTCACACCTGCAGTCTCCCCTGCTGCAACAACGAGCAGGACGATCTTCTGGCGTCAAAGGCGGCTTCCTCGTCGTCTTCCCAGCGAGGCTGTGTGCCCGTGCCGATTGCCACGGCCGCCGACTTTTCCAACAACAACTTCTTCATGAAGAGGATATCTGGGATCGATGCCGGGCTTTCAGGATCGTCGTCGCGGGGACATAAGTTTGAAGATGGGTGGGAGTCGAGGTCCGTGGGCGGATCCTACTCGCAGAAAGGGAGGGGGCAGCTGAAAATTAAAAACATCGCGAAAGTGATCAGCAAAACCCCTGTAGCTACAAAAGGAGAGTCGGACCAGACACACTTACGTCGACGAAAACAGTTGGCGCCTTGGGAGCAGATTCGGTGTCGCCAAATGGCACTTCCGGGATCCGCGACACCTCACAAGATAGCGTTCCTTAATTTCCAACCAGGAGAGTCCAGCGATTTCCTGGACTTTGCGCCACCAACACCTGGGCTTTTCAACGCCTCGTCACTTCCCTCGGACGAGGCCATCATTAAGACCGCGTACAGCGATTCGGATGACCGCAACGACAATGAGGATTCTCGTCGCGCAGTTGTCTTGCAGACGTTTCAACCGTTACCTAAACCTGGGCAAGCGGCCCTAACAAGTCCGTCATCCGACGCAGTCTCCAAGAGACTTCTAAATTCTCAACTACCACCCGTCCCGTCGGGCGTGGTGAAGTCCGAACCTCCGGAAGACACGGACAGTCTAGATGACATCTCCTCTGTGCTAGATGAGCATCTATATGACATCCCAAGTGATATCCTCGAGTACAACAATGACCACATGACAGACAGCACTACGATGTTAACGAAAACCATTTCCTTGCCACATATGCCTTCGCACGTTCACAAAACTTCAGTTGCTCCGCCGACCATCAGCTCCTTGTCAGACTTCAACTTGTCCGACATCGACAGTGTCAATTACCACGGGTCCCTAAGCGGCAGCCAGACGTCCAGCTACGTCTACAACGGCTCGCTGGTCAGCAACGAGTCCAACTACAGCGACTCATCGGGGCAGACCAGCTCCTTTCTCAAATTCAAATATCTGCCCGCTTTCAGGAAAAGGCATAGAATCAAACCCATTCTCCGTGGCAAAGCTTTACTAGACCAAACAAAACAGCTGGGTTTTAACGACGACGCGATGTCGTTGTGCGAGACCGGGCGGACCCTAGACGATTGGGACACTGGTGAATATAACGCAGCCCGCCTTGACAGGTTCGTGGCTGGACTTTCAATGGAGTGGAAACGGATGATGAAACTGTGGGACGTCAGGGGCACCACTATAAACCGAAGCGAGAACATCTACTCCACTTTTCCCTTTCGCAGGCCTTTGATGGAGGAAAGAACGTACAGCCATTTTAATTTCAACCAACTGTCTAGACATAGACACCACAGCGATGTCAGTTCTGATCGACTAACCTCGGATGAACTGTATCGAATGTTTAAAACATCCGATCTGGTTGGATCTTTCACCCTAGACCCTACTCCGGATATGTTGACAAATGGTAATAATAAGGGTTACGATATTCTTTCAGTGAATATGGACAAATTACTTCACAAGGGGCAACAGCGAACAGACAAATTCAAAGAAAATGAAAATTTTCACAAAAAGCATTTTTCAAATTCGGACAAAGCTAGATCACTCTCTTCTATCGTCGGGTTGCAAGAGCAGAAACTGTTTCCTAACAACACGGACGATTACTCTTACCAAGTGAACCCAGCTTTAAAAGCAGGCCAAAGTGCACCCTCAAGTTCCTACAGTATTTCACAACAGCCTTTTTTCCGTGCCTCATCATTAGATAGCCGCAGCGACATTGGGCCACGAAGGATCTTCTGGGCAGATAACAACATTGTCAATTGGAGATTACAGGCAGAGCAGTTCAAAGACAAAAACTTAATTACACTGATACTTTAATAAGTTAAACATTGTTTTCGGAGTAACAAAGCTATAGAGTCTATGCCCGGTTTATTTTGTTTCAATCTCAATTAAATTTAATTGGTTAAACTTCCTTTCGTTTTTTTTATAACTGCACCATTATATTTTTTGTGTGTTAAAAATTGATTTATTCGTTACAATATTTTCCACAATCATTTATTTCCACACGAAATATTCCAAGTTTGATTATAAAACAAACAAACAACAAAATCAACAACAACAACAACAAAAAACAACAACAACAAACAAATCATTAACTTAGAAAGCATTTTATTTAAAAACTAGTAAACTTTTACGTCAGAAATCGAAGTACCATTAGTGGCGTGGTCAGGTTTGCAATATAATTATGGGGAAAGGGGGAGCAGCTATTGGAGAGAAAGAGCCCAGTCTGAACACGTTGAAAATGTTAAAATAAAATGTTATTATTTTTTTTAATTCTATAAATTGTGTCATCTTCTGAACACCGAATTTCTCCAGCTTAATTACAGTTATAATAGATCTATGTATTAAAAAAATGACTAAAAAAAAAAAAGGAATAACACTGACGCAACCGACGGCTATTCAAAACAATGATGCAGTATTTCCAAAAGCTATAACAATCTGGAAAAAGCTTCAAATAATATAACAATAAATTAACAAAATATTATAATAATAGAAAAAATATTTTCAAAGTATAGATATCTAATAATATTAAAGAAAGTATAGATATCTAATAATATTTAAAAAAAGTATAAGAAACTTAGATATCTAACAATATTAAAGAGAGTATAGATATCTAATAATATTAAAGAGAGTATAGATATCTAAATCTAATAATATTAAAGAAAGTATAGATATCTAATAATATTAAAGAGAGTATAGATATCTAAATCTAATAATATTAAAGAAAGTATAGATATCTAATAATATTAAAGAAAGTATAGATATCTAATAATATTAAAGAAAGTATAGATATCTAATAATATTAAAGAAAGTATAGATATCTAATAATATTAAAGAAAGTATAGATATCTAATAATATTTAAAAAAAGTATAGATATCTAATAATATTAAAGAAAGTATAGATATCTAATAATATTAAAGAAAGTATAGATATCTAATAATATTAAAGTAAGTATAGATATCTAATAATATTAAAGAAAGTATAGATATCTAATAATATTAAAGAAAGTATAGATATCTAATAATATTAAAGAAAGTATAGATATCTAATAATATTAAAGTAAGTATAGATATCTAATAATATTAAAGAAAGTATAGATATCTAATAATATTAAAGAAAGTATAGATATCTAATAATATTAAAGAAAGTATAGATATCTAATAATATTAAAGAAAGTATAGATATCTAATAATATTAAAGAAAGTATAGATATCTAATAATATTAAAGAAAGTATAGATATCTAATAATATTAAAGAAAGTATAGATATCTAATAATATTAAAGAAAGTATAGATATCTAATAATATTAAAGAAAGTATAGATATCTAATAATATTAAAGAAAGTATAGATATTTAATAATATTAAAGAAAGCAATACCGGGTATTAAAAAAAAAAGTTATCGCTGTATATTATTACGGCCATTAGATTTACTAATGCATTATCTATTCCCAGCATCTGCTATAAAGACCACATCTCCAATGAGCTGATACGAAAAAGTATAATGCAGGAAATGGGACAATACAACGCCCTGCTGGCCACAGTCAAGAAAAAAAAAGCTGGAATGGTGTGGACACACAACAAGAGCCAACGGGCTTGCCAAAACTATTCTGCAGGGCACCACCAGAGTGGGGGGGGGGGGGATAAAAAGAGGACGACAAAGGAAACGATGGGAGGCCAACATCAGGGAGTGGCCCAAGGGTACAGAAGTAATTTGTCAGAGATAGAATATGTCTCTCGCAGATGGGACTCCAGAGCCTTATCAAATAGTGCAGAACTGGTGTAAACTCACCCCCATGGGAACATGAAACATAATCGTCTTTCCAGACGAATGAGCCAATGATGGACGATGTCGGACTGAAGAAGTTCACACCCAGTTCTACTAAAAATGAATTTCATAATAAACAGTTTCTTTTATTAACTTTCACTATCATTGACAACATAAAGAGCTAGAAACTTGTTACTATTTATATTGACCCACAGTAAACACAAGGCTAAGCAAAGACTACATTTCTAGGTTCATGAATATTGATATATTGATTGACAGTACCTTGCGAGACAGAGTAGAAATTAGAAAGCTTTGCATTTTTGTACAGCGGAAGTCTTTTTGGGAAGTTTCTTTCCTTGCGCATGACAAACACAACTAAACATTTTTTGTCTTTTAAGGCAGACAGTCATATTTTATTGTCTTTGGGCTCAAATATATTTAGGCTCCCAGTTCATGCGTAAAGTAATTTTAATTTCATTTGTAAAGTAAAAAGCCTACAAGTGTGTGTAATTGACTCACAAAAAAACAACAACGTACGTTACGGGTTTAAATTTGTTGAAATGCTTAAAAAGTAAATGTATATACATTAGCTTAGATCAGCGCCTATATATGTACAATAAAGTTCTCACATTTTCAAATTCCTTGACCATGTTGATGGGTTGTTTGGGCGACCCCCCCCCCCCCTCCTTCCCACCACCATCTGTCACGTTACCTTTTGAGATTCACCCGGTCCACTTCTTTATATCACCCTCCCATCTTTTCTCTTGTTTGCCCATTCTCCTTCCTTGTTGTACGGTGCCCTCTTGCAGGATGGTTCCTTCAAGGCCTCCAGTTATTGAGTCATTCTTGCACAATCTCAGTGTTTCCGCATGATGGAGTAAAGCAGACCTTAGTAAGGGCCGACGATAATTCAGAATCTCTTCCTGACACCTTACACCCTTCATTTTCAATGTTGTAAGACTTATGGATAAGATGTTCAGTAGCAACAATTAGTATAAAATATTTTAAAAATATTTCTAAAGTTAGGTGAACTATCATCTCAAATAAATTACCCTAACAATTTTAAGAACGTATAGACCTAGCTATTATTTATACAGGCAACTACTATAAGCTTAGATCTTTCAGTTACACATAGGCATATGCTGCAGTTTAAAATATATAGAAAAATGAAAGAAAATAAACTTACTTGTTAAATCTTTAAATCATTCCATCGGACAGGAAAACTTTATAAAATGCATTCACAAAAAAATAACTTGTATAAAGGAAAATTAAAAATTGCTCAATAAAACGTAAATTTACGTTGCACTTGCCTAAATAATAAAAGATCGCGACAATTTTTTTAAAAGAAAGACAATAACACTGTGTACTTGGGACGTTATTTAGTTTTTCTTCCTACTTACGTGCTAGAAAGAAAAAAAAAGTTAAATATTGTTGTTCTGCTTTAAATGTTGTGAATTGTTTGAATGAACTTAGACATAAATTGATTACAATGGAAAATTTTTTATTGAACGGAAACTACAAGGTATAACTATTTAGAAGTAAAAGGTTATATAAAAAAAACAAGTCACCTGATTGTAAAGTGAAGAGAGTTTTTGTCCCAAAAGGAAAATATTCGTAGCTATTGTTATCTCGGCCAACTGGATACATCGTCAAGACAACATCGTATTTCCAAGAAGAGAAGTTAACTTTAGGTATTTTCAGAGTGCATATTGTTGTATACTTGTTGTTTTCACGTAAAATATTTTCTACTTTCCCTGTATGAATATTTTCCTAAATCCAAATAGAATATTTACAAGAAAATGACACTATTTTATTTGGAAATGACAAAAAAACAAAAAAAAGGTAATGTTGATATTAACCAGTAATCGAAATGATTGTAGTCCTCAATTCATTTTAAATGTTTGTTTTATTTATGCTTAGATCGACATAGAAATAAAAACACATGTATCCATGTATCCACCCATAATACAATCCACAAAACAATCACATCGTTATTCTATCTTTATCAGTCCTCACAACTCTCTGTTTGAGCAACTTACAGAATTTTCTCTGTTATTCACATCATTGGTATGGTTCATCTCAAACCTACAATAGGATGCATGGTGAATTTCGAGTGCGTAGCAAGATGTTTCCAAGCCCTGTGAAGTTGTTTTCTTCAAACAATCTATGCTGTCTATTTTTTCTGAAGGAATGAAATAGACATGCTTTTTAGTACTTTGAAATACTTTGTGCTATACATGTATTTAAAATAAATGTTGCTTTAGATTTTGGGGTCAAGTAATATCAGGGTACTTGAGATATTTTCCAATCAAATCATTTTAATACTTTTGTTACTATTTCATCGGAACCCTCAGGGAAAACGAAAAAAAAGGCAGGCGAGGAACACCTGGCACAGAAAGTGTGGAAGTAGATACCAAGGAACTTGGCCTTACTTGGGGGGAAGCTGGAGAGACTGGCCCAGGATAGAGATGGCTGGAGGACCCTTGTTGGCGGTCTATGTCCTAGGAAGGACAACAGACGTCGACGATAATCGACTGCTGTTCCTCGAGGACGAAATTATACTCTCTACCATATTGTAGAGTTAATGTTTCCATGAAACACGATTTTAGTTTATTATTTTTATTTGTTACATATTTCAGAGTGCTAGAAGGTAACCATTAGAGCTTACAAGTATTCAATCTGAAAAAGTGAAAGGAATTAAGATGTTAAACTGTATCTGTAAAGTTAAGCAACGTGTCGTATTTTGTTTGTTATGCATCATTAAAGTTAAACAATAATTTATTTTCTGAATAAGACTATCCAATATAATTTTTTTAGATGCTTGTATAATTGTTTTAATTTACTACACATTTTAAAATAGGCCCTCGTATGCTTATAAAATATAATTGAAAAGATTTTTTAAAGTTAAAAAAGCAATATTAATTCATATTAATTCTAATAAAAAAATTGACCAACATCTAATATAGTAAAGTATCCCGTCGAACCAAATTGATCCATGGGGCGGGGAAACAGTGTTCACCAGTGTGTGTGTGACCACGGCATACTTGGGCATTGTGTGGCCAGCACAATGTCCAACCGACTTTACTTTACCCCAACTAAAGTCAGGTACATATCACAGCTGGGTAGACTCAGGAAACACCCTTCAGACCCGAGAACATATCCTATCCTCCACCAGGATTCGAACCGAGGATCTTCGTTACGTCAGCCGAACGCATTGCACCGTGCCCAATAACATGTAATATACGGTAAGCAAATATTTCATTTTTGTGTCACATTTAGCATTAGACATTAATTAGAAATACACATTTAGTGTCACACTTAGCATCAGACATCAAATAAAAATACACATTTTTGTTTTGTAAAAAAAAAAGAAACGATAAAAAAGTAGGCCTAAGCGTAAATCTAAATTTCACAAACGTACTTACCAAAAACTATACAATTAGTCGTGGAAAGTATATAACTTTCATCTGTTTCAAGAACCCATTCCCCTTTTATATTCTCTCTTGTCGTATTGAAAATAAATAGAGTAATATTGTAAGCCCCGCTCCGTAGACCTCCCACGGTGAAGTTAACAGTCAACTGATAACTTTGAGCTACTCGACAAAAAGGTAACGGCGAACACAGTAGAACGTATTCTCTATTTTTCTTGATAAACAATTTGTTCTTTGTATTTGTAATTATATCAATAATGGTGACTGTTCTTTCTTTAGACGGTCTGCAAGATATTGAATTTGCATCTGTAATATTAAACATAAAAAAGGACAAAGATGATACAAGCAATACCACTGTTATATTATAATGCACAATAAGAGCATTGTTGTATGGAGAGCTGGCAGTTGGAACAAGAGAAAGAGGCCGCCCCTGCCTGCGATTTAAAGAGGTTTTCAAAAAAGACATGCTTCTGGCGCACAATGATCATAAATCGAGTAGGGGGGGGGGGGGGAGAGGCCTTGCTGAGGAGCGCACTTCCTGGCGGTCTAAGGTGAGCGAGGGCACGCAAGTCACAGAAGCCACCCTCACAGAAAGGAGCAAATAAAAGCGAGCCAGGAGAAAGGCGACGGGCAGAGAAAAAAGAGATTACGCCAGCGTTCTTGAGGACGGACGGATACAATTAAATGGCATGCTTAAGAGTTGGGATGTTAAACGAAAACCGGAATATCGGATTCCTGTTTTGAAACTGAAAACCGGTTTTGATTTTTGAAACCGGATTTCGGCTTGTTGGTAGCAACCCTTTTCTTTTTGTTCTGATGGAAATATTTTTAATAAATAATGTTGGATTCGCACAAAACAATTCTTGAAATGCCTTGCTAACACTATTTAGTCTTAGATAATGTGTTTCTTTTTTCCAAATACCAACTATGGTTTGCGATAAAAACAACATCAAACCAAATGTTAAGTTACAGTTACAATTAACATGAATCTTTTTACTTTTCGGCTCATCTTTGACAAAAATTCTTTAACGATGGCTCGGTGTAAACTATGTTCCCAACAGATAAGCCTGAGCGGTGGAAGTTCCACTGGAATGCGTACACACCAGCATACGAAGCATCCTGGATTAACATCGGCATCCTCTAGGTCTATATATTATTCTTAATATTATGGTCAACGATGATCAGAAATTAGATCATCACTATTGAAAACTATTATCGGTTTTAATCAATTAGCCCAGATTATTTTTTAGTTCTAAAGAATTTAATGGTAAAGTGTACAAAATTAAATTGTATTCACACAAATCAGCCCCTTGAATGCCCTGCAAAACAATAATTAAGTTTGAACTATTTTTCAAATATACATACAAAACTACGCACATTTGGCTTTTCTGGCCGGGGGGGGGGGGAAACCAAAATCCGGTTTTAAACCGGTTTTATAGAACCGAAAACCGGTTTTGAAAACAAACCGGTTTTAACACCCCTAGCTTAGAGTATATAATAAATAAAATACAATATGTCTGCTATATGTTTTTAAAAAGTACATCAGTTTACATTAGTATGGTAGTTCTCAATTTATCACTTAAATTATTGTATGGGGGATGGCTGAAGGATCCCTAGAAAATTTACAATATAAAAAACTACGTTTCATAATTTTAGGAGAGTATAAATGCAATTTTTCGACAAACAAATATCATTCAATTAATTTAGAATCCCAAACATTTAGTTTCAAACTCACCTAATTCGACAGTCAACTGCTTTTTAGTCCCAAGCAAATAATATTCGTCGCTATCGTTTCCTAGACCAACGGGATACATTGTCAAAGTTACATCAAATTTCCCAGAAGAGAAGTTAATTCTAGGTATTTTGAGAGTGCATACGGTTGTGTACTTGTCTTTTGCGCTTTGAATATGACGTTCGCTTATCTCTATTTTTCCTGTGTCGACAGTTACCTGAAATCCAAATGCATACAGTACAAACAGAAAACGCTATGTCAATTTAAAGTAACAGTGGTAACAAGCAGAATGATTGACATCCTCATTGAATTAGGCGAGTTGTATTTGTCATTGTCTACACTTTCTGTCTATTCCCGTCAGATATATTCCATTTATAGGGCTGTGACGCTGCGTGTACTAGTCTCTGTAACCACTGCATACTAGTTGACTGTGTGACCAGCACAATGCCCAGGCGCCTTTACCTTTGGCCCAACCACGTAAGGTGCTCATCAGAGCACCACCCAGACCCGGGAACAAATTCTAGTCTTGACCAGGATTCGAGCCCGGGACTTTCGGTGCATAGGTTAGCGCGCTGCCTCTCGGCCACCCATGTCTAAATATCAAATCGTCCATAATATATCATTTTATTCATCCGCATAATACCCATCCATTAATCCACAAACTCTCTCATTCAGCCATTAATCCATCCATCCATCGATCCACCAATTTCTCCCCAACATTCCATTCGCTTACCGAAATTTCCTGGTTATCCACATAGTCAGTATGACTCAATTGAAACCTACAAGAGGATGCATGGTATATATCGAGTGCGTAGCATGAGATTTCCAGGCCTTGTGAGTATTTTTTCTTCAAACAGTCTATGTCGCTGATGTTCTCTGCAGTAATGAAAATGGTACGCTGTTTAGAACTGTTAAAATTCTTTAATGCTATAATAAATGTAAATTTAACATTAGATTTTACGGTCAATGAATTCCAGGGATTTTTATCAGAAATAAGATCATGAGAATTTGTAGTCCTTGCATACCAACTTGGTAAGTTAATACATTTTGACTAGTTGGTCACAAATATACGAAGATATTTTTAATGATAAACTGACAACGTGTCGATTTTACATTATTCAATTATTTTTTTTTTAAATTGTAAAGTAATAAAGTAAAATAAAGTAAAGTAAACTATTCCTTTCAGATCATATTTCTGTGGACACTGCATACAAATGGATTGTGTGGCCAGCAAACAGCCAGCAGCATTTATTATACCCCAACTAATGTCAGGTACACATCTAAGACTAACATAACATACACATGTAAACAACTTATAAAAAAAAAACTTACACATGTAAACAGGCTATAAATAAAAATAATCTATAAATAATCATCTATTGCTATCCAAATAAAGGCACAAACGTAACTAATATGCCGTGTCGGACCAAAATAATCCATTGGTCCGGTGAAACAGCGTTCACCAGCACTATGCACACCCGCCTTTACTTTACCCCAACTGAGGTTAGGTACCCATAGAGCAGGGTAGACTCAGAGACACCCTCCAGATCCAGGGAAAAAATCCACGCCTGCACCAGGATTAGGACCCAGGACCTTCGGTACGCCAGCCGAACGCGCTGCCGCACGGCCACCGTGCCCATTTGAAAATACCATATAAATAATCATTTATTGATATCCAAATAAAGGCATACATGCAACTACTTACCAAAAACTGTACAAGACGTCCTGTAAAATATATGAATTTCATCTATTTCAAGAATCCAATCACCTTTTATATTCTCTCTCGTGGTGTTGTAAATAAATAAAGTGATATTAAAAGCACCGCTCTGCAAAACTCCTACAGTGAAATTCACTTCCAAATGAAACTTATTGTCTACACGACAAATACTTTTAGACAAACACAGGAAAACGTAGTCTTGGTTATTTCTAACAAACAAGTTGTCCAAAGTTCTAGTTTTTATGTCAAGAATGGTGACAGTTCTTTCTTTAGACGGTCGGCAGGTTATTGAAACTGTATCTGTAAACGAATGTTAGGAAATAAAAGATACATTTGTTTTAAAACAAACAATAACACAGTTATATGAAAAAGAGTAGGCCCAATATTGTCGTTTAATCGTGCTAATGTCCAAATACAAAATGAGACTCACTCACCAATTGCTAGACCGAAAGTGTCTATCTGTGTCTCTCTAAAAGGGTCTATCTGAAAGTGTCTATCTGACGTGTCTATCTGAAAATGTCTATCTGAAAATGTCTATCTGTGTCTATCTGAAATTGTCAGTCTATAATTGTCAATCTGAAATGTTCAGTCTGAAATTGTCATTCTGAAATTGTGAATCTTAAATTGTCAATCTGAAAGTGACTATCTGAAAGTGACTATCTGTCTCTATCTAAAATAAAATTAAACCATGACGACAATGAAATATTGAAACCAATTTTAACTGTTTCTAAAATAAACAACCGAACGAGCCTTTCGCCTCGGAAGTCAAGAGCGTAACGTAGAAGGGGTAATAAAGAGGGGCACACATAAACCCTGTCCGAGGCATGCGGCATACAGACGGCTTCAAACAGGCTCAAGCACTACACTACACCCCCCCCCTCCCCCCGGCCCCAACGGAATTCTCCATGGTTCATTAACAAGGCGCATTGCTTATATACCAGACTTGAACTCCTCGCCGAGACGACGGGCCGAGATTTACTCTCTTAGGGCCCGAAGAACGAAACTTGCAGTGTCACGCAGCTGTGACACATCCCCATAAAGGGTCGGCACAAATGGTTGGCCCTCCACGTCCACTCTGAGCCCCTGCAGGGCGGGGCACTCGACGAGCACATGTTCGACCGTCTCCAACGCCTCCATGCAGTTTCTACACCGCGAGTCCTCATTGGGCCTAAATCTGCTGAAATAGGCACCAATCGCACAGTGCCCAGTGGACGAGCCTCTCCTGCGGAGCTTCCACCACTTGTCAGCTCGGTCAGGTCTCCTCAAGTGCTGCCAAACACAACTGCCCTTGTCAGATTCGTCACAGCCTTTGTACCACTGATCCATTTCCCCTTGACGGATCAGTCGCACTGCTGTCTCCGATGATCACGGTTCGTCCTCATCCGGTACCAACAAGGACCCCCTCTTGGCTAGGGAGTCCGCTATCTCATTCCCTTGGACTCCTGCATGACCTGGAATCCACTGGAGAGTGACCTTCACTCCGTGCCTGGTGATCAGATCTGAGATAGACATGATCATACGTGAGAGACGCCCGGGCCATGACCCCCGACCAACGATGGCCTGGACGACTGAAAGCGCATCAGTGAAGATGACGATGTCAGCACCGACTTCTGATTCATCATCTATCCTTGTCCCTATTGCCTCAACGGCATGTCTGATTGCTTCCATCTCTGCTTCGTAATTGCAGATTGCACCACATGGCCCTAACAGCTCCTCTGCTCTGTCGCCCTTTACCACAAATGCCAGACTATAGACCTGGCAATCCCAGCACCGGGCTTGGCGCGACGGGTTCATCCCCACCGAGTCTCGGTGGCTCTTAAGTGTGCAATGAAATCTCGGACGCGCAACAGGGGCTGTCCCACATGCGTTAGCCCACCGGTGTACTCTTAATGGAGCTAATTGGTGGTTTACACACTTTGCCAGCTTTGAGGTCTATGGGTACATAAGTTATTATCGAAACCTGATGTCATTGAATGTACAATTAAATCAGCAAGTCTATAATACCTTTGAATAAAAAATAACGCTTGTAAACATCAGTCATATGTATAAAGCTAGTTGATAAAGTAAAGCAATAATAACATTTAAATAAACTAACCCATAAAAACACAGTTTTTATTATACTCCTTTCTTTGTAAACTAAGTTTATATTTAATTTATATTTTGATAGATTAAAATAAATAAATATAAGTGATATCATACCATAAGAATTTCCACACTAAAATTTTGCACATCCTTTTTTTTTCTATCATTGGCCCGCAAAAAAAAACATAAAAAGATAAATCGCTTTGTGTCGGCTATATTGTGTAGTTTTCATTCTATTTATTTCGTAAAAACAAACATATCCGAAAAGTTTATTTACTTTCGTCTCTTCCGGTATAGGCAGCCATGTTTCCATTTTCTTCGATTCGCAAATTGGTCGAAGGTATTAGTGACTATTCCAAAGTCTATGATGCTGAAAATTTGATAGAATGTATTGTTAGTCTGGACAAGTCTGCGACCCAAGTTTCAGCTCGATTGGACGACGGGAAGTGGTCGAAAAATCGACGCAAAGTTTTGCTAACAAACATCCAAGCAAGCAAGCAAGCAGACAGACAATGCAAGATAATAGAAAGGGAGTAAAAAAAAAACTAACCTGCTTCTCCAATTAGAACTTGTGTTGATAAAAAATTGATTACTGCACCGAACACAAACATCCACTTAGTAACATCCATGGAGAATGGTATTATTATGAATAATATAGATTTATTCAGCAATAGGTTGTCAAATAGATTCCTCAAATACTTAATCAAATTTCAGATTTCAATTGCAAGTCGATGATATGATAAGATTATTGTCAGCTACATCCGCGAGCACAAAATTCAAATTGACTATATCATCCAGCGAAAGGCATATTCATATTGAAAAAATCGTAATAAATTGAGCGAGCTGTTTAAAAATTGAAATTTCTTGATTTTCAGATCATCTCTTACCGTTCATTTTATAACGAATTCATAGGTTTTACATTGAGAAAAAAAGGCTACAAAATCTTGGTCGTTACGAATGTTAGTTATAAATTTTAATAGTTATATAAAACCCCCAACTAATTACAATGGTCAATTAATATTGCAACTTGACAAGGGAGTAGCAACATAAAACAAGAAACTGACTCAATCTATTTGAAACAAAAAGAAACAGTCTCAAAACACCTTTTGCTTTGACATAACAATTTGGAAATCCATATAAATATTCTCCTTACATACACAATTCCAATTCCAGTTTCAACAGCTGGGTTCGGATTTATTGAAAAAAACATTCCTGGTTCCTAAATAATATTGAACAATAAAACATATTTTTGGCATCGAACTTTAGTTGAATCTATTGCTTTCCCATTCTTTTGTCCCCGCTTTTAAAATTTTTGAAAGTTAAGTTAATCATCGAACATTTTAGATAGTTTATTTCCCTTTCCACTTGAAGAGAAATAATCATGCTGACATAAAAAGTTTCTGTCTTTAAAAGTATCATCTTGGGTTTTATTTCCTCTTTCTTTATCTCCCAGGACTCGAATTTGTTTCCGCAATAATTTGTTGGCCCTGTTTTCGTATAAACTCTTGATTGGTAGAAGTCTTGTAGTAGTTTGAAATCAAAAAGAAAAACAAAGCCCGTAGAACAACAAAAAGGTTTGAAAGTTTGCTGAGCGTTGTGCTAGGTATGTACTTTATGTTCAAAATGTATTGAATGTATGAAATATGTTTGTGGAGATGTACTTGATGTTCAAAATGTATTGAATGTATGAAGTATGTTTGTGGAGATGCACTTGATGTTCAAAATGTATTGAATGTATAAAGTATGTTTGTGGAGATGTACTTGATGTTCAAAATGTATTGAATGTATAAAGTATGTTTGTGGAGATGCACTTGATGTTGAAAATGTATTGAATGTATAAAGTATGTTTGTGGAGATGTACTTGATGTTCAAAATGTATTGAATGTATGAAGTATGTTTGTGGAGATATACTTGACGTTCAAAATATATTGGATGTATGAAGTATGTTTGTGGAGATGTACTTGATGTTCAAAATGTATTGAATGTATAAAGTATGTTTGTGGAGATGCACTTGATGTTCAAAATGTATTGAATGTATAAAGTATGTTTGTGGAGATGTACTTGATGTTCAAAATGTATTGAATGTATGAAGTATGTTTGTGGAGATATACTTGACGTTCAAAATGTATTGAATGTATAAAGTATGTTTGTGGAGATGTACTTGACGTTCAAAATGTATTGGTGTATGAAGTATGTTTGTGGAGATGTACTTGACGTTCAAAATGTATTGGTGTATGAAGTGTGTTTGTGGAATTGTAGACTACTTGATGTTCAAAATGTATTGGATGTATAAACTATGTTTCTGGATTAGTACATGATGTTAAAAATGTATTGAATGTATGAAGTATGTTTGTAGAGATGTACTTGATGTTGAAAATGTATTAGATGTATGAAGTATGTCACTGGAGCTGTGCGTGTACAGATAAATTTACCCCCCCCCCCTTCCCAATTGGTATACATTGCCTCAATCCGAAATGATCTTTATAAAAATAATTCATTATTTCAATATGCATATATTAAGTCATAAAATGAGACCACGAAAACATATTTAAAGTTTTAATTTCACTTACGGTTCGGCTTTTTGACATATCGTCAGAATATACATATACATTGATTATAATTTTTCGATAAATTATTTTTATAATTAGACAACTTTTCGCTTAAATATATCAAAAATGAAAATAAAATAAATATTCTAAACAATCTGGTAATGAGATATTTTAGACATGCAATAAAAAGAAGAAAAAACAAAAAACAAAACAAGTGGATTCTGCAAGGCCGTAAAAAAAATTGGCTGGACACGTGTAGCCCAAAGGAAATCCCTGGATACATTGATGCATATAGACTATGTATGTATGAGTTGTTTTTTCTTAGCGGGAAGAGGATAGGGTGTGAAAGATATACTTCTGCTTGAGTGACATGAAAGTTTTCTATTTGAGACAATAACATCTGAGTTTTTTTTATAAATAATATCTTGCCCACTTGAGAGTGTCATGAATCATCGTGATTGATCGTTATTCTTCTTGATTGGAAAATTAGTCTTTTGCCAGTATCATACATCCAATTTTCGTTTAAGAATTCTTCTATGTTTTCATTTCAAGTTAATTCATTAAAGCGTTTATTTATATGACGTGAGGGAGAGCTCCTCCTACTCATATATATAAATATAGGCTACTGATCAGAAGAATATAGGAGAAAACAGATATAGGACTAATATGAAAATTGAAATAGACAAAAGGACAGAAATCTGAAGTCTATTCATTGTGCACGAAAATTTTACTAATGAAACTGAAGGGACGGATACTTCAGCCACACGCAATGGTGTAAGTGAACTCTTTGGTGATGCAAACGAAAGGATGCCAAACGACAAAAGTAAAAAAAAATATCTCGGCTCTAAATTTCAATACACGTGTTATCCTCTATCTAAGACTTTCTTAACTACCGTCATATTCGCTTCTTTTTTTGTATAAATTATTATCAACTTACTGTCATTGTATTAAAAATGAAAATATCTAACATCGATTCTTACAAATTATATCATAGACTATAATATTATACATGGACCGCTTGCTTTAGTTTTTTATGCTATTATCTTCTTTTTTTTTTTTTTTTGCAATTCCCGATTCTAAATGAAGTAATTGTTATACAAGTTCCGTTTTATTCAATCGCATTTTTTTCGACTTTAAATGAATACTTGTAGGCCTATTAATCCTATTATCATTGACTATAATAAGATGGACCGCCTGCTCTATTTTTAGAGCTAATATCCTTTTTCCGTGCGCACACAACACTGATCTATAGATGTTTCCGCTCTGTACAACTTTCGATTTTAATTTTTCATTGAGAAAATCATAGCGATTAAATAAAACGGAAGTTGTTTACCAATAACTTTATTTCCTGTATAGCAATTACGTTATTTAGAATCGGGAATTCCGAACATCAGTGTTTCAAGTCATCATATAGCAGAAATACTAAAGCAAGCGGTCCATGTATATTATAGTCTATGATTATATGATTGGCACTGTCCAGACCTATATGAAAGTTTAAACTTACATTTAATATGAATGCTAACATTAGGGTTTTTTAATGTATAAATAGGTTAATCACTTAACTACGAATATCGATTTTGTTTCAAAGCTGACTGTTGATTTTTTTTATGCTTTATAGTTTTTACTTCTTATGTAAAACGAATATGTAATGTATTTTATGTTCAGTAGAGAATAGAAGATCAAGTAATGTTGTGTGGTGATTTGAGAATCAATGTAAACTCACTATTTGATCAACGTCTAAGCTGAGCGGATAATATACATAGTATGTCAGTTAAGTTAAGATCGCTGCATTACAAGCTATGCTGATTATAAATCAATAGTCATATTTCACCAAATAAGTCGACGTTTTCAACAGTGAGACTGTTTAATATGCATGTTAGATAATCATAAAAAATTCTTTAGTATATAGTATATAGCTCAAGTTTGATTTCTATCTGTTAAAAGAGATTAACAAAAAGAACGATCACCGTGTTTTAAACACACGTACTGAGACTGGTATAAACACAATGCATACGATTTCGATTTGTGATAGTGTATAGAACAAATAGATCATAATGTGTTGCTTTTGGTGTCCACAATACGAGTCTCTGTTAATTACAGGATTATAAAAATAAGCCTGCGTCCTAACTGTACAAAACAACTCCTTGATTGCGCTTGGTAGGTACAGCTTTCATCAAAAGTATGATTTAGGTTTCGTCTTCATCGATTGAATAATATTATGGGAAATGTTAAAAGCTTTTCAAACTTGTGTGTGTGTGAGAAAGAGAGAGAGAGATAGAGAGAGAGAGGGAGAGAGAGAGAGAGCGCATATAATATATTGTTAGAAGACTTATTTAAAGCAGTCGATATAAGAACACAGAAAGAAATTGCTTGGTGAAAGTACCCTGACCTACATTTCCTTAATTTCTTCTGTGATGCAGTTTATTCCTGTTGAATGAAAACATGCTAGATGGTAAGTATACATTAAACCAATACCAATGGGAGGGTAGACATCAAATTTGTAAAACATTTTTTTAATCTTTTTATAATTATATTTAAACAATAAACTGTGTTTATTTCCGTTGGATAGGTGATCGTCAAAGAAGTCTTCTGGTGTTGATTGGTTCAAAACTCTCAAAATGAATGCAAAGGGAATTCTACTTGTTACCACCATAATGAGTTCTTTTATTTCGACTTATGGAAACAATGTTAATGGTAATTGAACTAATAAAATTATATTTTCCAATCTATAATTAATGTATCTCCAAATTCAGGCCTGTAATAAGATCCCAAGAGGCCCTAAGCACATAAGTGGGCCCTAATTCAAAATATATATAACAAATACAACTACTATTATCATCATCAGCAATCCCATAACGTTGAGGTCGTTGGGGGGAGCGAATGGACACTTCGGCAGTCAACTTTCTCCACTTTTGCCTATTAATAGTTGAGTTCAACTGCAGCTCTGTCCAACTACTATATTGCAATACAAATATTGCAGATGGATGCTTTGTTATTAACATTCGCGTTATATATTTGAGAACTTGTGAACTCTTGGAGAAGATTTATTCTAGTAATTTAATGGATTCTTGTTCCTCTGCATCATAAGCAGTGTATTGGTCAAGGATAATGTACTAGCTGAAGAAAATGCCCATGGTACCCCATTCCAATAATGCGCTAAGCACTTGCTTATTTGGCCCTGGTCTCTTTCCCTAGGGGTTCCATTGCAGAGCCTATCGGGTGATGTCCTGTGTGGTTTACCTTTGCAATTTGACTTAACACCTGTGTCCTCGCTAGCTCAGTGAATAATGTATCGAACTGCCATGTGGTCGACCCTGGTTCGATTGTCCAGTTAGTCTATACCCTTCTTCTTTTCTAAAAATGTGTTATTTAAATTAATATTACTTAAAAAAAAGGTTATATATGCACCGGCAACACCGGGCAATTTAGCTTTTTGCTAAATAAACAGACTTAACTATTTTTAACCCGATAACAATATTTATTTGAAATTACTTTGCAAAATTTTCATGTCTTCAGTAA
This sequence comes from Anisus vortex, assembly GCA_949126835.1. Classification (NCBI taxonomy): domain Eukaryota; kingdom Metazoa; phylum Mollusca; class Gastropoda; family Planorbidae; genus Anisus; species Anisus vortex. The sequence continues at coordinate 13,809,366 of OX421503.1, read as the reverse complement.
AAAAAAATATATATGTTAATTATTAGATACATTGCATTCTTTTCATTGTAGTTTAAACTTTTTTTCTGTAGCTTATACAGGTTGGTTTTGTTACGTGACAGTGTTTAACACTAATTATTTGAACCACCCATCTATTAATCTTTCCCCTCAACATAATATTCCTTCTTAAAATACTTTCAGTGTTAAGACGCGACTAGTTATTTTCTCCTACATTAATTTATGCATTGGGTTATTTTTCTTTCGTCGTATCACAAAAGACAGAGAGTAGATCGTTTTAACGACGATTCATTCATAGACCGGCTGTAACTGGATTATTCCTAGACATTGTCTGCTATTACAGCCAATAGATAGTTTAGGTTAGCCCGCGAAGGTTATTAATAATTATTCCGAGATTTGAGCTGTCTATTAAATGCATGCTTTCCATTGGATAGAGGCAAGGGGACCGTGACGTCATAATCCCGCGCTTGGATTTTCGGCCGGGGAGTATAAATGAATAGTCTCGAGCCTAAGCCTGCAGACTGCAGACAGACGATAGCTTACCTCCCGACTTGATAAGTCACATTAATATTGCTCTATTTGTACTCCATGAATTTACACAGTTTTATTGGTTGAATAAAAGTAGGCTACTACATTAAATTTACAAGCCAAGGAGTTTGTCTTGTTTTGAATGCAGTTGCTTGAAGATAATTTGAATACTAATCTAGATCGACCAACTTGAAGAATTGCTGCACAATCATTTCTATCGTCAGAGAGACATAGGTTCCCGTTGGGCCAAATAAGAATCATTCCTAGACAACCGCCAAAAGTACTGAAGTGAGAGAGCTCCAGGCTAACAATATATATATACATATATATATATATATATACATATATATACACATAAGAATAAAGCTAAATTAAATGTGTGTCAATTGGAACAATTTAAACATATAATATTTTATTTTTTTTTTAAATTTAGATTTAAGGACCCAAAGAAAACTTCCGAGAATAAGGTGAGATACTATAAATACAAATAATTTTAGAACATTGTTGAATGTTGAATTAGAATAACTATAGTAGATCTATATACTCTAAAGTGAACATTTCCGAAACGTTATGTCCAAGACTAAAAATGTTAGACCGACTCTAACTGTTTTACATTAAAACATTTAAAATTCGACCAATAAAAATACTTACACTGTGAAAGTGTACAAACGCTGCTTTTAAATAGATGATATCGCGTAATAAATTATGCGCAACTTTTATATTATAGTGGCCAAACAATCTAATTTTGTTGAGAATATTTGATTTGAAATCTTGACAAGCACTAGATGATTCCCACAGCAGTCGATGTTTCACTAGCTAGCCTGCGCTAAATGTAAATTTTATACCATTTTTTATATGGTCTATAGGTTAAATAGATCCTTCTTTATATACTTAGTATTGATAAGATCATGGTAGTTCTAATCTCTTTATTTACCTAGCATCAACAATGTGGATATGCGCCGAACTGATCATTTCTTAATATCTTTATATGTTAGCTTACGAGATCTAGCAGTTGACAAGTAACCTTCTAAATAATGGCCATTTCCACCCCACTCCAGATGTCATTTTCCCTAGCTACGCCACTGTTACCTACGGACTAGCTGGTAATGGTAGGCTACACAAGAAACCAACCGGCCCGCTATTCCGGAGCGTTACGAAAAGGAGGATGGGGTGGGTTAACATGGAGCGGTCAAAATGTATTGGTTAACCTCTGATTTAAATTGTGTCGTTTCTGTACGCAAAATGCGTTGTATACAAAGGTGGGGAGGGGACATTTTAACTACCTAAGAATACATATTATTTTCTAATATAAATAATTTGTTTTCCAAATGTGTTTTTTTCTGGACTCCTTGTCTAACAATTAGAGACTCCGATAAAGGGTAAGTAATTCTATTCGTTTTTTTTCTAGTTATCGAAACAAATTGAACACTAAGAAACAGTTGGGACAACAACATTGAAGAAACTATAATAATATTGTGGGTATAGATCTAGTTTAGTTTAGATCAGCGTTTACCAAACTTGTTTGTGACTCGATTAATTTTATATCATATTTCCAGATGTCGTGTGGCAAGGTCCACACGGTGGCCGAGCGACAACGCGTTCGGATGGCAAACTGAAGGTTATGGGTTTGAATGCCGATGACAGCTTGAATTTGATCCCCGGCTTTGGGGGCGGGATTCCTGAGTCTAACCAGCTCTGATGGGTACCTGACATTAGTTAGGGACATTACTTTGGGAAAATTAAAGAAGGTTGGATTTGTGCTGACCACACAGTTTCTAGTATGCAGTGGCTACAGAAACTGGTGAATGCACCATTAAGTATGTTTCGAGAGTGGATAGAAACGGGGCTTTAAGACAAGAGCTTAGACTAGTCATTTTCCAGACATCTTTAGGATTTCTTTTGCCTGAATAAAAACGTCTTCATTCGTATGCGTCTGGGAGACACTTGGCGACAGCCCATCGAAACTCGGTGGGGAGGAAGGAACAGGCGCAACACTACCCGTCTCGCCCAGCTTGTGTGTCTGGATGACCGGGTCTATAGTCCTGATATACGAGGTAATGACGCCTCGTTGATGATCATGGGGCCACAGTCCACCTGGTAAACCGGAAATGGATGAACGCTGCTTCACTGAACCGATATGGTCTAAGAGAGTCGCCCTATTTTAAAGCACTGACTAAGGAGAAGACACGTCAAAGGTTAAAGCATACCTTAAACTACCACTCAGTCTACCATGCATTTAGAGAATTAACTGAAATGATCGTTGCCTTTGTTTTGAAAGGAGGAAACTATTTTAATAAATGATTCAGATAAAAATCTTACGGTTTCGTCAGAATTCTCCAGGGTTCCGCATTAAGTGAAGCCGGCTGGTCCAACGGTTAGTTCACCGGACTGTCAACCAAAAACAAACGGACAGGTCGCGGGTTCTATCCCTGCCACCGACGGATCCCTATAGCCATCCAGGAGTTTTGGGCCTAGTGGACATAATAATCTTCTATCTGGAAGGAACGTCTGTAAACTTATAAGTTTAGTTAACTATCAGTTTAGGATGTGCCGAAAAATCTAATTTGAGACTTTATAAAATAAAGTAAAAAAAGTAAAGTACCCTTCGGACCGAATTGATCATGAGGCCGGTGAATCAAAGTCCACCAGTTTCTGTAGCCAGGGCATACTATATGACTATGGGGCCAGTCCAATGCACTGCCGCCTATACTTTAACCCAACTAATGTATCAGACCAATCAGAGCCTGGGTAGACTCAGGGACACCCTTTAAACCTGTGAAAATAATCATAGTCTTCACCGGGATTCGAACCCAGGACCTTCGGTACGCCAGTTGAACGCGCTGCAGCTCGGCCACCGTGTCCTATATATATACATACATATTATATTTAATTGTTATTATAATAATTGCATTTTTCCCACATTTTTTTTTCTTTGTGTGCCTATTACCATTTACAAAGGAATGCTGTGGAGTAAGTATTTTCTCTCTCAATTTTCTTCTATTAAACATTTTAGACTGTATTTCTTATCTTATCTTATACATTACAGACGCTCATCTGTGGTCCAAGTCTAGTCTTGCATTTTTAAAAAATGTTTTAAATGATGTTTAGTTACTGGTTTTCCTGCTTTGATCAGGCAACCCATTCCCATTCCATGCCCGAATGCCACACGAGAAGAAAGAGTACTTATATGCATTTGTTCTCGCATAAGGGATAAGGAAAGTGTCTTTGTCTTTATGTTTATCTGAGCTTTGCAACAATACAATTTGTTACAATACAAGAGTCTGAACCTTTTTATTTTAGGTTTTAAGCTTGCTATCAAAATGAATTAACAAAAGAACTAATTTTTATACTATTTTTCTTTCTTTCATGCTTCGTGAATTTATATAGTTCAAGGTAATTATACTTTTATTTGAGTAAAGTTAAAAACATAATATTTGTTTATATCGTGTATACTAAACAATATAAATACTATTTAAATATATGCCTTTTTTAGGCTGTAACTATCGCCAATAACTTTCAATAAGTTTAATACACGTATTTTTTGTGTGTTTTTATATTATGTGATTGAGTGTGTGTGTGAATGTTGTTTGGTTGTATGTTTTGTGTGAGTATGTGTGTTTGTACGTGTTTGCGTGTCGATGTGTGAGTGCGAGTGTGAGTGTGTCATGAGTAGATGAAATATTTACTGTTTAATTCACACGGATGTGGTATTATCGCATTAACGCAGTAAAAATATTGTATTAAGCTTATATCAGAGACTTTATACGTTGTAAATATGTCTTACCTGCCCCACGCATTATGTCATAAGTAAATGACATATTTAACAAAATGTGCCTACATGACAATATATTTTGCTCTACACATCTCTTATATCGTATGGCGTAATGGGATCTCGATTCCTGAGTTGTTCTTCGTGTTGTATCTGTAAAAGTACGCACGGCCAACATTCATATACTTCACATTAGAGAATAGATGCCGGAATCGTACGTCGATCCGAATCCATTTGCGACATATTTCTGGACTTCGTCCGGAATACGTCAATAAACTGGGACAGAATGTTTGTATGTGTTTTTTTTGTAGTGTGTTTGTCTGTGTGTGTGCTTATGATGTATTGAACTTTTTGTGTATATGTGTGCGTGAGAGTGTGTGTATGTGTAGACCTAAGTTGTTTTTTGTTTTGGTGTGTTTGTCCGTGCATATTTGAGTTTGAGTTTTTTTTTTTGTATCAGTGTGAGTTGGTGTATGCGGTTTTTTTTGGGTGTGTTTAGGTTGCGTTTATGAGTGTGTGTGTGTGCGTTTATGTTGTGGGTGTGTTTATGAGTATCTCTGTGTGTGTTTGAATGTTTGAGTGTGGTGTGTTTGTTTCTGTGGTGTGTGTGAGTGAGTATGTGTGTGTATATGTAAGTGTGTGTGAGCGAGTGTCTGTCTCTTCACTTATTTGGATGCGCTTTTGTGCGAGAATAATTTACAGCAATCATTTAACATTATTTCCCACATGTTTTTCTTTCATTTGAAAGGTGTATGGAAAGGGGAGAAGATTGTTCAACTAATTTTGATTGTTGTGGGAAATTATTATGTCACTATTCCGTAAGATGGAGGTAAACAACATTTTAGTTATTGCATTACAAACTCTGAAACGTTTTTCGTTTAGTAAATAATATATACCGGTATATATATACAGGGCCGTATTTAGGATTGTGGGAGTCCTGTTCCCAAATTTATGTGGGGTCCGCTCGTGGTCTCGCCCATGCATTAAGGGCCGTTAATTCATGTTACATTATGTAAAATCAGAAATTTTACGTTGCACTTACAGACCTGCCTACCCGTACGCTTTGGGCGTATTTTCGTACGCTTTAGGATACAAAATACGGCTGTTACACCGAGCGTCTTAAAAATACGACTTCTTGAATAAAAAAATATGATTTCGCAATTTTTCGTTTTTATTTCGAGTTTTTTCGGTAATTAGACGATCACTAAACCGCAGTTACATAAAACCGATGTTTTGATTGGTCGAAAATGGATATCGTCTGTTTCAATACCTAACTTGTTACACGGCGCGGCGACCTTGACCTGATATCCTTTTTTTCCTCTCGCAAATATCCAAATTCGGCGATCAAAAGTATGGTTGTCAGCAAACTTACACAGCGTGCACGAAATCATGAAACAGATGACGAAGAAGCTTCCGAGTCTGCTCAGAGTAAAAAAGCGAAGGGATAGGCTATTCTGCATGGGTGCAAGAGTTTAGAGTGCCGGCTATCGGCCAATTTAAGTTTTGGGAAACTATAAATAATAAATGATCAACTTTTTTCTTTTATGAAAACTTAAAAGGCGAAATAAAACGCATGTGTGATTCTATATTTATTTTTAGGTCAGGGTTTCCCCAGTTTTTGCTTTCTTGGCCTATTCGTGCCTACTGAGTTTTAAAAACTTTTTTTTAGCGCAATCCCATAATGTAGCTTTTTTTTGGACCCTGTAGTTTCATAGGCTATAGTCTAGATCTATATATTCTCCAAGAAGTCAACGTTTTTTTGGTCTGACACGGCAATCGGTAATAAGCCTAGGCCTACTTCACGCAAATTTGTTTTTAGGTCAATCTGTACATCACGCACGCTTTACTCGCGGCTTTCTAAATTAAATTCTTGACGTTTTATTTTACTAACGGAGAGATTAAAACTCGTTGTTTTCATTACAATAAAACTTTTGTTTATCAGCCTACTAAATCGAAAGCAACTATTTATTAATAGACTTGATCTCGGCTTAACGTCGGGGTTTCAATTATTACTATCAATGATTCAATGATGTAAAATCGTCACTATAAACTTGTTTTTGTACAACACGGAGCTCGCTGTAGGCCCTACATTGTTAGTAGTACCTAACTCGTTACACGGCGCGGCGACCTTGACCTGATATCCCTTTTCTCCTCTCTCGCAAATGTCCTAATTCGGCTATCAAAAGTATGGCTGACAGCAAACTTACACAGCGTGCACGAAATCATGAAACAGATGACGAAGAAGCTTCCTAGTCTGCTCCGAGTAAAAAAGCGAAGGTGTATTCTGCTCGGAAGCAAAAGTTTATAAATAAATATTCTATGAAATATATATACTTGCGTGTGTCATTGAAAAGTGACACATCGGCACACTGCACTATTTGTCATATCGACTTCTTGGTGGGACACGGAGGGCTCTATGACTGTAAGAGACATGACGAATCCGAGTCGCACCAGAAACTGGCTGTTGAAAAAGAAAAGTCTAGGCCTACACAAAATATTAGGTCTTTTCTTGTGAAGCCTGAGCCCATCGCTGGGGAGGAGCAACTTCAGCGTGACGTGACTCGTGCAGAAGCAATGATTTGCAACATCATTGTTGACAATAACTTGTCGCTGTCATGCTCTGATGTGCTGACAAAGGCTGTGGCGTCGATGTTGACTTGTTGATGCATGCAGAAGTGGCAGACGTCAAATTGCAGGAGTCTTGCAGGTTCAGCAATCTGGAATTCATCATCAACAGATTTCCTGACCTGGTCACCAACACCTCACTAGACAAAGTTGCTGAGCAGGTCTGCCTATCTACTGATGTGTCAGGGTGCATCAAGGACAGAATTGGTTTTCTATTGCTGAAATGAAGCATGAAGATACTGACAGCTTGATGTTTGAAGACTTGGCGAATGTGATGTTAAGGCTTCTCACCATACCACACAGCAGTGCCCAATGCGAACGTGTTTTCAGCTGTGTCAGGAAGAACCGGACACCACAGCATTCCTCAATGTCTGACCAGACCATGGAGAGCCTTCTGGTGCTCAAGTCCCGGCCAGTGGGCATTTTGGAGTATGTAAAGGCTCTTAATGATAAATACTTAAAACTGATGAAAGGGGCATATTACCAGAGTCTAAAAAAGCATGACCAAACAACTAGCTGAAGTAACCAATGGAGGAGGACAGAAAAATTATTGAACACACACCAGCTGTCTATTTTGTTAACATTTTCAACATACATTTATTAAATTGTGCTGAAAATACAAAACAGATTTTCTTTGCTTGTTTTAAACATTAAATGAAACAACTGTTTAAATTTTAATGACTATTATTTTGAATAATTGGTGCGATAGATGACAATTATTATTGCATAGTACACTTGACCTCGGAAAAGTACACTTTAGCCTTCTCAAGAATACTCCAAGCGTTTTTCCAGGGTAGACAGGTCTGCACTTAGCTTTGTTGGACTGGAGCGCTTTAAATTGTAGGGGAACAAATGGATTTTATTTTACATTTTCAACGAAATAATGGGGATGTCACTAAAACATTTCTTTTTGGGATGTGTGGGGGTCCCTTTTGTGTGGGGGCCCCTGTTCCAATGGAACATGTGGAACATGCCTAAATACGCCACTGTATATATATATATATATATTTATTTCTGTATTTATTTCGTTGTTTATACCATTACATTTCATTGTTTAATTCATAACATTTCGTTGTTTAATTCATAACATTTCATTGTTTAATTCATAACATTTCATTGTTTAATTCATAACATTTCGTTGTTTAATTCATAACATTTCCTTGTTTAATTCATAACATTTCATTGTTTAATTCATAACATTTCATTGTTTAATTCATAACATTTCATTGTTTAATTCATAACATTTCATTGTTTAATTCATAACATTTCGTTGTTTATTTCGTTGTTTATTCCAACACATTTCGTTGTTTGTTTACTATTGCTATATTGCTTGTTTTATTGCTATTTAGATTATCGCTACATAGGTCGTTGCTACATATCTAATTGCTGTATAGCTCATTGCTACACAGATTATTACTATAAATATATTTGCTACATAAATCATTGCGACATAGATCATTTCTACACAGATCATTGCTACATATCTAATTGTACATAGCTCATTGCTACATAGCTTTTTGCGACATAGCGCATTGCCTTCTTGCCCATCGCTTATTGCTTCATAGAACATTGCTTTATAGAACATTGCTAATTAGAACAAGGTTTCATCGCCCATTACTAGATAGCCCATTGTGCATAGTCCAAACTATAAAGAAAAACAAATCTACGCTATTGCCAATGAGGACAGAATCAGATAGAGTTCATTTGTATAATTAATGTAAAATCAAGTCACTTCTTTAGAAGTCTATGCCGACTAGTCTAACAGCCTTCATCGGTGTCAGCAGCCAGGGCCAACAGGGCTATTTTCCTAACAAGTACAGAGTAGCCTACTCATGAGTGCCAGAGTAAACTCTGGACACTCTGCTGACCCGTAGAACAACTACTCTTGTTTTTTGTTAACTTTTTGTTAACTACATTATAAATGTAGCCTATACCTTGTGCCCTCACATGGGGGAGGGCAGAGGGGGCATATGCCCGGGGGCGGCACTTCTAGGGGGCGGCACATTTAGCCTTAGTTCATACCAGTTATTGTAAGGGAATTGAATGGGAACGGTGGCCGAGCGGCAGCGCGTTCGACTGGCGATCCGAAGGTTCTGGGCTCGAATCCTGGTGGAGGTCAGCATTTTTTCCGGGACTTGAGGGTGTCCATGAGTTTACCCAGCTCTGATGGGTACCTGACTTTAGAGTTGTATTGACCCCCCCCCCCTACTGTATGTCGTGGCCACAGTGAACGCTGCTTCACCAGCCCTATACTTTGTTTGGTCCGAAGGGAATTTTACTTTTTATACCCAGCGCTTTACCTTACAAAGCAACATTACAGAAAGTTGACGATAAGGCAACAAGGCTATCAATATTATATCATTAACTTAACACAAGTAACAAGCAATATAGAAATTATATACTTATTGATATTAGCTAATAATTGTATTATATTTCAGCCAAAGGTTTTGCATGCAATATATTAAACAGCTACATGGAGATTTATTATATAAAAAATAAAATTGTACCCTATAACAATCATGGTTGGTAAAATTTTGATTTCACAAAAATAAAGATGAAATTAAACTATACTATTTAAGTTGTTTTTTTTCTTAAATTATGTTAATGTTGCATGGTTATCCATTTATTCTTTTTAATTTTGGTCATCCATTGAAATTTCGCTATACGGGCGGTCAACAAATATATCGGTCAGATTGTAAGATAATTTCTCGGAAATTAGACGAAGAAGGTTTCCCGAAATGTCAATAGCATTTAAGTCTTCCGATGAAGCCATCTTGCAGTTTATAAGTTCTTTTTCACCTTGTGATAAGCTAGGTGTTGTTGGAAGTGAAAAGACCTGATGAATAATTTATGTAAAGTTTAGTTTTGTTGTTAAAGTAGAATGAAAATAGCATTCAAATACAATCAGTTCTTACTGTCTTTTCCTTTCATTGAAAATATGTCTTAGAAATAAATGTTCACGTCAGTTCTAACTGTCTTTTCCTTTAATTGAAAATATGCCTTAGAAAAAAATGTTCACGATAAAGATTCACGCTTTTTAATATTGTATATTCCATCATGCTTTAAAAACTAATCCATAAAATATTCGCTTAGATAAGAAGGCTGCTACTGTTGTGTTTAAAATATGAAACTTAATTTGAGACATTTTTAAAAGGTTCTTTTAACATGAAATGTCTATCTCACGTTGCCAGTAGATTGAGCAGGCACTGTGTATGCCTGCCACTTAGTGGGTCTATCTCTTCGATGGTAAGTGTGCATCATCTTGCGATCTTCTGTATAATAATTTGTATCCACATCGAATAAATATCACATGTTAAGTATCATTAGAATACGTCTTTGTATCGCCTGGTATTTTATATTCAGGCTGTCCGCTCCTTGTGACCCCAACGACAAGGGTAGAATATTAATTGGGTCATTGTAAACACTGCTGTAGGTCATTGTAAACACTCCTGTATTAACTTTTTTCAATTCAGTTGAAGACTAAATGACAGGTGACCTGGTTGGAAGGGGCGCAGCCTTTGCTTTAATTGGGCAATGAGTTATGACTAAATGGCGTCGCTCAATAGATTACCCTCTTCGGGAACTTAATTGTTAATAAAAACACATTTTGTTTCAGATGTTTTCTTAGCTCTGTACTACGGATATCTTGGATTTATACTCTAAATGTGCTGTTTAAATACATTTGTTTTATTTTTTCTTAGTGTAAGTGTCCGCGGGAGGGATTAAGTGTCAATGGGATTATCTGTCGTGGGGTTAAGTGTCAGGGAGTAACTGTCACGGGATGAAATGTCGCGGGATGAAATGTCACCAAACCAGAAGGGTACTTTATCACTTATATATATATATATATATATATATATATATATATATATATATATATATATATATATATCATAAAGTGGCAACGGCATACTAGGGAATGTGCGAGAGTTGTCCTTGAACATTCGACTATTCAATACCAATTTGAAGTCTTGGAGGATGACTAAAACCACCAGCTTCAAAGTCCAAACCTTTGTAAACAGCTGCCTCAGAAGGATTTTCTGTCCCGACCTTATAACTAACACCGACATTTGGCAAAGAGCCTTCCTATTGAAGAAGATCAGAAATAGGAGATGGGGTTATATAGGGCACACCTTAAGCCGACCTCCAGCCAATATCACAAGTCAAGCATTGAAGTGGAACCCCCAAGGCAAGCGAAAAAGAGGCCGCCCAAGAATTACCTGTCGATCGGCGACCTTGTGGTACAACTGGAACCAAATAGCGAGATTGACTCTGGACAGGGGACTCTGGGGATCTGTGGTTGGCGCCCCATATCCCAGCTGGGGTGACCCACATTAATATTGATGATTACATATTATTTAATATAAAAACTGATTTCTCAAGTGACTCTCAAGCCAAATTAGATCTGAATTAAACTCATAATCGTCCCTAAACACTCGAGATAGCTTTTTACCCCATTAAATAATATGTCTTTCAAAATAAAATATAAATATTAAAAACCATAACATGTTTTTTTTTATGAACTAAAACAATAATTGCCATACAGATAGAAAAACTGTGTATGTATTATTTAATAATCTTAACAAGGTTTTGTCTCCTAGTTAACAAAAAAATTCAAAATTATGTTCAGATTTTTAAATCTATTCTTATCATAGACTATCAATAGAGAGGCATGGATTGATTAGATCAATCAGTCTTGACACAACTTGCACGCAGAGCTTTTTCTTTTCAATGGCACGCGGAAGATCACCAAAAAGGCGATTCAAGTCTCTTCTATAAGAAAAGAGCAGTATGGTCTTGGGGCTGTTAGCAGGCTGAATGACTTAGAGTTGCTACTTTTGCCAAGAAGGGATGGTCCAAGATGTCTAAAGCAGATTGACTGGGTTTCATTCACCGTTGACACATCGACTTAATCTATTTTTTTTTTTAATTTATCTTTTAACAGCTTTAAAAAAAAATGTGAAAATAGACCAAAAAAAGTGAAGCCCTAAATTAGTAGGTAATAAAAAGAAAACTTAATATGAATATTTCTTTATTGTAAAGACTTTTCTAATTCACAAAATAGCCTCAAACTGTAAGTAACTTTTAAACTTTAACAATTGAATACAAATAGTATGTTAAGCTACACAGGTTTGATTAAATACATTTGAATTTTTAGAAGAATCACTTGGCGACATACAATTTTCCAAATAATCTTTCGTAGCCCAAATTTTCATTTCTGTACAGAAGAGATAATACAAACAAAATTATATATATATTTTTTACAATGGTTAAAAAAAAAATAGTAAAAAAAATAATTTTAAAATAAAAAAAAAAAAAAAAAAAATCTTACATACATTTTTCTTTAAAATCGCTAAAGCTATCAAGCGTTTTTAGCTTTAGCCTGTATATTAACCACGTTTTCTTAATATTACGTAGACATTGTTTTAAAGCACCACAGGGTAAAAAATAATTTCTACTTTACACTTTTTTTTAAACTACATTATTAAAGACAGTTATATAATTCTTCAGATAGTCTAATTTATCATTACTATCGGAGAGGAGAAATGTTTACCGATAACAATGCAAAAAAAAAGAATAAAAAAATAAAAAATAAAAATAAAAAAAATAAAAAAAAATTTAAAAAAAAGTTTTTTTTTTAAACTGACCTGTTAAATGTTTCTTTCACAAATGATCTTAAAGTCATCTAAATCAAGTTTCTCATTGCTATCCTTGTCAAAGCTTGCAAAGAAAACTTTGAATCTTTCTTTTAACTGCGGGAACTTTGCATCCACATAGCGATCGTACTCGTCCTTGCTGATAGCAAAGTCCATGTCTGTATCTGCACCGTCGAGTAGCATATCAAAGTAAACTTTCAAAAACTTGTACATCTTGATGTCTTTCTCGTCCAGCACACCATCTCTGTCAATGTCCTTGAGTTTGAAACGATCAATTTCAATTCTCTTGGTCAATTCGCTAGATAGCTCAACATAACTGATGTAGTCTTCTCTTGACGTTTTCACTTCGTTCTTGAATGTCTCTTCTAATGGACGAAGAAGATATCCCATTCGCTTAACAGCATTATGGTCTTCCCAAAAAGCCATCTTAAAGTCTACAAGTTGTTTTTCACATTCGAAGGAGCTAAGTGCCGTTACATGTGACAAGGTCTGATGATTAGATTTATATAAGATTTAAGTCTACTGTTGATGTATAATAAACGATTCATTCACACATTTGTAGCTCTTACTTCACTTTACTTTAAACAAACATTAAAATATACCTTAGAATTAAAAATAACAAAGATTTAATAAAGATAAGGATTCGTGCTTTTAAAAGTAATATGAAGTTAAAATGACATTCCCTTTTACGATATTATAGTATTGACTTCAAGGTTTATATATATATAGGGCCTATATATATATATATATATATATATATATATATATATATATTATATATATATATATCGATATACACTGAAGATTGTTTCTTATAGAAAACTTATATTTATTTAATGAATAATACTGAATAAAAAAGAAACTAAATATGCAAGTACAATCTCGTAGATGGCAGCACTTTTTATAGAACATGCTTTGGTATGAGCTCTCAAAGAAAATAAGGTGCTGTTCAATCCATGCAGTAGGCAGGGGAAATAATTTTGTAATACATACATGATTATTTTTAAAGAAATTTTACACAAGACGAAGTATTAACCAATTTAATAGCTCAAAAGTTGACAATTAAAGTATAGATTATACAGGCTTACTTTAAAAAAACAAGAGAAATTACTTAGTTTTTATTCAAGCTATTTTGTAGGCATTATCTGCATTCAATCACTAATATGCTGAACTCAACTTCGGTAGGCATAAAATTAAGTAGGCTAAATAGAGAGCTAGCTATATAGTTTGAGAAGAAGAGACACATACAGACTGACATAATAGTTTATATATAATAATATATATAATATATATATAAATATATATTTATCGATAGAGAGAAAAAGAGAGAGTAAGAGAGTAAGGAAAAGAGATAGAGTTACGCAAAGAGAAATAGATAGATATAATATAGTTAGATAAAACTTATCTGACTCAATGCAATACAAGAAAAAATATATCCAGCGCAATGAGTCATGATCCTAAAACAAAATACAATTTTTTAACTACAATATATGTATGTTTATCTTATCTTATACATTATTGCATATGCGGAATAAATGTGCCTGCCTCTCAGTTAGATTCTATGGGATATGTAGTACGGACATTTTCCAGCATAAATAATAACATAATTATATTGGTGTTGAATAGATAGATGCTGGATAAAACTATTCAATATACCAGCAGCTGCTCTTCAAAATAGCTAAGCCACTGAGTGCAAACATAAATTTTATTTTTTCTAACACACAAAACAAATAGTTATTGAAAAGAAAAGTTAAAGTTATGAAACTGGGTAGAACTATAAATCTGTTATGATATTATTTTTGTCTTCTAAAAATTAGATTTCAAACTGCTTTTTAGAGAATTTACAGTAAAAAACTGTTTTATTGTCTGCTTATAGCTTTGAGTATGTACTTTATTTTTCTTCTAGTCCTATTATTTAATTTGTGGTCCTATGTCCTATACTGTGGTGATAAGTGTTATCGTAAATCATTATGTGTATCGAATTCTGTGTATCTGTGTATTGTATCGAATAGTTTCACACACGTTGCAAATTATACACATATTATGTATATGGGGAACTGTAGCCGAGCGGATGCGCGTTTGACTGGCGATCAGAAGTTCCTGGGTTCGAATCCTGGTGGATTTGAGGGTGTCCTTGAGTCTACCCAGCTCTGATGGGTACCTGTGTAAAGTAAAGGCGTCTGGGCATTGTGCTGGCCACACATCCTCTTGTATGCCGTGGCCACAGAAACTGGTAAACGCTGCATCACCAGCCCTATGATCAGTTTGGTCCGAAGGGTACTTTTTTTTATTATGTGTGTTTAGTTTAGTTCTCTATGCTGTTCTGAAAATCATACTTAGATTTATTCTAAGCATTAATATTCGTTCTGTATTCTTAGATCGCCCTTTCAGTATAAGGCTTAAATAGGAGTTTTTGATTGAAGCTCTCAATGGAAGAATGACAAAATTATATTATATTAGCACCAGATGAGTTAACAGGTACGCTCAATGTAGACCCCTACACGAGCTCTGCATAAAACTATAAGAGATACAGGTCATATAAAGTAAAATATTCCTACATGTACATAAGTCTCAAACTTTAAAGCTATCTTACAAGAATGGTTTGCCACTCGACAAACTTTAAAGAAAATATATTTTCATCAATCCATATAATATTTGCTAAGATAAGAGGGTTGCTACTGTTGTGTTTAAAATATAAAATGTAATTGGAAAAATAAAAAAAATAGTACTTGTAACTTTAGTGGCTGACATTGTTTCTTTTAATTAAGCGGAGGCATATAAATTACGTTTCTGAAACAAATCAAATACGAATTCATTTACACCTGCGTAAAGTCTATGATTGTTCTGAGAAAAAGAAATACACAAGAAAATATAATTGGCTAATTGTTTATTGTATTAAAAAATGTTTTTTTTTTCATTCGCAAAAAAAAATGTCTGAAAATATTTAATTTATTAATTCAACTTTGTTGTTAGATGATTCTGTCTATCATGTTCCGTTGGAAAGGATTGATTTATTAATTTTCAAATTTCAGTTTCTATCAAAATCACATCAAGTCTCTACATTTTCTGTAGACAGGAATCCTTATAATCTCTTTATAAATGGAGAGGAAAAAAAGATAAGCTTCTAGACAAGTAACAAAAATGTAGTGAGAATATTGGTAGTAAACTTAATCTTAGAAGGTTCCTACTAAACGGAAACATGTCTAAGAAAATTGTTAACATGGAAACTATAAAGAAAAACTAGCCTTACAGACTCTGGAATTCACATGAATAATTAAAGATAGCTCATAAACAAATCTCTACTCACATAAAGAATTGTAGTTAGTAGATACTTTTCATTCTAATAATTTTTTTATGCTAAAAAAGTTTATTCTAGTAAGAATCGGGTGGAAGCAGCGTTTGATCCTACATTGCTATTTTGACATTCCGGAGTATAGCCTTGGAGATATGACCAACCATAAATATTGAAAATGTAACTAACACATTATACTTACCTGTAAACTATTTTTCTAGCAAAAGAACATGTAGTCCTCCATATCAAGTCTCCCATTTTCATCTTTGTCCAACGTTGCGAACCATTCTTCAAATTCCAATTTATGCTGCGGATAGTTATATTCTACGAATTGGCTGAGCTCTTCCTCGCAGATGGCAAAGTCTTGGTTTGTATCCAGCCCTGAGTTCAACAAGACGAAGAAGTCGATCAAGAACATGAGCCCGTTCCTATCATTCTCGTCCAGCTCATTTTTCCCGTCAATGTCCATGAAATCAAATTGATTTGTTAATATTTCTCTGATCGGCAATCAGAGAAATTGCTAGATAACTCGACGTAACGTATGTATTCGTGACGAGAAGTTTTCCCTTCGTTCTTGAATTTCTCATTAAAAGGTTCAAGAAGTTTTTTCAGATCCTCCTCAGCAAACGTGTCTTTCCACACTTCCTCTGTGAAGTTCAACATTAGCTTTTCACATTTTAAATCACCAGTGTTAGTTAGATCTGATGATGCCTGGTATTATATACATTTTATAAACTTATGGTTAGATCCAACGTTAAAGTATAATATAAGATCCATTAACAAAAATTCATTTCTAGCTTCTACTTTAAGTCCTAACAAGCACACAATTCACCGTTACGAATTTAATGCTGGCTTTAAATAAGACATGAGTTTTTTTAAACGTGACATGAATTGCATGACATCTTTCTGTTCACGACATTCTAGCCCATAGAGAAGTATATAATCCTTATGGCAAACATAAAGAAAGTAAAGTACCATTCATACCAAACTGATCATAGGGCTGGTGAAGCAACGTTCACCCGTTTCTGTGGCCATGGGGACAAGGGGATGGCAAACATAGCAAGTAGTAAAATTTCTTATAGATTTAAATTTACAAATCTATAAATAATTGTTCTTCTTTAACCTAAGAAAATATATTTACTCATAGTCTACACATTGACAATAGAAGACTTGGCGATCTGTGTTTGGGTTAGTGTACACCAAAAGGTAGTATGCTACCATAGGGCCTACACATTTAAAAAAATGATGCAATCATAAATGAACAACGGAAATTACTCATTTGACTCAAAGTAATTTTTAGGCCACAGACGTAATATGCAGTCTTTAAATGCTGAAATAAACTTAGAGATTTAGATAGAAAAATATAGAGAGAAGTGGATAGGTAAATATAATGATTAAAAAAGAACCGAGATAAACATATATATATATATATATATATATATATATACTTACTTGATTTAACGCTATTAAAGACACTAAAAAGGCTCTGATTAGAATCATGATTCTGAAATATGAAAAGTAATTATTTTAACATAGCATGCTGTATTAAAGACATTTAAAATGTAGCGCTTTCCTCATAGGGTATAAAACACATAATATTTAAACTTGCTTTTGACAACGTTTATTTAAAACAAAATACTTCTTATCATCCGTATTATTTGTTTTGTATCTTTTTAACTTTGACAAAAAAACAAAAAAAACAATGAACAACAGCTGTGTGTGACGTTTTTAATACTTTATATAAATTTGCTGAAAACGTGTGTCTATGATTCTGGCGAAACGACCTTTTTTGGCTAATTGAGTTACATCCCATCCTATCTAGCTAAAACTTAGCACAAAAACATAAAAAATATTGGTTTTTACTTGTTTTGTTTTTTTACATTATATGGTGTGCTTTGGTAAATCCTGATTATATGCACAAACTGCATTAAACTAGATTGCATGTTTGCTTTTTTTTTTTACGATTATCCCTATGTGTAACATAATCATTATCCAAGAAAAGACAACATTATCAAGTGGCCTAGAATACTACCCCTATACGTTAATAATGAGCATCTAAAACTATACTCACAATATACTCACAATATACTCACACTATACTCACACTATACTCACACTATACTCACACTATACTCACACTATACTCACACTATACTCACAATATACTCACACTATACTCACACTATACTCACACTATACTCACACTATACTCACACTATACTCACACTATACTCACACTATACTCACAATATACTCACAATATACTCACACTATACTCACAATATACTCACACTATACTCACAATATACTCACACTATACTCACACTATACTCACAATATACTCACAATATACTCACACTATACTCACAATATACTCACACTATACTCACAGCTTGTTGGGAAGATTTCAGAATATGCACTACGGCAATGGTGAGAAGTCTGTCTCTCAGTTGGCTTTTATGGAAATCTCCTTGCATAATTTCCAACTTAACTATATTCAAGTTGAACAAGCAAGACACTTTATTGAAACTGGCATGATACAGACCAACTAATTAGTAGGACGAAGTTATTCTCTGCATACTACACACTGGACATACAAAACTAATACATTCCTTTCTCTTAAACCGAGAAACGGCCCCATTGTGTGCTTTCTGCAATGTCAACTTAACAGTTTCGCACATTTAATTAGAATGCAATACAATTAGTGAAATTCGACGTAAATACAATTGCAGTATAACTCTTTATGAACTTTTCAGCAAATGGTTAGGCAAGGCACTGACTCAGCAAAGCCAATTGTGTGTCTGTCCCTATGGATAAATGTGTGTGTCACCCTGTAGCCTTCTGTATGATAATTTGTATCCATGTCTAATTAATGCTCACACGACACATATTCACTATACATTAAGTGTATCATTAGAGTAAATGTATTCATCGGCCAAATATTACATTTTTTATCTGCCTTCCAATGTGTGTGCTATTTATAATATGCTTATAACGAAATATAGTAGAAACTTAACCCCAATTCCGGCTATCGGCTACGGCGAAACGGATTGTTGCGCACATTTCATACTCCCCACTGAGTCTCGCTGGCTCTCGCCTGTGCAAAAATATCTCGACCACGGATGAGCGTAGGACGCATTAATCTTCTTTATACAAGGAGCGTCTGTGATATTAGACCCCAAAGCAAAGCGTTTTGTATAAATCCTTTCTATGTATTTTAATTGTATTTTCGTTTCAGGTTTTAATCTTTATAAATTGATCCCCAAATATTTATTTCATTACTTTCCTTGAAAACAGGAAATTAATTTTTCTTCATTATTCACCTCTTGAATAACAGGATATTAATTTTTCTACATTATTTACCTCTTGAATAACAGGAAATATTGATTTTTGTTGGATTGCTGAGAGATTAAAAACGTGAAAGGATGTGTTGTCAACGTTAATACATGTGCGTGCCAAGTTTCAGTTCTATAGGATAAATGGAAATGGGTCAATTAGCCTTCCGAACATTTTACTACCACAAAAGCTATGCTATTCTAAAGGATTTTAAAATAGATAGTCACTCTACCAAAGAAAGGTGACCTCTCCAAGTGAGACAACTGGGGGGGGGGGTATCACATTTCTCTATGTCGCTGGTAAAATTATTTCCATAGTCCTTCTCCATCGTCTTAAAAGGGCAATTGACGCAACACTACGGGAGCAGCAAGCTGGATTCCGCTCTGGACGATCGAGCATAGAACATATTTTCGTGCTCAGGCAGGTGATCGAGCAATCACTTGAGTTCAAACAACGCCTCTCCATCAACTTTATTGACTTCATCAAGGCATTCGATTCTGCACACCGAGAAACCCTATGGAAGATAGCACAAACCTAGGGCATCCCGCAGAAATTCGTGTACATCTTCAAGAACCTGTACGACGGCTCGGAACGTTGTATTAGGACTGACGATGGGGACACCATCTTCTTCAAGATCAAAACGGGGGTTAGACAAGGCTGCATCTTGTCACCAATGCTATTCCTCATAGCGATTGACTTTGTATGTAGACACTCCATAGACCATTTCTAACTAGGCGTAACCTGACCTGTGTGATCTCACATTACCGATAGAAACCCAAGTGTCCAGGGTTGGCCCATGAATCAGCAATGGGAAAACTAAAATCCTTTGCTTTGGGTACAACAGCTCCCCAGATCCCATTTCCATTAACGGAAAACACATCGAAGCAGTGACAGAATTCACTTACCTAGGCAGTACCATTAGTGCAACCGGTGACTTGTCCCGAGACACATTATGTCGCATTGGCAAAGCGTTCGCCCTCCATCTTCCCAAAGCTTCACCCACTCTGGAACTCAACATCAGTCTCGCTACAAACAAAGATACGTGTCTTCAGTGTCATAGTAGTCCCGACCGCCCTCTATGCGAGTGAAACTTGGAGGAGGACAGTGGTAAACGACCGGAAACTCAACGCATTTCACCGGGTTATGAATGAAGAAGTCTATCACTTAACAAAAACGCGCCCACTATCGACATCGGCCACCGAACGTCGCTTCAAATTTGCTGGCAACATAATACGCCAGCCTGAACATCGGCTACACCACACAGCTTTCAGATGGCGGCCGCCAAATGGACGACGCGGACGGGGGCGACCTAGGGCAACGTGGCGTTCAACAGTCGCCGATGACCTCCGCCGTGTTGACGTTGAGTGGGTCAACGTCGATGCCGTTGCAGCAGCTGTTGCGGATAGGGCCCACTGGAGATCTCTCATCGCCAGTTGCGCCGAACGCCGCAGGAGGATCTAAGTCTAAGTAAGACAAAAACATGTTTTTTTAAACTAAACAAATAGTGATGGTTTCAATTTTCTGTGCCAGTTGTTCCTAACATTAGACTAGATAATTGAGTGTACATTGTATACGCATTTATATTCTAATCTATACTCACAGCTTGTTGGGATAATTTCAAAATGTGCTATATCGTAACAATGCGGAATATACGTGGGGGCCCCTCGTGGCCTCGCC
Source organism: Anisus vortex (assembly GCA_949126835.1). Lineage (NCBI taxonomy): Eukaryota > Metazoa > Mollusca > Gastropoda > Planorbidae > Anisus > Anisus vortex. The sequence goes on along the minus strand of OX421503.1, from coordinate 13,788,485 downwards.
CCTGCCTTCCACATACGTCAGAAAATTGCCGTTAATTCATGCTACATTCTGTAAAATCATATTTTTTGTCTTGCGCTGAGCTTGGTTGGACTGGAGCGCTTGTAGGGAAATAAATAATTTTTTTATATATTTTCAACGAAATAATGGGGACGTCACTAAAAATTTCTTTTTGGGATGTGTGGAGGCCACTTTTCTGTTCCAATGGAACATGTGGAACATGCTTAAATGCGCCACTAATTATATTCGTGTTGAATAGATTAATGCTAGATAAATTTATTCAATATACCAGCAGCTGCTCTTCAAAAAAGCTAAGTCACTGAGTGCAAACAGAAATTTTATTTTTTCTAACAAACAAAACAAATAGTTATGGAAAAAACAAATTTAAATTATGAAACTGGGTAGACCTATAAATCTTATATGATATTTTTTTTTTTCATCTAAAATTAAATTTGAAACTGCTTTTAATAGTATTTACAGTAAAAAAAATAATTATTGTCAACTTTAAGCTTTGAGTATTTATTTTATTTTCTTTCCAGTCCCATTATTTAATTTGTGGTCCTTTACTGTGGTTATAAGTGCTATCGTGATATCATTCTGTGTGATATTTGTATCGAAAAGTTCCGCACAAGTTGCGAATCTACACATAATATTATGTGTATGTTTAGTTCTCTATGCTGTTCTGAAAATCATACTGCTTTCAACGCATGCTTAGATTTAGTCTAAGCATTAGCTCTATATTCTCAGATCGCCCAGTCAGTATAAGGCTTAAATAAGAGCTTTTGATTGAAGCTCTCAATTTATCACATGGAGGAATGACAAAAATGATTGTATGTTAGCAGCATGTCTTTCCATTCATCTAACTGGAGTATGTCTTTTCACCCAGAAAAATGCCAACTGCTAAGAGTATCCAAGAAAAAGAAACAAATAATTACAAACTACTTCATTAATGGTAAAGAACTAACCCTAAGAAACATTGCCAAGTACTTAGGGGTAATAATAAATGATGTGTAATAAGAATATAAAACTAAAATGCTATCTCACATTAGTTAGGCCAAGAGTAACACCAATAGTCAAATCACTAAACTTAGAAACACTAGAGGACAGAAGGGCAAAAAGTAAAGTAAAATAATACAAAAGGCATTAAATTCTAATTTTAAAATACAACCCAATAATATCATGATGTAATGCTCAGATAAACATAAGGAAAAAACACTTTTCTTATCCCTTATGCAAGAACAAATGCACATAAGTAATATTTCTTCCCGAGTGGCGTGGCTAACATATAAGATAAGAGTTAACTGGTAAGCTGTCATAGTATTAATTTGTATATAATATAAGGGATAAATTATATAAGGTGTGCATGATATTGTATGCACAAGTCTGACACAAGTCTATGTAAAATAGTAGTTGTGTGTACTTGGGAGAAGAACGATTTTGAGACGTTGAGTGGAGATTCTTTTGAGGAGAAATTAGTAAATCAAAGATGTTAGGGATTAGTAGTGTAGTGGAGAAGAGAGGAACTAAGAGAGTTATGGAGTTTGGTGGAGAAGGAATGGGTCAGAAGATATATAGTCTAGAACCCTCTTGTTTCACAAAACGAGGAGCTATAAATATTATTTCAAGGGGACTATGGGGCGGTACTGTGGTAAAAAGAAAACGTCCCAGGGTTTTCGTTAAAAAAAAAGATAGTACTTTTTGGATTGGTTCTATCCAAGTGTTGGCTTGAATTTGTTCACTTCAATTTTTTTTCATTTGCTGTGGTTTAACAATATGTTTTTTATCTTTTGTTACAGAAGCAAAATCTTTAGAGTATGATTGTTTGGTTTGAAAGTATCATAAAATTTGGATTTGAGATTGTTAGTATGAAAGAACCTACAAAGGTATATTGGTATTTATGATATATATGAGTTGGATTTTATATTAGAATTTATATTATTGCTGTTTATGAAAATTGATATTTATTGCTTAGTGGTATAGGGAACTATAGTAATTAGTTTATCATATGGTGCATTGCATGATTTTATGGAGAGTAATGTATAGATAAAATTGTATTACATACAATTTTAAAATATGGGTGGATGGTGTCATAGTATAAATATGTATGTAAGATAGAAAGTGCGCATGTTATATAAGGTGAACATGATATTGTATGCACAATATTGCACGGTAGTATGGAAGTGGAGAGAGTATGGGAAGTCTTGATAGCAACAGGAAAAGCAAAATAGTCAGTTGACGTTTCGGACTGCACACAAGCAGGTCGTAAATGGTCTCAGTCTTCGTCCATGATTGGATTTGTAATACGACCAGGGCCAATCTTGACAAGGATGTATGTGATGTAAATGCATACTGAATCTAGTGTTACGGTGATTTTTTTATTAAAGGAATTACAAGTTGTATGAAGCAGCCTTCGTTGAGTCTACCTTTATCAGTTATATGTGGTCATAGTCCTGTGACATAAGCTCAATGTAGACGCATACACGAGCTCTGCATACACTAAGAGATACAGTTCATATAAAGTAAAATATTCCTACATGTACATGAGTGTCAAACCAACACATTTAGAACTACCTTACAAGAATTGTTTGTCACTCGACCAACTTTGAACAATTTTTCATCATGATTTAAGGGGGCAGGATCACCAGGAAATACAAAAAAGTCATTTTTTGTGAATTTGTAATCTAGATTAATATCAAATTCAAGTGCTTTCAATTGTGCACATTTCTATGTTTGAATTTTCTGTAGAAGTTAAATACTTTTTTTTCATGACTTTTCAAACAAGGTGGGGGTCTGTTGGGTTTGTTTACAAAATGTAAGGATTACAATTTCTTCTTGTTTGTTCGTGAAATCTTGCGATTCACTACACTTCGTCAGCCATAACTTTTTTGAATATTAACCCAAATTGCTTAAAATTTTCTCTACTGATGTGTTACATAATATCTATGACCGGTACTATAATTATGTACATAAGTATTCATAATAAGTTTGTATAAGAAAATTAATTTGAAAAAAAATACCCAAAATATGAAAATAATTTGGAATTTAAAAAAAATAAATAATTTTTAATGTATATCAATTCTTCTAGTAACGGCCATACATATACTATTTAAGTGCATACTGACAAAAAATCAAAGGAATTGATTTAGGAAATTTAACATAATCATTTCAAAAGTGATTTCACTATTTTTAAAATATAATTTTGTAACTTGATACTCAGTATCATTATAATACAACTTATTTTTATTTTATCACAATAATTCATTATTTGTGTGATAAAGTTATTATAATAGTATCTTGTCTGAAAATATGACATGTTTAAGTAACAAGACCCCTTTCTAGGTGATACTGCCCCCTTAAAAACTAATCCATAAAATATTCGCTTAGATAAGAAGGTTGCAATTGTGTTTAAAATATAAAACTTAATTGCAGAAATTAAAAAAAAATGTACTTTTAACTTTATTGACTTTCATTGTTTTATTTTAATTAAGGGAGAATTAAAATACGTTTTTGAAACAAATCAAATACAAATTCATTTACGCAAGAAAATATAAGTGGCTTATTGTTTATTGTATTAAATATATATTTTTTTCTAATTTGCAAAAACAAAATAAAAATTTTGAAAATGTTTAATTTATTAATTCAACTTTGATTGTTGTTAGATGATTCTGTCAATCATGTTCTATTTGAAAGGTTTGATTCAATAAATTTCAGTTTCTATCAAAATTACATCAAGTTTCTAAATTTTCTGTAGATACTTCTGCAGTCAGGAATCCTTATAATCTCTGTATAAATAAAGAGAAAAAAAAGCGAGTCTTAAAGACAAGTAACACGTATGTATTGAGAACATTGGTAGCAAACTTAATCTTAGAAGGTTACTAATAAATGGAAACATGTCTAAGAAAATTGTTTACATGGAAACGTTAAAGAAAACTAGCCTTACATACTATAGAATTCACATGAATAATTAAATATAGCTCATAAACAAAACAAATCTCTACTTTTATAAAGAATTGCAGTTAGGACATACATTTTATACCGAGAATTGTTTTTTATGCGACAAATGTTAATTCTAGTAAGAATCGGGTGGCAGCTGTGTTTGATCCTACATTGTTACTTTGACATTCCGGAGTATAATCTGGACATATGACAAACCATAAATATTGCAAATGTAACTAACACATTAAACGTACCTGTAAACTATTTTTCTTAACAATAGAACTTGTAGTCATCTATATCAAGTCTCCTATTCCCATCCCGGTCCAACTTTGCGAACAATTCTTCAAGTTCCAATTGATATTGCGGATAGTTATATGTTATCAATTTCCTGAGCTCGTCCTCGGAGATGGTAAAGTCTTTGTTTGTATCCAACCCTGTGTTCAACAGGTCGAAGTAGACGCTCAAGTACCTGAGCCTGTTCATATCCTTTTCGTCCAGCTCATTGTTCCCGTCAATGTCCATGAAATCAAATCGATTTGTTAATATTTCCTTGACCGAATCGCTAGTTAACTCGACGTAACGCAAGTATTCATCTCGAGACATTTTCCCTTCGTTCTTGAATTTCTCACCAAAAGGTTCAAGAAGTTTTTTAAGATCCCCCTGAGCAATCGCGTCTTTCGACGCTGCCTCTATGAAGTTCAACATTTGCTTTTCACATTTTACATCTTTAGAGTCTGTTAGATCTGAAGATGCCTGAATGTATACATATTATAGACTTATGGTTAGATCCAATGTTAAAGTATAATATAGTATCAACAATTCATTTCTAAGCTATAAATAAGACATGTGATTTTGTCACGCGACGTAAATTGCATGACATCTTTCTGTTCACGACATTCTAACTCATATAAAAGTATAATATAACCCTTTGAGGCCAACATAGCAAGTAGTAACATTTTTTATAGATTTAAATTTACAAATCTTTAAATAATTGGCTGTTTTTTGTGTATCGTTAAGCTAAGAAAATATATTTCCTCATAGTCTACAGTCTATACATTGACAATAGAAGATTTAGCAATCTGTGTCTTGGTTAGTGTACACCAAAAAGTAGTATGCTAGCATACACATTTTTAAAAGAATGCAACCATAAATGAACAATGGGAATTACTCATGTATAAATATATTGTACTCAAAGCAATGTTTAGGCACTAGACGGAATATGCAGTCCTTAAAAGATTAAAAAAACCTATATATATATATATATATATATATATATATATATATATATATATATATATATATATATATATATATATATATATAGAGAGAGAGAGAGAGAGAGAGAGAGAGAGAGAGAGAGAGAGATAGATTGATAGAAAAATATAAAGAGAAGTGTATAGGTAAATATATTGATTAAATAAGAACAGAGAGAAATATATACATCATATATATATATAAACTTACTTGACTTAATGCTATTAAAGACACTATAAAGGCGCTGATTAGAATCATGTTTCTGAAAAATTAAAACGAAATTGTTTTAAAAAAAATGTTGTATTAAAGACAGATAAAATGTAGTGCTTTTCTTATTTAATATAAAACATAGAATATAATGTTTAAACTTGCTTTATTACGTTTATTCAATAAATAAAAAAAACTTTTTCTTCCGTATTAGAATATGTGTTTTGTTTCTTTTTAGCTTGAACAGAAAACAAACAAACAGCAACCACAGAATAGGTATTGAGTAACTTTTTAAATTTTATAATATAAATTTGGCGAGAACGTTGCATACATGTGTGTATGATTCTGGCGAAACGACCTTTATATGGCTAATTTAGCCACATCCCAACCTATCTAGCTAAAACTTAGCACACAGACGTTAAGACGATGATAACATATTCACAAAAAAAAATTAAGCCTTTTTCCCCCACCACAACATAAAAATATCGGTCTTTACTTGTTTGTTTTTTTACACTATATGCAGTGGCGTAGCTAGGGGAGGGGAAGCTATGGTCCAAATTCGAAAGTACTCCCGGGCCCCTACTTGAGTGTCCAAATTTATTTTTTTCATGTCACAATGTCAAATGTCAAAATGCAGGGGCCCTTAAAGAGGCCAAGCCCCACGGGCCCCCGAATCCCTAGCAACTGACTATATGGTGCGCATTGGTAAATCCTTGTTATACGCACATTCTGCTTTAAACTGAATTGCAGGCTAGTTTTTTTTATATAATTATCTTCGTGTGTAACCATAGATATTTCTATGGTGTAACATTAACATTATACAAGAAAGACAACGTCACCAAGTGGCCTAGAATGCTACCACTATACGTGAATTATAAGCATATAAGACTATACTCACAATATACTCACAATATACTCACAATATACTCACACTATACTCACACTATACTCACAATATACTCACAATATACTCACAATATACTCACAATATACTCACAATATACTCACACTATACTCACACTATACTCACAATATACTCACAATATACTCACACTATACTCACACTATACTCACACTATACTCACAATATACTCACAATATACTCACAATATACTCACAATATACTCACAATATACTCACACTATACTTACACTATACTCACACTATACTCACACTATACTCACAATATACTCACAATATACTCACAATATACTCACAATATACTCACACTATACTTACACTATACTTACACTATACTCACACTATACTCACACTATACTCACAATATACTCACAATATACTCACAATATACTCACAATATACTCACAATATACTCACACTATACTCACACTATACTCACAATATACTCACAATATACTCACAATATACTCACAATATACTCACAATATACTCACAATATACTCACAATATACTCACACTATACTTACACTATACTCACACTATACTCACACTATACTCACAATATACTCACAATATACTCACAATATACTCACAATATACTCACAATATACTCACACTATACTCACACTATACTCATACTATACTCACAATATACTCACAATATACTCACAATATACTCACAATATACTCACACTATACTCACACTATACTCACAATATACTCACACTATACTCACAATATACTCACAATATACTCACACTATACTCACAGCTTGTAGGGAAGATTTCCGAATACGCTCGACGGCAATGGTGAGAAGTCGTCGAGTCTGTCTCTCAGTTGGCTTTTATTGGAAAACTTATGGAAATATCCTTGCATAATTTCCAACATAACTATATTCAAGTTGAACAAGCAAGACACCTTTATCAAACCTGGCATGATACAGGCCAACTAATTCAAAAGGACGAAGTTGTTCTCTGCAGACTACATACAGGACATACAAAACTAACATATTCCTTTATCTTAAAACGAGAAAAAGGTCCCATTGTATGCTTTCTGCTATGTCATCTTAACAGTTTCACACATTTTGTTGGAATACAATACATTTACTATTACTGTAAAAATTTGTCAATTGACAAGACTTAATTAAGCGTGACCTTTTCAAATGGAAGAAATTGAAACTTCCGGTTTTTTTTTTTAAATTGGTAAACAAAACAGGCATGCTTTTGCTGGTTATTGACAATGAGGTCTATGCAGAATGATTTCCCGGTCACGTGATGCTGATTAAATACACTTGTAAACATTAACAATGGCTTACTGCGCTACTGTTGGGTGCGCAAATTCTACCTCTAAATTATCATGTAAATAATCTACAATGTTTTCATCGATTTCCTTGGAAAGATCAACAAATAGGTGTTGTCCTTTTAATAATTGTATGTCTATAATCATTGTTGCATCCGTGAGCATCATTTATAATATCACAATATATTTAAGGATATGTTAAAAAATAACATTTTTAATAAGAATAGGTGTCATTAAGATTAATGTAAAATCAGCCATTTTTTTTTTTAGTTTAAAAAGCATCACGTGATCGATTTTCTGTCTCTAAGGAATTGTGCATAGACCTCATTGATTTCAACCTTTACGGCCAGTTCTAGTCTTTTAGAATTATACAAAGGATACAAGATTAATTATGAGGAGTCCGTTTTCAACATCAAAAGTGAGTAGACGATAATCAATCCTCAAGTTTTAGTTCCCCCCCCCCCCGCAAAACGCAAAGATGTCTTTAGCGAGAGTTGGGCGATATGACTGTTATCTTCTTATCTTATACATTACAGACGCTCCTTCTTTAAAGAAGATTATTGCGTCCTACGCTCATACGTGATCCGAGTCTTGCATTTGTATCAATGTTTTAAATGATGTTAAGTTACTGGTTTTCCTGATTTGTTCAGGCAACCCATTCCATGCCCGAATGCCCCTCGGGAAGAAAGAGTCCTTTTATGCATTTGTTCTCGCATAAGAGATAAGGAAAGTGTTTTTGTCTTTATGTTTATCTGAACTTTGCAACAGGTTGTTATTGGGCTGTATTTCTAAATTAGAGTTTATTGCCTTCTGTATTATCACTACGTTACTCTTTGCCCTTCTGTCCTCTAGTGTTTCTAGGTTTAGTGATTTTACTTATGGTATTACTCTTGTTAGTTGAGAATATTCACTAGTTATGAACCTTGCAGGTCTTAATAGAATTTGTTCTAATTTTTCAATGTTTTCTTTAATGTTGAGTCTCCATACACATAAAGAAGTGATATCTAAGCATCTTTGCAAGTCGTTAACAGCGATTATCTCTTCCAGCAACCTCTTTCTCTCTCTCTCTCTTTCTCTTTCTCTGTCAAATAAAAAAAAATCGAATGGAGAATATATTTGTTTCTTTTTTTGAAAATATTGATGGCACAACCCCCTGACCCAAGCGCCTGTCGCCCCGGGTAAGTGCCCGTGTTCCATTATATTGACCCGGCTCTTACTGAGCAAGCCAAGTGTGTCAGCCCCTATGAACGCGCTATCCTGTAGCCTTCTGTATGATAATTTGTATCTATGTCTAATAATGCTAACACGCCACTTATTCACTATACATTAAGTGCATCATTTGAGTAAATGTATTCATCGGCCAAATATTACATTTCCTATCGGTCTCACAATATGTGTGCTATTTATAGTATGCTTTTAACGAAATACTGTAGAAACTTATCGCCAATTCCGGCTTTCGGCTAGGCGAAAAGGATGTTGCATACATCATCCTCCCCACTGAGTCTCGCTGGCACTCGTTTGTGCAAAAATATTGGGCAGAGGACGCAATAATCTTCTTTATACAATGAGCGTCTGTAATATATACCGTATATACTCGCGTATCAGTCGCACTTTTTATTACAGAAAAGTTCGACAAAAAGTAGGGTTGCGACTTATACACCCGACACTGTTTTTGAAACATTCGAAAAACATCACTACTCTGTCATAAAGTTTCCTACATAACCCCTATAGTTGATTGGAGTTATGAATAATTGTTAGGATATGCCTTTATTTGATGTTTGCCTTATGCACGATTAAAACAATTTTTGTAGGAAAGTTTCCAAATTAGGGTTAATATTTAGTAATTTTATCTTTTAAAGGTATGCATTTTTGAGATATTAAAAGGCAGTGTAACCCGGGAAGTCGGGGTGCGACTTATGCGCGGGTCAACGACAACGTATAAGAAAAAAAATCTTAAACTAGGGGTGCAACCTATACACCGGTGCGACTTATACGCGAGTATATACGGTAAGATAAGACTCCAAAGCAAAGAGTTTTTTTTATAAATCAAGGGATTGATGATGATGATGATAATGACCTTACAATATATTTTTATCACTAGACCAACTTTGAACAACTGTAGTTTTCATCATGCTTTAAAAACTTATTCATAAAATGATAGCTTAGAATGGCTTAGATAAAAGGTTGCTACTGTTGTGTTTCATATCATATCATATCATATCATATCATATATCATATCATATCATATCATATCATATCATATCATATCATATCATATATATATATAAATCTCAAAAGGAATATGTATGTGGCTGGCTGGCTGGCTGGGTATGTACATACCGCATAATCTTTTTAAATACTGGACATAAAAACGTGAAATTTTCTACAAAAATTCTTTGCGTTACGGCGGTGAACACTGTCAAGGTTTTAAAAAAATTAAAATGACCGCAGTGGTCAGTTTGGTCAAAAAACGCGAAAAAAACGACATATTTTGGGTTCATGTTGAATTTGCCGTTCCAACTTTTTATAGTTTTTCGATCGATCGCGCTAAAAAAATAAAAAAAAGGATGGCGTTGAGATTTTTTTCAGGATGACGTCATCAAAGTTTGCGCAGAGATAGCTAGCCGGCTTTTCGTTATGACGTCATCAAATTTTGCGTATTCATTTAAAATTAACTTTGCTTCAACCTTTGCTAATGTACTTTATGAATGAATAGAACAAAATATATTCACGTTTTAATTTGCGTCGTAATTTATAGCGGGATATTTTTAAATTGTTATAATGGGTAATGATTAATGGTTTTAATGGGTATCTTACGTTGTATCTGGCAAATACAAAATTCCTTCACGTTTTTATTCGTGTTGTATATGTCCACAGAATAGGTATAAAACAGAATGCGCAATCGCATTTTATTTCTGTTATGGGCAGTAATACCGACGCCATACTAAGCTTATTTAAACGCAGCGGTCCTGGTTACACTCTATATTTATGCTTATTTAGCCTACAACGTCCTTTTCTTCAAATCTACAAGTTCGAACACCCAAAGCTAATATTTCAGGCAAAATGTGCATGAACGGTTGTGTAATAAACTACAACAATGATGCGAAAACGACTGATTATCGTAAAAAAGAGCATGTCAAACTGCATGGCTTTCCTGACTCCATAAAGGATAAACAACAGCATAAACAACCTCATATTAACTCATTATGAATTATATGCCTATTTCCCTTCATAATTTTAAAAGTTTTTTTTGGTTTAAAAAGTATATATATTTATGTACCGGTAGCCGCAGCAATTTAGTTACCGGTACCGAGCTACGTCTAAGCCATTTTTTTTTTCAAATCAGTACCGGGTAATAAATATTTTTACATCATATTGGCCTAATCATATAATGTTCAAAACAAAATGGGTAATTAAGTCAAATTTATATAAAACTAAGCCTATAACGAAAGATAATGTAGGCCCTATATATATTGTATATATTTATGGCAGACGTAGATATCATGTCTCATTTTACTATAGTAGCGTCTCTAGCGACCGCTGCATTGCGGAAAATGGTAACTTTTAGTGAGTGCGTATATAGGGATTGTGCATTCTGTTCTATACCTATTCTGTGTATACGTCTTATAAACTTTGTAGCGGGAAATTGTTCAATTGCTAGGCAATGTTTAAATTGTCGAGCTCAACGTTTTAAAGTTTTAATTTGTATCGTATACGTCTTATAAACTATGTAGCGGAAAATTTTTATATTGCCGGGCAATGTTTAAATTTGCCGGACCAACTTTTAAAAGTTTTAATTCATGTCTTATACGTTGTATAAATTATGATTCATATCGGTTTCAGTTGTTATTGTTTTTCCTGTTGAATTTAAAATTTAATTCTAAGTTTGCCTCCAAAGCAACAATAAATAAATAGCAAATAACACCAACAAAAACAAAAAAAAATTAAAAAAATATTGATCTACGACGAATGTTGTAGCAAAAAAATATATCAAACAATCATTTTCGAATTAACAGTACTTTTTAAAAGACATGTGAGTTCTGTTTTACAGAAAGAGTTTAATTACCCAATAAACTCACAAAATTCGATCATAGTGGTCATACTTTGAGCAAGAAATAAAAAAAAATTATTGTTATTTGTTTTTCCTTTTTAGTTGTATATTGAATTGGTGTATAATAAAGTGTGCAAAACAAAAATAAATTTAAAAAATACTGACCACAAAAAAAAAAAACATACTACTTTATGTATGTTGCAAAAACAAAACTAAAAAACTATAATGTGTCAAGCATATTCTAAAAAAAAGCCCGTTCGAAGAATCGGGCACATAACGGCTTGTATATATATAAATCTCAAAAGGAATATGTATGTATGTATGTGGCTGGCTGGCTGGCTGGCTGGCTGGGTATGTACATACCGCATAATCTTTTTAAATACTGGACATAAAAACGTGAAATTTGCTACAAATATTCTTTGCGTTACGGCGGTGAACACTGTCAAGTTTTTAAAAAAATTAAAATGACCGCAGTGGTCAGTTTGGTCAAAAAACGCGAATAAAACGACATATTTTGGGTTCATGTTAAAATTGCCGTTCCAACTTTTTATAGTTTTTCGATCGATCGCGCTAAAAAAAATAAAGAAAAGGATGGCGTTGAGATTTTTTTCAGGATGACGTCATCAAAGTTTGCGCAGAGATAGCTAGCCGGCTTTTCGTTATGACGTCATCAAATTTTGCGTATTCATTTAAAATTAACTTTGCTTCAACCTTTGCTAATGTACTTTATGAATGAATAGAACAAAATATATTCACGTTTTAATTTGCGTCGTAATTTATAGCGGGATATTTTTAAATTGTTATAATGGGTAATGATTAATGGTTTTAATGGGTATCTTACGTTGTATCTGGCAAATACAAAATTCCTTCACGTTTTTATTCGTGTTGTATATGTCCACAGAATAGGTATAAAACAGAATGCGCAATCGCATTTTATTTCTGTTTTGGGCAGTAATACCGACGCCATACTAAGCTTATTTAAACGCAGCGGTCCTGGTTACACTCTATATTTATGCTTATTTAGCCTACAACGTCCTTTTCTTCAAATCTACAAGTTCTAACACCCAAAGCTAATATTTCAAGCAAAATGTACATGAACGGTTGTGTAATAAACTACAACAATGATGCGAAAACGACTGATTATCGTAAAAAAAAGCATGTCAAAATGCATGGCTTTCCTGACTCCATAAAGGATAAACAACAGCATAAACAACCTCATATGTTTATTTTGGTTTAAAAAGTATATATATTTATGTACCGGTAGCCGCAGCAATTTAGTTACCGGTACCGAGCTACGTCTAAGCCATTTTTTTTTCAAATCAGTACCGGGCAATAAAAATATTTATACATCATATTGGCCTAATCATATAATGTTCAAAACAAAATGGGTAATTAAGTCAAATTTATATAAAAGTAAGCCTATAATGAAAGATAATGTAGGCCCTATATATATTGTATATATTTATGGCAGACGTAGATATCCTTTCACATTTTACTATAGTAGCGTCTCTAGCGACCGCTGCATTGCGGAAAATGGTAACTTTTAGTGACTGCCTATATAGGGATTGTGCATTCTGTTCTATACCTATTCTGTGTATACGTCTTATAAACTTTGTAGCGGGAAAATTTTCAATTGCCAGGCAATGTTTAAATTGCCGAGCTCAACGTTTTAAAGTTTTAATTTGTATCGTATACGTCTTATAAACTATGTAGCGGGAAATTTTTATATTGCCGGGCAATGTTTAAATTTGCCGGACCAACTTTTAAAAGTTTTAATTCATGTCGTATACGTTGTATAAACTATGATTCATATCGGTTTCAGTTGTTATTGTTTTTCCTGTTGAATTTAAAATTTAATTATAAGTTTGCTTCCAAAGCAACAATAAATAAATAGCAAATAACACCAACAAAAACAAAAAAAAAAAGCAAAAATAAATAAATATTGATCTACGACTAATGTTGTAGCAGAAAAATATATCAAACAATCATTTTCGAATTAACAGTACTTTTTAAAAGACATGTGAGTTCTGTTTTACAAAAAGAGTTTAATTACCCAATAAACTCACAAAATTCGATCATAGTGGTCATACTTTGAGCAAGAAATAAATAAAAATTATTATTATTTGTTTTTCCTTTTTAGTTGTATATTGAATTGGTGTACAATAAAGTGTGCAAAACAAAAATAAATTAAAAAAAATACTGACCACAAAAAAAAAACATACTACTTTATGTATGTTGCAAAAACAAAACTAAAAAAATATAATGTGTCAAGCATATTCTAAAAAAAAGCCCGTTCGAAGAATCGGGCACATATTGGCTTGTATATATATATATAAATCTCAAAAGGAATATGTATGTATGTATGTGGCTGGCTGGCTGGCTGGCTGGCTGGGTATGTACATACCGCATAATCTTTTTAAATACTGGACATAAAAACGTGAAATTTGCTACAAATATTCTTTGCGTTACGGCGGTGAACACTGTCAAGGTTTTAAAAAAATTAAAATGACCGCAGTGGTCAGTTTGGTCAAAAAACGCGAATAAAACGACATATTTTGGGTTCATGTTGAATTTGCCGTTCCAACTTTTTATAGTTTTTCGTCACAAAGTTAGAAAAAAAAGGATGCGCTGAGATTATTTTTATGACGTCATCAATCTTTGCGCATGGATTTTATAGCAATGAAGGGACATTTTTCATTCATGTTTAAATTGACGTCATCAAACTATGTGCATGGATTTTATTATCTCAACTCAATGACGGGAACAAATTTTCTTCATGTTTAAATTGTCTACGTGCCGAAAACAACATAAATTCTTTACACTACCAATACTGTAGTTGATTTTCTTAATGTATCACTACTTTAATACTTTACACTGTGAATACATGACTTAAAGCTAATTAATAATTTAAAACTTTACCAACATGGGACAAAGCAAATAGATTTAGCATTTTTTTTCTGTTTCGGGAAGTAATACCGACGCATTACTAAGCTTATTTAAACGCAGTGGTCCTGGTTACACTCTATATTTAAGCTTATAATTATATGGCGTCATCAAATTTTGCGTATTTATGCGTTTAAGAAGTTGTTTTAATTTGCGTCGTAATTTGTAGAATGCAATATTTAAATGGAAGACTATTGTTTATAACTCCATGGGTTATTTTATCCAGTTCCGAGAACTGGGCACCTTTAGGCTTATCGCCTTGGTAACGGCCATTGTTTAAATTACCGGGCAATGTTTAAATTACCGGGCAATGTTTAAATTACCGGGCAATGTTTAAATTACCGGGCAATGTTTAAATTACCGGGCAATGTTTAAATTACCGGGCAATGTTTAAATTACCGGGCAATGTTTATAATACCGGGCAATGTTTAAATTACCGGGCAATGTTTAAATTACCGGGCAATGTTTAAATTACCGGGCAATGTTTAAATTACCGGGCAATGTTTAAATTACCGGGCAATGTTTATATTAGCGGGCAATGTTTAATTTGCCGGGCAATGTTCGAATTGCCGGAACTATTTTTTTAAAGTTTTAATTCGTGTCGTATACGTTTTATAAACATTATTTCATATGGGTTTCATTTGTTATTGTTTTACATGTTGAATAGAAAATTTAATTCTAAGTTTGCTTCCAAAGCAACAATAAATAAATAAATAGCAAATAAACAAAAACAACACAACATAGGTCTGCGACTTAATGTTTGTCGTAAAAAAATATATCAAACAATCATAAAAAAAAAAAAAAAAGTACTGTCGAATGTTCTTTATCAATGAATAGAACAAAATATATTCATGTTTTAATTTGCGTCGTAATTTATAGCGGGCAATTTTGTAATTGTTATAATGGGTGATGAGTAATGATTTTAACGGGTAATTCATGTTGTAGCGGGCGAATAAAAAATTACCTCACGTTTAAATTCGTGTCGTAGGTCATGCGGGCAATCTCATTATAACTGTCTGAGTAGTTAGAGTGTATGTAAACATAACTTTTAGCCGGTTCGGAGGACCGGGCACATAACGGCTTGTATATATATAAATCTCAAAAGGAATATGTGGCTGGCTGGCTGGCTGGCTGGCTGGCTGGCTGGCTGGCTGGCTGGGTATGTACATACCGCATAATCTTTTTAAATACTGGACATAAAAACGTGAAATTTGCTACAAATATTCTTTGCGTTACGGCGGTGAACACTGTCAAGGTTTTAAAAAAATTAAAATGACCGCAGTGGTCAGTTTGGTCAAAAAACGCGAATAAAACGACATATTTTGGGTTCATATTGAATTTGCCGTTCCAACTTTTTATAGTTTTTCGTCACAAAGTTAGAAAAAAAAGGATGCGCTGAGATTATTTTTATGACGTCATCAATCTTTGCGCATGGATTTTATAGCAATGAAGGGACATTTTTCATTCATGTTTAAATTGACGTCATCAAACTATGTGCATAAATTTTTATCTCAACTCAATGACGGGAACAAATTTTCTTCATGTTTAAATTGTCTACGTGCCGTAAACAACATAAATTCTTTACACTACCAATACTGTAGTTGATTTTCTTAATCTATCACTACTTTAATACTTTACACTGTGAATACATGACTTAAAGCTAATTAATAATTTAAAACTTTACAAACATAGGACAAAGCAAATAGATATAGTATTTTTTTTTCTGTTTCGGGAAGTAATACCGACGCCTTATTAAGCATATTTAAACGCAGTGGTCCTGGTTACACTCTATATTTAAGCTTATAATTATATGGCGTCATCAAATTTTGCGTATTTATGCGTTTAAGAAGTTGTTTTAATTTGCGTCGTAATTTGTAGAATGCAATATTTAAATGGAAGACTATTGTTTATAACTCCATGGGTTATTTTATCCAGTTCCGAGAACTGGGCACCTTTAGGCTTATCGCCTTGGTAACGGCCATTGTTTAAATTACCGGGCAATGTTTAAATTACCGGGCAATGTTTATAATACCGGGCAATGTTCAAATTACCGGGCAATGTTTAAATTACCGTGCAATGTTTAAATTACCGGGTAATGTTTAAATTACCGGGCAATGTTTAAATTACCGGGCAATGTTTATAATACCGGGCAATGTTTAAATTACCGGGTAATGTTTAAATTACCGGGCAATGTTTAAATTACAGGGCAATGTTTAAATTACCGGGCAATGTTTAAATTACCGGGCAATGTTTAAATTACCGGGCAATGTTTATATAACCGGGCAATGTTTAATTTGCCGGGCAATGTTCGAATTGCCGGAACTAATTTTTTAAAGTTTTAATTCGTGTCGTATACGTTTTTATAAACATTATTTCATATGGGTTTCATTTGTTATTGTTTTACATGTTGAATAGAAAATTTAATTCTAAGTTTGCTTCCAAAGCAACAATAAATAAATAAATAGCAAATAAACAAAAACAACACAACATAGGTCTGCGACTTAATGTTTGTCGTAAAAAAATATATCAAACAATCATTAAAAAAAAATAAAAGTACTGTCGAATGTTCTTTATCAATGAATAGAACAAAATATATTCATGTTTTAATTTGCGTCGTAATTTATAGCGGGCAATTTTGTAATTGTTATAATGGGTTATGAGTAATGATTTTAACGGGTAATTCATGTTGTAACGGGCAAATAAAAAATTACCTCACATTTAAATTCGTGTCGTAGGTCATGCGGGCAATCTCATTATAACTGCCTGAGTAGTTAGAGTGTATGTAAACATAACTTTTAGCCGGTTCGGAGGACCGGGCACATAACGGCTTGTATATATATAAATCTCAAAAGGAATATGTATGTATGTATGTTTGTGGCTATGTACATACCGCATAATCTTTTTAAATACTGGACATAAAAACGTGAAATTTGCTACAAATATTCTTTGCGTTACAGCGGTGAACACTGTCAAGGTTTTAAGAAAATTTAAATGACCGCAGTGGTCAGTTTGGTCAAAAAACGCGAATAAAACACAACTTTTGATTCACATTGTCATTGCCAGTACAACTTTTTATAGTTTTTCGTCACAAAGTTAGAAAAAAAAAGGATGCGCTGAGATTATTTTTATGACGTCATCAATCTTTGCGCATGGATTTTATAGCAATGAAGGGACATTTTTCATTCATGTTTAAATTGACGTCATCAAACTATGTGCATGGATTTTATTATCTCAACTCAATGACGGGAACAAATTTTCTTCATGTTTAAATTGTCTACGTGCCGTAAACAACATAAATTCTTTACACTACCAATACTGTAATTGATTTTCTTAATCTATCACTACTATTAATACTTTACACTGTGAATACATGACTTAAAGCTAATTAATAATTTAAAACTTTACAAACATAGGACAAAGCAAATAGATTTAGTTTTTTTTTTTCTGTTTCGGGAAGTAATACCGACGCCTTACTAAGCTTATTTAAACGCAGTGGTCCTGGTTACACTCTATATTTAAGCTTATAATTATATGGCGTCATCAAATTTTGCGTATTTATGCGTTTAAGAAGGGAACAAAATTTAGTTTTAATTTGCGTCGTAATTTGTAGAATGCAATATTTAAATGGATTAAGTTACCGGGAAATACTTTATCCCCGCTTAAGACTATTGTTTATAACTCCATGGGTTATTTTATCCAGTTCCGAGAACTGGGCACCTTTAGGCTTATCGCCTAGGTAACGGCCATTGTTTAAATTACCGGGCAATGTTTAAATTACCGGGCAATGTTTATAATACCGGGCAATGTTTATAATACCGGGCAATGTTTAAATTACCGGGCAATGTTTAAATTACCGGGCAATGTTTAAATTACCGGGCAATGTTTAAATTACCGGGCAATGTTTATAATACCGGGCAATGTTTATTATACCGGGCAATGTTTAAATTACCGGGCAATGTTTAAATTACCGGGCAATGTTTAATTTGCCGGGCAATGTTCAAATTGCCGGAACTAAATTTTTAAAGTTTAAATTCGTGTCGTATACGTTTTATAAACATTATTTCATAAGGGTTTCATTTGTTATTGTTTTACATGTTGAATAGAAAATTTAATTCTAAGTTTGCTTCCAAAGCAACAATAAATAAATAAATAGCAAATAAACAAAAACAACACAACATAGGTCTGCGACTTAATGTTTGTCGTAAAAAAAATATATCAAACAATCATTAAAAAAAAAAAAGTACTGTCGAATGTTCTTAATCAATGAATAGAACAAAATATATTCATGTTTTAATTTGCGTCGTAATTTATAGCGGGCAATTTTGTAATTGTTATAATGGGTGATGAGTAATGATTTTAACGGGTAATTCATGTTGTAGCGGGCAAATAAAAAATTACCTCACGTTTCAATTCGTGTCGTAGGTCATGCGGGCAATCTCATTATAACTGCCTGAGTAGTTAGAGTGTATGTAAACATAACTTTTAGCCGGTTCGGAGGACCGGGCGCATAACGGCTTGTATATATATAAATCTCAAAAGGAATATGTATGTGGCTGGCTGGCTGGCTGGCTGGCTGGCTGGCTGGCTGGCTGGCTGGGTATGTACATACCGCATAATCTTTTTAAATACTGGACATAAAAACGTGAAATTTGCTACAAATATTCTTTGCGTTACGGCGGTGAACACTGTCAAGGTTTAAAAAAAATTAAAATGACCGCAGTGGTCAGTTTGGTCAAAAAACGCGAATAAAACACAACTTTTGATTCACATTGTCTTTGCCAGTACAACTTTTTATAGTTTTTCGTCACAAGGTTAGAAAAAAAAGGATGCGCTGAGATTATTTTTATGACGTCATCAATCTTTGCGCATGGATTTTATAGCAATGAAGGGACATTTTTCATTCATGTTTAAATTGACGTCATCAAACTATGTGCATGGATTTTTATCTCAACTCAATGAGGGGAACACATTTTCTACATGTTTAAATTGTCTACGTGCCGTAAACAACATAAATTCTTTACACTACCAATACTGTAGTTGATTTTCTTAATCTATCACTACTTTAATACTTTACACTGTGAATACATGACTTAAAGCTAATTAATAATTTAAAACTTTACAAACATAGGACAAAGCAAATAGATATAGTATTTTTTTTTCTGTTTCGGGAAGTAATACCGACGCCTTATTAAGCATATTTAAACGCAGTGGTCGTGGTTACACTCTATATTTAAGCTTATAATTATATGGCGTCATCAAATTTTGCGTATTTATGCGTTTAAGAAGTTGTTTTAATTTGCGTCGTAATTTGTAGAATGCAATATTTAAATGGAAGACTATTGTTTATAACTCCATGGGTTATTTTATCCAGTTCCGAGAACTGGGCACCTTTAGGCTTATCGCCTAGGTAACGGCCATTGTTTAAATTACCGGGCAATGTTTATAATACCGGGCAATGTTTATAATACCGGGCAATGTTTAAATTACCGGGCAATGTTTAAATTACCGGGCAATGTTTAAATTACCGGGCAATGTTTAAATTACCGGGCAATGTTTAAATTGCCGGAACTAACTTTTTAAAGTTTTAATTCGTGTCGTATACGTTTTATAAACATTATTTCATATGGGTTTCATTTGTTATTGTTTTACATGTTGAATAGAAAATTTAATTCTAAGTTTGCTTCCAAAGCAACAATAAATAAATAAATAGCAAATAAACAAAAACAACACAACATAGGTCTGCGACTTAATGTTTGTCGAAAACAATATATCAAACAATCATTAAAAAAAAGTAAAAGTACTGTCGAATGTTCTTTATCAATTAATAGAACAAAATATATTCACGTTTTAATTTGCGTCGTATTTTATAGCGGGCAATTTTTTAAATGTTATAATGGGTAATGATTTTAACGGGTAATTTATGTTGTAGCGGGCAAATAAAAAATTACCTCACGTTTAAATTCGTGTCGTAGGTCATGCGGGCAATCTCATTATAACTGCCTGAGTAGTTAGAGTGTATGTAAACATAACTTTTAGCCGGTTCGGAGGACCGGGCACATACCGGCTAGTAAATTATAAAACTTAATTGGGAGAATTTTTTTTAAGTTCTTTTAACATGAACATTTCTAATTGCCTCGTGTTGCCAGTAACTTGAGCATGCAATTTGTATGCGTGCAACTTAGTGTGTCTGTCTCTTCTTCGATAATAAGTTTGAGTCATCATGCATTCCTTTGTATGATAATTTGTGTACACGTCGAACAAATATCATATGTTAAGTATCATTAGAATAAGTCTTTGTATCGCCTGAAATTTTATGCGCTCTCTAATACGCTGAGCTTTATTTCGGTAGGCCAAAAAAAAAAAAAGGAATTATATTATATAGTTTGAGAAGATCACACACATACAGAAAACAGACTGGCACACACACACACACATATATAGATATATATTGCATATTTATATGTGAGACCTTGGCGATGCGATCAGTGTGTGTAAAATAGTTTTCGTAAACTTTTTCTTTTACAAAATATTTTTTAAGTTGTTATTTCGTTAGAAATTGTTTTTACTGTTGTTATTTTCATTTTCTTTTTACTTCGTTTCAAGTTTTATTTATGTATTTTCAAGAAAGCAGATTAAAATTAAAAAAAAAAAAAAGCTTAGCATTTGTCCAAAATCACTTCAAATGAAATTCCAAAATTATTGAGAAATTTTATAAAATAATGAAGTATACAGATTTGGTTTATAAAATAGATAACATGCATTGAAAAAAGACAATTACATAAACATAATAGAATGATGGTAAAAGACAATTACATAAACATGATGGACTTCCGCCAGAACTACTCAAGCACGCTGATGAAACTCACGTACAGAGATCGGTCACCTTACTAAACATATGCTGGACATCATCAACCGTCCCAAATGACTGGAAGAGAGAAGTGATAATCACTCTACCAAAGAAAGGTGGTGACCTCTCCAAGTGCGACAACTGGGGGGGGGGGTATCACAATTCTCTCTGTCGCTGGAAAAATACTTTCCATAGGCCTTTTCCATCGTCTAAAAAGGGCAATGACGCAACACTACTGGAACAGCAAGCTTGATTGCGCGATGGACGATCGAGCATTGAACATATTTTCGTGCTCAGGCAGGTGATCGAGCAATCACCGAGAAACCCTATGGAAGATAGCTCGAACCTATGGCATCCCACAGAATTTTGTGGACATCTTCAAGAACCTGTACGACGGTCGGAATGTTGTATTAGGACTGATGATGGGGACACCACCTTCTTCAAGATCAAAACGGGGGTTAGACAAAGCTACATCTTGTCATCAATGCTATTCCTCATAGCGATTGACTTTGTATGTAGACACTCCATAGACATTTTCTAACTAGGCGTAACCTGACCTGTGTGATCTCACATTAGCGATAGAAACCCAGGCGCCCAAGGTTGGCCTACGAATCAGCAATGGGAAAACGAAGATCCTTCGCTTTGGGTACAACAGCACCCCAGACCCCATTTCAATTAAAAACACGTCGGAGAAGTGACAGAATTCACGTACCTGGGCAGTGACTCGTCCCGAGACACAATATGTCGCATTGGCAAAGCGTTCGCCATCTTCCAAAAGCTGCACCCACTCTGGAACTAAACATTAATAGTCTCGCAGCCAACAAAGATGTGTGTCGAAATGTTAGTCGTGATACGTGTTTTAAACGCCATAGTAGTCTTCTCAATCGCCCCTCTACACGAGTGAAACTTGGAGGAGGACATAGTGGTAAACGACGGAAACTCAACGCATTTCACCAAAGATGCCTCAGACGCAGACTTAAGATCACCAATAGAGATCGGGTTACGAATGAAGAAGTTTATCGCTTTACAAAAACGCGTCCATTATCGACATCGGTCACCGAACGTCGCATCGAATTTGCCAGCCACATAATACGCCAGCCTGAACATCGACTACACCACACAGCTTTAAGATGGCGGCCGCGCAACGGACGACGCGGACGGGGGCGACCTAGGGCAACGTTATGTTCAACAGTCGCCGATGACCTTCGCCGTGTTGACGTCGAGATGCGTCTCTCCAGTTCCATGCGCAAATATTAATAATTATTTTATTTTCAAAACTAAAAAAATATATTATACTGCAAATATATATATATATATATATATATTACTGCAAACAGCCTAAACGCACTCAACAGAGAACAGTGAGATAAGATGGAGTAGAGAGTAGACGGACAGCTGACAGCCGCTAGTCACTACTATCAGCGGAAGGTAGTGTTCAGTCTTTTTCAGAGCACGGTAAAGTGTGTGTCATTTTAATCACTTACGAGAAAAAACAATTTCTCGTTGTTTCAAGATTGGACGTTTGCTTTCATAGGCAACACATACGACCTTCCGATTTGTCTCATTTGCCAATACAAACTTGCACACAATAAGAAGTCAAATGAGACGCTTTACTAGAAAACATGTGCGTTGACGCACGGGAAAAAAAGCTGTTAAAGAGCTTCAAAAACAAAAACAACAGTCGAGTTCTATGCTAAGTAATTTCAAAAACAAAACAGAAATGGTGAAGAAAAGTAATAAAAAGCCAATATTCTGACATACTTCTGCACACAAAAGAAGTGCGATGGCTATCCAGGAACATTATAACGTATTAAAACATTTTGCTTCTTGCCGGAGTGAAATAAAAGCATGCTTCAATGAAAAAGGCTTCGTCAATTCCAAATTGAAAAAAGACAATAGGCTGCAAAAATTCAATTTCAATGTGGATATCACAAAGAAACTAAATTAGCTAAATGTAAAACTGCAACGAAAGGGAGACCCAGCCTATGCCTTGCTTGAAGAAGTGGTTTGTTTTTAAATTAAATTACTTCTTTTTGTCAAAGACATGGAGAGTGGTTAATTACTTCATTTCGAAAATCTAAAGCAAAGATATCGCAATGAAACCAATGCAACTATTACTATAACATGTCTATAAACACATTAAAGGATGGATTCGCTGAGAGATTTGAGCAATTCAAAAACAAACGCAAGTGGCTACTCTGGCATGAATATTAAATCCTCTCAACACAAATACAAATGAGATCAACGTTGAGTGATTTGGAATTGGTCCTGGTTCGCTTCAAATGCAATTGCTGGATTTGAAAACCAAACACTTGTGGAGTGGCTAGTTCACAGAACTCAAGAGCAAGCTAGAAGAGTTGGAGGTCCAGAAAATCATGCACGTCACGCTGCACAACTGGACAGCTATAAAAGAAATGCCGCAAGGTGAGGCACTCATATGTGACACATGGAATAACCTTCCAGAATGCTACAGTGAGGTGAGGAAGTTGGCATTTGGAGTGCTGACGATCTTCGGGTCAACATATTCGTGCCAGCAAGGGTTCTCTTGCATGAATATAATAAAAAGTAAAGTAAGACGCCAACTAACAAATAAAAATCTAGAGGCTAAAAACTGAAAACAACAAGTTATGAGCCAGATTTAACCAAACTTTCAAAAGGCATGCCAAGCCAATGCATCCATCAAAGTAACTATTGTAACTATCTAGCCTATAGTTTAATAATTATAGTTATATTATTTGATCAGGCTACTTATTTTATTATTCTAGCAGAGCTAGCTAAAATACTTTAATATGTTTTGTGGGAACATTTTTATATGAATAAATATTATTTCATATTAAAAGCTCTTTATTTTAAATCAAAAGTAAAATGTATATACCTCAATATCATATGTTAGTGGATCTTTTAAAAACTAGGAAATTTTGTAAATTGTAACTTTTGGCTCTTCCGTCTCAAAAGGTTGCCGACCCCTGGACTTGATAATTGAGTGTACATTGTATACGCATTTATATTCTAATCTATACGCACAGCTTGTCGGGATAATTTCTAAATGTGCTATATCGTAACAATGCGGAATATACGTGCCTGCCTCTCAGTTGGCTTCTATGCGAAATGTAGTACGGATATTTTCCTATATAAGTTACAACATAACTATATTCAGGGTCGTATTAAGGATTGTGGGGGCCCTGTT
Organism: Anisus vortex; assembly: GCA_949126835.1. Taxonomy (NCBI): domain Eukaryota; kingdom Metazoa; phylum Mollusca; class Gastropoda; family Planorbidae; genus Anisus; species Anisus vortex. Next base: position 13,763,843 of record OX421503.1, on the reverse strand, counting down.
CCCAAATTTATGTGGGGGTCCTGTTCCCAAATTTATGTGGGGGCCCCTCGTGGCCTCGCCCCTTCCTTCCACATACGTCAAAAAAGTGCCGTTAAATCATGCTACATTCTGTAAAATCATATTTTTTTCTTGCGCCGAGCTTGGTTGGACTGGAGCGCTTGTAGGGAAATAAATAAATTGTATCTTATATTTTCAACGAAATAATGGGGACGTCACTAAAAATTTCTTTTTGGGATGTGTGGGGGCCACTTTTGTGTTTGTGGGCCCCTTTTTCAATGGAACATGCGGAACATGCCTAAATGCGCCACTGATTATATTCGTGTTGAATAGATAGATGCTAGATACATTTATTCAATATACCAGCAGCTGCTCATTAAAAATAACTAAGCCACTGAGTGCAAACAGAAATTTTTTTTTTTTCTAAAACAAAAAATATATAGTTATTGAAAAAAAAGTTTAAATTATGAAACTGGGTAGACCTATAAATCTTATATGATATTATTTTTTTTCTTCTAAAATTTAATTTGAAACTGCTTTTTACAGTATTTACAGTAAAAAAAAAATTATTGTCCGCTTTGAGCTTTTAGTATTTATTTTATTTTCTTTCCAGTCCCATTATTTAATTTGTGGTCCTTTACTGTGGTGATAAGTGCTATCGTGATATCATTCTGTGTGATATTTGTATCGAAAAGTTCCGCACAAGTTGCGAATTCTACACATAATATTATGTGTATGTTTAGTTCTCTATGCTGTTCTGAAAATCATACTGCTTTCAACGCATGCTTAGATTTAGTCTAAGCATTAGCTCTATATTCTCAAATCGCCCAGTCAGTATAAGGCTTAAATAGGAGCTTTTGATTGAAGTTCTCAATTTATCACATGGAGGAATGACAAAATGATTGTATGTTAGCAGCATGTCTTTCAATCCATCTAACTGGAGTATGTCTTTTCACCCAGAAAAATGCCAACTGCTAAGAGTATCCAAGAAAAAGAAACAAATAATTACAAACTACTTCATTAATGGTAAAGAACTAACCCTAAGAAACAATGCAAAGTACTTAGGGGTAATAATAAATGATGTGTAATAAGAATATAAAACTAAAATGCTATCTCACATTAGTTAGGCCAAGAGTAACACCAATTGTTAAATCACTAAACTTAGAAACACTAGAAGACAGAAGGGCAAAAAGTAAAGTAAAATAATACAAAAGGCATTAAATTCTAATTTTCAAATACAATCCAATAATATCATGTTGCAATGCTCAGATAAACATAAGGAAAAAACACTTTTCTTATCCCTTATGCAAGAACAAATGCATATAAGTAATCTTTCTTCCCGAGTGGCCTGGCTAACATATAAGATAAGAGTTAACTGGTAAGCTGTCATGGTATTAATATGTATATAATATAAGGGATAAATTATATAAGGTGTGCATGATATTGTATTCACAATATTGCACGGTAGTATGGACGTCGAGAGAGCATGGGAAGTCTTGATATAGAAGATATAGCAATAGCAAGAGAAGAGGTGGTTACAATCACTGAAGTGATAATAGGCATACAAGGTATGACAAACACAATCAAAAACACAGAAGTGATGATAGGCATGCAAGGAATAAACAGAAAGATGCCAATTGTAATTTAATACATACTCAGGATAGTTCACCGGATGACAGTCCGCAACCGGTAAATAGAACTAGAGATAGGCATGAGAAAAAGAGTTGGTGATAAAAATACATTGGGGGCTATGTTGGAAAGTAAGGGGCTGTAAATACTATATCCATCTATAGTTGATGATTGCACTACATAATGTGTTACGCGATAGTGGGTGTTCTACAGTGGTGGCGAATTGAAAGCTTGTGAATGATAAGGATATGAGTAGAGAAAAAGAAAGTATTAAGCTAGGTGATGGTAAGATGATAGAGTGCAATACTGCCATTATGACATTGACACACCTTGGATAACTGGGAAAGTAAGTGCGTTAATAATGAAATCACCTGTAGCACCTCTGATTATGGGAAATATACCTGGAATAGTACAGGACAATCATGATATTGTTTTGGAAAAATGGTTAAAAAGAAAGAGGGAATTGAATATAAAGTTATCTGATAAACAAATTATTGGCAGTGGGCAAGATACGAAAGAGAAAGGGAATTAAATAGATACACACATAGGTACACAAAACATAGGAGAATATATAACTAACTAAGAAACAGAACTGAAGGAAAATTAAATAGACATGGATCAATTGCCCAGTATTCTTAGAGAAAAGTTGAAAGGCCATAAGAAGGCATACAAGATTGCTTCGCAGTACATAGGTGAATATGACAAAATGAAATTTCATTTGATACAATTGGTAAACAAGGAAAGAAAAAAATTACCTGTAAAAGAGGTAAAGACAAATGCACTCAAAGAAGAAACAACAAATGTCTTGACTAGAAGCCAAGTAATTCAAAATGAATTAAAAGATAATGCTGAACATATTGCAGAGGATGAAAATGTAGATACAAGAATGAATATATCTAGGGAGCTATTGATCATAGTGCAAAAGGGTGACACAAGTCTATGTAAAATAGTAGTTGTGTGTACTTGGGAGAAGAAGGATTTTGAGACGTTGAGTGGAGATTCTTTTGAGGAAAAATTAGTAAAGTCAAAGATGTTAGGGATTAGTAGTGTAGTGGAGAAGAGAGGAACTAAAAGAGTTATGGAGTTTGGTGGAGAAGGAATGGGTCAGAAGATATATAGTCTGGAACCTTGTTTCACAAAACGAGGAGCTATAAATATTTTTTCAAGGGGACTATGGGGCGGTACTGTGGTAAAAAGAAAACGCCCCAGGGTTTTCGTAAAAAACAAAGATAGTACTTTTTGGATTGGTTCTATCCAAGTGTTGGCTTGGATTTGTTCACTTAAAATTGTTTTCATTTGCTGTGGTTTAACAATATGTTTTTTATCTTTTGTTCCAGAAGCAAGATCTTTAGAGTATGATTGTTTGGTTTGAAAGTAGAATAAAATTTGGATTTGAGATTGTTAGTATGAAAGAAGCTAGAAAGGTATATTGGTATTTATGATATATATGAGTTAGATTTTATGTTAGAATTTATATTATTGCTGTTTATGAAAATTGATATTTATTGCTTAGTGGTATAGGGAATAATAGTACTTTGTTTAGCATATGGTGCATTGCATGAAATTATGGAGAGTAATGTGTAGATAAAATTGTATTATGTAAAATTTTAAAATATGGGTGGATGATGTCATAGTATAAATATTTATGTAATATAGAAACTGCGCATGTTATAATATAAGGGATAAATAATTATATAAGGTGAACATGATATTGTATGCACAATATTGCACGGTAGTATGGAAGTGGAGAGTGTATGGGAAGTCTTGATAGCAGCAGGAAAAGCAAAATAGTCAGTTGACGTTTTATCTTATCTTATCTTATACATTACTGACGCTCCTTCTATATAGAAGATTATTACGTCCTACGCTCATCCGTGGTCCGAGTCTAGTCTTGCATTTTTATTAATGTTTTAAATGATGTTAAGTTACTGGTTTTCCTGGTTTGTTCAGGCAACCCATTCCATGCCCGAACGCCACTCGGGAAGAAAGAGTACTTATACGCATTTGTTCTCGCATAAGGGACAAGGAAAGTGTTTTTATCTTTATGTTTATCGGAGATTTGCAACAGGTTGTTATTGTGTTGTATTTCTAAATTAGAGTTTAATGCCTTATGTATTATTACTATTTTACTCTTTGCCCTTCTGTCTTCTAGTGTTTCTAGGTTTAATGATTTGACTAATGGTGTTACTCTTGTTAATTCGCTAGTTATGAACCTTGCAGCTCTTTTTTGACTTTGTTCTAATTTTTTAATGTTTTCTTTAGTTGATGGGTCCCATACAGATGCTGCATATTCTAGTATAGGCCTAACTAATGTGAGATAGCATTTTAGTTATATGTTCTTATTACATTTGTAAAAGTTCCTTTTTATGAATCCTAAAGTTTTGTTTAATTTTTTTTATTACTTCATCAATATGAGGGTTCCAAGATAACTTATCATTTATTATTACTCCTAGATACTTAGCATTGTTAGTTTGAGTTAGTTCTTTACCATGAATGAAGTAGTTTGCTATTATTTGTTTCTTTTTCTTGGATACCCTTATTAGTTGGCATTTTTCTGGGTGAAAAGACATACTCCAGTTTGATTCCCATTTTTGTAGTTCATCTAGGTCTTTTTGTAGGAGTTCACTATCTTTTCCTGTCTTTATTATTCTATACATTAGGCAATCATCGGCAAATAATCTTACTTTTGTTCCTGTGTTGATGCAATTTGGCAGATCATTAATATAAATTAGAAATAGTAGGGGTCATAGAACAGTTCCTTGTGGAACTCCTGAGTTTACAGTTATTGGTGATGACTTAGAGCCATTTATTATCACTGTTTGTTCTCTGCCTATAAGAAAGTCCTGAATCCACTGATGTAAGGGACCAGAGATGCCAAAATATTTAAGTTTTTTTAGTAGACTAGAATGATGAACTTTATCAAATGCTTTTGAAAAATCTAGTAATATAGCATCAATTTGGTTGTTATTATCTAATCCCTTTGACAAGTCATCTATTAGGCCTATTAATTGAGTCTCACATGATCTATTTTTCCTAATGACATGTTGGTGTGGGCACAGTGCATTAAGTTTGTCTAGATGATTTACTATACTACTATATATAATATGTTCAAGTAATTTACATGTTATGCTGGTTAGAAAAACAGGTCTATAATTACCGTGGTCAGATTTATCTCCTTTTTTGAAAAGGGGGGTTACATTAGCTAATTTCCAATCTCTGGGCACTTTGCCCTGGTTTAGAGAGGCCTGAAAAAGTATTTTAAGGATTGGAGATATTTCATTGGTTAGTTCTTTAAGCAGTCATGCTGGTATTTCATCTGGACCAGAAGCTTTGTTTGCTTTTAAGTTGGTTAGGAGTTGTTTAATGCCTTTTTCATCTACATTTATATGTCCTATCTCTTCTAGTTTGTTTAAATTTATGAAGATTTCTTTGTCACCTGGATTTGAGAAAGATGATGCAAAGTGTGTGTTAAGGATATTAGCTTTGGTTTCATTATCATTATAAGTTTCATTGTTTTGGCCTTTTAGTGGAGCTATGCCTGTAGTGTCCATTTGTCTTGATTTAATGTAGGACCATAAGTTTTTATTATTATCTTTAGAAATTACATTGTTTACATATTCATTTTGCAGCTGTCTGCTTAGTTTCTGAGTTAAATGTTTAATTTTTAGGTATTTTTTATGTAGTCTAATTGAATTAGTTGCCTTAAACTTTTTGAATAGATTTTCTTTTTGTTTACACGGTTTCTTTAGTTTAGTGTTTAACCAACATTTGTTAATTTTATTTGATGTTTGTTTTGTTGACACAGAATCAGCCATTATTGCTTTTAAGTTGGTTTTTATGAATTGCCAAATATCTTCAACTGGACTATTTATATTGTATTTAGTAAGAAAATTGGTTTGGAATTTTATTGCTGCTTGATGTAGTTCTGTTGTGTTACATTTATTCCAGAGGTAAATTATTCTTTTAGGTTTCTTGTTTATTTGGGTTTTTATTTTGTTTTTTACTCTGACAATATCATGATCTGAAAGTCCAGGAATTATTTCATAATCTACTACTAGTCCTGGTCTGTTAGTTAAGAATAAATCTAGTATATTATGGTTTCTTGTTGGTTTTTTATTAATTTGATTTAAGTTTAGATTTTGGATGGTATTGATAAACATTTCATTTATTTCTTTTATGTTTTGGTGTTTTTCTATAGAGTAGCTATTCCAATTTATATCAGGGAGGTTAAAGTCTCCCATTATCCAAATTATTGCATTTTTATATTTAGCTTCAATATTTGTCATCTGATTACATAGATCAGTCATGTACGCTGATGTTGAGTTTGGTATTCTATAAACACTGCCTACAATTAGTGGTTTAAAATTAGGTCTACTTATTTTACAAAAGACTGACTCTATGTTATTTTTAGATTCTATTTTTAATTTCTTCAGCTATTAGAGTAGATTTTATGGCTAGTAAGACTCCTCCATGCCTGTCTGACCTATCTTTCCTAAAAATTTCATAATTATTATTGAATATATCTGTGTTGTAAATATCTTGGCTAAGCCATGTTTCGGAACCTGCAATTATGTCTGGACTGCACACAAGCAAGTCGTAAGTGGTCTCAGTCTTCGTCCAAGATTGGAGTTGTAATACGACCAGTGCCAGTCATGACCAAAATGTATGAGATGTAAATGCATACTGAATCTAGTGTTATAGTGATTTTTTTATTAAAGGAATTACAAGTTGTATGAAGCAGCCTTCGTTGAGTCTAGCTTTATCAGTTATATGTGGTCATAGTCCTGTGACATAACTCAATGTAGACGCATACACGAGCTCTGCATACACTAAGAGATACAGTTCATATAAAGTAAAATATTCCTACATGTACATGAGTGTCAAACCAACACATTTAGAACTACCTTACAAGAATTGTTTGTCACTCGACCAACTTTGAACAATTTTTCATCATGATTTAAAAACTAATCCATAAAATAGTTGCTTAGATAAGAAGGTTGCAATTGTGTTTAAAATATAAAACTTAATTGCAGAAATTTAAAAAGAAATGTACTTTTAACTTTATTGACTTTCATTGTTTTCTTTTAATTAAGGGAGAATTAATATACGTTTTTGAAACAAATCAAATACAAATTCATTTACAACTTTCTCTGCGTAGAGTCCATGATTGTTTTAGAAAAAGAAATACACAAGAAAATATAAGTGGCTTATTGTTTATTGTATTGAAATATTTTTTTTATAATTTGCAAAAACAAAATAAAATTTTGAAAATGTTTAATTTAATTAATTCAATTTTGATTGTTGTTAGATGATTCTGTCAATCATGTTCTTTTTGAAAGGTTTGATTCAATAAATTTCAGTTTCTATCAAAATTACATCAAGTTTCTAAATTTTCTGTAGATACTTCTGCAGTCAGGAATCCTTATAATCTCTGTATAAATAAAGAGAAAAAAAAGCGAGTCTTAAAGACAAGTAACACGTATGTATTGAGAACATTGGTAGCAAACTTAATCTTAGAAGGTTACTAATAAATGGAAACATGTCTAAGAAAATTGTTTACATGGAAACGTTAAAGAAAACTAGCCTTACATACTTTAGAATTCACATGAATAATTAAATATAGCTCATAAACAAAACAAATTTCTACTCTTTTAAAGAATTGCAATTAGGACATACATTTTATGCTGAGAATTTTTTTTTGCTAAAAAAGTTTATTCTAGTAAGCATCTGGTGGCAGCAGTGTTTGATCCTACATTGTTACTTTGACATTCCGGAGTATAATCTGGACATATGACAAACCATAAACATTGCAAATGTAACTAACTCATTACACGTACCTGTAAACTATTTTTCTTAACAAAAAAACCCGTAGTCCTCCATATCAAGTCTCCCATTCCCATCCTGGTCCAACTTTGCGAACAATTCTTTAAATTCCAATTTATGCTTCGGATAGTTATCTTCTACGAATTTGCTGAGCTCTTCCTCGACGATGGCAAAGTCTTTGTTTGTATCCAACCCTGTGTTCAACAGGTCAAAGTAGACGCTCAAGTACATGAGCCTGTTCATATCATTCTCGTCCAGCTCATTGTTCCCGTCAATGTCCATGAAATCAAATCGATTTGTTAATATTTCCTTGACCGAATTGCTAGTTAACTCGACGTAACGCATGTATTCTTCTCGAGATATTTTCCCTTTGTTCTTGAATTTCTCACCAAAAGGTTCAAGAAGTTTTTTAAGATCCTTCTGAGCAATCTCGTCTTTCGACGCTGCCTCTAGGAAGTTCAACATTTGCTTTTCACATTTTAAATCTTCAGAGTTTGTTAGATCTGAAGATGCCTGAATGTATACATATTATAGACTTATGGTTAGATCCAATGTTAAAGTATAATAAAAGATCAACAATTCATTTCTAACTTCTACTTTAAGTCTTAGCAAGCACAAAATTCATCGTTAGGAATGTATTGCTGGCTATAAATAAGACATCTGATTTTGTCACGTGACAAGAATTGCATGACATCTTTATGTTCACGACATTCTAGATCATATAAAAGTATAATATAACCCTTTGAGGCAAACATAGCAAGTAGTAACATTTCTAATAGATTGAAATTTACAAATCTATTAATAATTGGCTGCTTTTTGTATATCGTTAACATAAGAAAATATATTTCCTCATAGTCTACAGTCTACACATTGACAATAGAAGATTTAGCGATCTGTGTCTTGGTTAGTGTACACCGAAAAGTAGTATGCTAGCATACACATTTGTAAAAGAATGCAACCATAAATGAACAATGGAAATTACTCATGTATAAATATATTGTACTCAAAGTAACAAAGTAATGTTTAGGCACTAGACGTAATATGCAGTCCTTAAATGATTAAAAAAAACTAGAGATATAGATAGATTAATAGAAAAATATATAAAGAAGTGGATAGGTAAATATATTGATGAAATAAGAACAGAGAGAAATATATACATAATATATGTATATAAACTTACTTGACTTAATGCTATTAAAGACACTATTAAGGCGCTGATTAGAATCATGATTCTGAAAAATAAAACGAAATTGTTTTTAAAAAAATGTTGTATTAAAGACAGATAAAATGTAGTGCTTTCCTTATTTAATATAAAACATAGAATATAATGTTTAAACTTGCTTTATTACGTTTTTCTAATAAATAAAAAAAACTTTTTCTTCCGTATTAGAATATGTGTTTTGTTTCTTTTAAGCTTGAACAGAAAACAAACAGCAACCACAGAATAGGTATTGAGTAACTTTTTAAATTTTCTTAATATAAATTTGGCGAAAACGTTGCATACATGTGTGTATGATTCTGGCGAAACGACCTTTATATAGCTACTAATTTAGCCACATCCCAACCTATCTAGCTAAAACTTAGCACACAGACATTAAGACGATGATAATATATTCAAAAAAAAATTAGCCTTTTTCCCCCACCACAACATAAAAATATCGGACTTTACTTGTTTGTTTTTTACACTATATGCAGTGGCGTAGCTAGGAGAGAGGAAGCTAGGGTCCAAATTCGAAAGTCCCCCCGGGCCCCTACTTGAGTGTGCACATTTTTTTTTTCATGTCACAATGTCGAATAACAAAATGCAGGGGCCCTTAAAGAGGCCAAGCCCCACGGGCCCCCGAATCCTAGCAACTGACTATATGGTGCGCATTGGTAAATCCTTGTTATACGCACATTCTGCTTTAAACTGAATTGCAGGCTAGTTTTTATTATATAATTATCTTCGTGTGTAACCATAGATATATCTATGGTGTAACATTAACATTATACAAGAAAGACAAGATCACCAAGTGGCCTAGAATGCTACCACTATACGTGAATTATAAGCATATAAGACTATACTCACAATATACTCACAATATACTCACAATATACACACAATATACTCACAACATACTCACACTATACTCACACTATACTCACAATATACTCACAATATACTCACAATATACTCACAACATACTCACACTATACTCACACTATACTCACACTATACTCACAATATACTCACACTATACTCACAATATACTCACAATATACTCACAATATACTCACACTATACTCACACTATACTCACAATATACTCACACTATACTCACAATATACTCACAATATACTCACACTATACTCACAGCTTGTTGAGAAGATTTCCGAATACGCTCGACGGCAATGGTGAGAAGTCGTCGAGTCTGTCTCTCAGTTGGCTTTTATTGGCAAACTTATGGAAATTTCCTTGCATAATTTCCAACATAACTATATTCAAGTTGAACAAGCAAGACACTTTATCAAACCTGGCATGATTCAGGCCAACTAATTCAAAAGGACGAAGTTGTTCTCTGCAGACTACATACAGGACATACAAAACTAACATATTCCTTTATCTTAAAACGAGAAAAAGGCCCCATTGTATGCTTTCTGCTATGTCACCTTAACAGTTTCACACATTTTGTTGGAATACAATACATTTACTATTACTGTGAAAATGTGTCAATTGACAAGACTTAATTAAGCGTGACCTTTTCAAATGGAAGAAATTGAAACTTCCGGTTTTTTTTTTTAAATTGGTAAACAAAACAGGCATGCTTTTGCTGGTTATTGACAATGAGGTCTATGCAGAATGATTTCCCGGTCACGTGATGCTGATTAAATACACTTGTAAACATTAACAATGGCTTACTGCGCTGCTGTTGGGTGCGCAAATTCTACCTCTAAATTATCATGTAAATAATCTACAATGTTTTTATCGATTTCCTTTGAAAGATCAACAAATAGGTGTTGTCCTTTAATAATTGTATGTCTATAATCATTGTTGCATCCGTGAGCATCATTTATAATATCACAATATTCAAGGATATGTTTAAAATTAACATTTTTAATAAGCATAGGTGCCATTAAGATTAATGTAAAATCAGCCATTTTTTTTTAGTTTAAAAAGCATCAAGTGATCGACTTTCTGTCTCTAAGGAATTGTGCATAGACCTCATTGATTTCAACCTTTACAGCCAGTTCTAGTCTTTTAGAATTATATAAAGGATACAAGAGTAATTATGAGGAGTCCGTTTTCAACATCAAAAGTGAGTAGACGATTATCAATCCTCAAATGTAAGTGTCCCCCCCCCCCCCGCAAACGCAAAGATCTCTTTAGCGAGAGTTGGGCGATATGACTGTTATCTTCTTATCTTATACATTACAGACGCTCCTTCTTTAAAGAAGATTATTGCGTCCTACGCTCATACGTGGTCCGAGTCTAGTCTTGCATTTGTATCAATGTTTTAAATGATGTTAAGTTACTGGTTTTCCTGGTTTGTTCAGGCAACCCATTCCATGCCCGAATGCCCCTCGGGAAGAAAGAGTCCTTTTATGCATTTGTTCTCGCATAAGGGACAAGGAAAGTGTTTTTGTCTTTATGTTTATCTGAACTTTGCAACAGGTTGTTATTGGGGTGTATTTCTAAATTAGAGTTTATTGCCTTCGGTATTATCACTACGTTACTCTTTGCCCTTCTGTCCTCTAGTGTTTCTAGGTTTAGTGATTTTACTTATGGTATTACTCTTGTTAGTTGAGAATATTCACTAGTTATGAACCTTGCAGGTCTTAATAGAATTTGTTCTAATTTTTCAATGTTTTCTTTAATGTTGAGTCTCCATACACATAAAGAAGTGATATCTAAGCATCTTTGCAAGTCGTTAACAGCGATTATCTCTTCTAGCAACCTTTTTCTCTCTTTCTCTCTCTCTCTCTCTCTCTCCCTCTCTCTCTCTCTCTTTCTCTCTCTCCCCCCCCCCCTCTCTCTCTCTCTCTCTCTCTCTCTCTCTTTATCTTTCTCTGTCAAATAAAAAAAACATCGAATGGAGAATATATTTGTTTCTTTTTTTGAAAATATTGATGGCGCAACCCCCTGACCCAAGCGCCTGTCGCCCCGGGTAAGTGCCCGTGTTCCATTATATTGACCCGGCTCTTACTGAGCAAGCCAAGTGTGTCAGCCCCTATGAGTAAGCCATCCTGTAGCCTTCTGTATGATAATTCGTATCTATGTCTAAATAATGCTAACACGCCACTTGTTCACTATACATTAAGTGCATCATTTGCATACATCATCCTCCCCACTGAGTCTCGCTGGCTCTCGTTTGAGCAAAAATATTGGAAGAGCAGAGGACGCAATAATCTTTTTTATACAAGGAGCGTCTGTAATATATACCGTATATACTCGCGTATAAGTCGCACTTTTTATTACAGAAAATTTCGACAAAAAGTAGGGTTGCGACTTATACACCCGACACTGTTTTTGAAACATTCGAAAAACATCACTACTCTGGCATAAAGTTTCCTACATAACCCCTATAGTTGATTGGAGTTATGTATAATTGTTAGGATATGCCTTTATTTGATGTTTGCCTTATGCACGATTAAAACAATTTTTGTAGGAAAGTTTCCAAATTAGGGTTAATATTTAGTAATTTTATCTTTTAAAGGTATGCATTTTTGAGATATTAAAAGGCAGTGTAACCCGGGAAGTCGGGGTGCGACTTATGCGCGGGTCAATGACAACGTATGAGAAAAAAACTAGAGGTGCAACCTATACACCGGTGCGACTTATACGCGAGTATATACGGTAAGATAAGACTCCAAAGCAAAGAGTTTTTTAATAAATCAAGGGATTGATGATGATGATGATAATGACCTTACAATATATTTTTATCACTAGACCAACTTTGAACAACTGTAATTTTCATCATGCTTTAAAAACTAATTCATAAAATGATAGCTTAGAATGGCTTAGATAAAAGGTTGCTACTGTTGTGTTTAAATTATAAAACTTAATTGGGAGAATTTTTTTTTAAGTTCTTTTAACATGAACATTTCTAATTGCCTCGTGTTGCCAGTAACTTGAGCATGCAATTTGTATGCGTTCAAGTTAGTGTGTCTGTCTCTTCTTCGATAATAAGTTTGAGTTATCATGCATTCCTTTGTATGATAATTTGTGTCCACGTCGAACAAATATCATATGTTAAGTATCATTAGAATAAGTCTTTGTATCGCCTGAAATTTTATGCGCTCTCTAATACGCTGAGCTTTATTTCGGTAGGTTTGAGAAGATCACACACATACAGAATACAGACTGGCACATACACGCACACACACATATATATATTGCATATTTATATGTGAGACCTTGGCGATGCGATCAGTGTGTGTAAAATAGTTTTCGTAAACTTTTGCTTTTACAAAATATTTTTTAAGTTGTTATTTCGTTAGAAATTGTTTTTACTGTTGTTATTTTCATTTTCTTTTTACTTCGCTTCAAGTAAATAAAGAAGGGTTCTTTTATTATTATAATTTAGTTTTCTTTAAGACTAGATCAACTTTACTAAGGCATTTAGTTGTTGTACATAAATGCAGCGTACACCAGTTCACTTGGTAATTGTGTGGCCTGCACTATGAACAGCCGCCTTTACTTTACCCCAACTAAGGTCAGGTACCCATCAGAGCTGGGTAGACTCAGGGACACCCTCCAGACCAGGGAAAAAAATCCTAGCCTACACCAGGATTCAAACCCAGGACCTTCGGTGCGCCAACCGAACGCGTTGCCGCACGGCCAGGGTGCCCCAGAAACTGGTGAATGCTGCTCCACCAGCCCTATGATCACTTTGGTCTGACGGGTACTTTACAACTTTTCTTACAGAAATGGAGTCTTTTTTTAAAGTTTGTTTTAGTAATTGAGAGTTTAAATCTTATGATAATATGGACAATTCTTAATGACGCCTAGCCTTTTCAATTGGTCAAGTTTTATCGTGTTCATACCTCCATTTATTTCCGTTAATACTCATTTAATGATCTTTTCGTCTTTTGCTGGTGTTTGCCAATTTATTTCAACTTGTCGTCTTTTAGAAGTGTATACAAAGGCTACAATATTAGTTGTGAGCTATGATGACACCGTTTTTAACATTATGAGTGTACGATAATTAATTGTCGACATGCTAGTCATGCAATACTGATGAAACTCTACGGATACTCACAAAGTTTTATTTATGTATTTTCAAGAAAGCAGATTAAAATTTAAAAAAAAAAAAGCTTAGCATTTGTCCAAAATCACTTCAAATGAAATTCCATAATTATTGAGAAATTTTATAAAATAATGAAGTATACAGATTTGGTTTATAAAATAGATAACATGCATTGAAAAAAGACAATTACATAAACATAATAGAATGATGGTAAAAGACAATTACATAAACATGATGGACTTCCGCCAGAACTACTCAAGCACGCTGATGAAACTCACGTACAGAGATCGGTCACCTTACTAAACATATGCTGGACATCATCAACCGTCCCAAATGACTGGAAGAGAGAAGTGATAATCACTCTACCAAAGAAAGGTGGTGACCTCTCCAAGTGCGACAACTGGGGGGGGGGGGTATCACAATTCTCTCTGTCGCTGGAAAAATACTTTCCATAGGCCTTTTCCATCGTCTAAAAAGGGCAATGACGCAACACTACTGGAACAGCAAGCTTGATTGCGCGATGGACGATCGAGCATTGAACATATTTTCGTGCTCAGGCAGGTGATCGAGCAATCACCGAGAAACCCTATGGAAGATAGCTCGAACCTATGGCATCCCACAGAATTTTGTGGACATCTTCAAGAACCTGTACGACGGTAGGAATGTTGTATTAGGACTGATGATGGGGACACCACCTTCTTCAAGATCAAAACGGGGGTTAGACAAGGCTACATCTTGTCATCAATGCTATTCCTCATAGCGATTGACTTTGTATGTAGACACTCCATAGACATTTTCTAACTAGGCGTAACCTGCCCTGTGTGATAGAAACCCAGGCGCCCAAGGTTGGCCCACGAATCAGCATTGGGAAAACGATCCTTCGCTTTGGGTACAACAGCACCACAGACCCCATTTCAATTAAAAACACGTCGGAGAAGTGACAGAATTCACGTACCTAGGCAGTACCATTAGTGCAACCAGTGACTCGTCCCGAGATACAATATGTCGCATTGGCGAAGCGTTCGCCATCTTCCAAATGCTGCACCCACTCTGGAACTAAACATTAATAGTCTCGCACCCAACAAAGATACGTGTCGAAATGTTAGTCGTGATACGTGTCTTAAACGCCATAGCTGTCTTCTCAATCGCCCATCTACGCGAGTGAAACTTGGAGGAGGACAGAGTGGTAAACAACGGAAACTCAACGCATTTCACCAAAGATGCCTCAGACGCAGACTTAAGATCACCAATAGAGATCGGGTTACGAATGAAGAAGTTTATCGCTTTACAAAAACGCGTCCACTATCGACAACGGTCACCGAACGTCGCATCAAATTTGCCGGCCACATAATACGCCAGCCTGAACATCGACTACACCACACAGCTTTCAGATGGCGGCCGCGCAACGGACGACGCGGACGGGGGCGACCTAGGGCAACGTTGTGTTCAACAGTCGCCGATGACCTTCGCCGTGTTGACGTTGAGTGGGACGACGTCAATGCTGTTGAGCCAGCTGTTGCGGATAGGGCCCACTGGAGATCTCTCATTGCACCGTGCGCAGAACGGCGCGGGAAGATCTAAGTAAAACAAAAACATATGTTTTTTTAAACTAAACAAATAGTGATGGTTTCTATTTTCTGTGCCCCGTTGTTTCTAGCATTAGACTAGCTAGATAATTGAGTGTACATTGTGTACGCTTTTATATTCTAATCTATACTCACAGTTGTCGGGATAATTTCAAAATGTGCTCTATCGAAACAATGTGGAATATACGTGCCTGCCTCTCAGTTGGCTTCTATGGGAAATGTAGTACGGATATTTCCCTACATAAGTTACAACATAATTATATTGGTGTTGAATAGATAGATGCTAGATACATTTATTCAATATACCAGCAGCTGCTCTTCAAAATAGCTAAGCCACTGAGTGCAAACATCAATTTTATTTTTTCTAACACACAAAATATATAGTTCATGAAAAGAAAAGTTTAAGTTATAAAACTGGGTAGATCTATAAATTTGATATGATATAATTTTTTTGTTCTAAAAATAAATTTGAAACTGCTTTTTATAGTATTTACAGTAAAAAAAATATATTATTGTCAGCTTTGAGCTTTGAGTATTTATTTTATTTTCTTTCCAGCCCCATTATTTAATTTTTGGTCCTTTACTGTGGTGATAAGTGCTATCGTGATATCATTCTGTGTGATATTTGTATCGAAAAGTTTTGCACAAGTTGCAAATTCTACACATAATATTATGTGTATGTTTAGTTCTCTATGCTGTTCTGAAAATCATATTGTTTTCAACGCATGCTTAGATTTAGTCTAAGCATTAGCTCTATATTCTCAGATCGCCCAGTCAGTATAAGGCTTAAAAAGGTGTTTTTAATTGAACCTCTCAATTTATCACATGGAGGCAGGGCCGGATTTAGACTTGATGGGGCCCTAAGCTATTTGAGATATGGGGCCCTTTATAAGTCCAGAATTATATGTTAGTGCAAAATATGATTTTCGGATACATAGAGGGTTAAAATGAAATACAATTAAGAAGTATTGCCTATAGTTAGTGAAATAATACATTTTTTTTACATTTTTATTCATTCATAACAAACTTAAAATGCAAACTGTGGTAAAAAGAAACAAAAATTCTTTTAAAAGGAATAATTTACAAAGACTTATTATCTAAAATATTTTCTTTCTTGCTTTTGCCAGAGCAAAGTCACTGATGACATCATCAAATGATAAACTGCGTAGTTTGTCACTTTCTATGCACATGAGACTGAGGGAACATAATTTATCTTGAGTCATTGTTGTTCTAAATTCATTTTTTGTCCTCTTCAAGTGAGAAAAAGATCTTTCTCCAGAGCAATTTGCAACCATCATACTAAGAAACACTTAAAATCGCTTCTACATTAGGGAATGCTGATTGGACACGATCAATAAATATTACCCTGAACCATAGGCTTGACTATGTCTAACATATTGATGAAAATTCTTGACTTCTCCAACAAGATTCATTTCCACATCTTCAGGGTATGTTTGGCATAAAGCACTAATTCCTTCACGAATCTCTTCTTCCGTAGCTTCTAATTTGTTTAAGAATGAAACATTTTTCGCAGCATCAATGTATACTGAGCCCCTTTGTGCCCGACTTGACTCTAATGCATCCATCACTGGTATAAATATTTTGATTCTGAACTTGTCTCTTTGCTCAAGGTTCTCTAAAGCATCATCTTCATCATCGTTGATACGCCTTCTTCTATATCTGCTTTTCTTGTAATCAACATCAGACAATTTTTCCTTTGCTTTTCTTTTCAAAATGATCAAACATATCCCTGGAACCTTTAACAAAATCCGCAAGTGAAGCGTATAATTTCCTACATATTTCTAGACTAATTTGGGGGTCTTGCACTGATTGACTAGTCTTGTGAAATTCATCCAGCAAGTAACTCCACAAATATAGCATTACCATACATTCAAACTCCTTCATTTTATTCAAAATGTTTATGGCTTGATTTCTTGTTTCGCCTTTCTCTGTAATGCAGCAATTATTTAATCATAACTATCAAGTAAGCTTACTGCACTTGTGGCCATTGAATGTGCTTCCCATCTAGTCTTTGACAAAGACTTTGTAAATTTTGAATCATCTTTGAAGAATGACAACAGTACTGCCCATCTTTGTGTAGATGATGAAAAAATAAAATATATTTCTTGAAAAATTCCCCAAAAGTTTATTGCTGTTCTACCAACAAGATTCAGGGATTGACCAAAACATTGAATATACATAGCATACTTGTTAATCTTCAATATTATTTCTTGAATTCCCTTGTATTTGCCAGACATATTGGCAGCATTATCATATGACTGGCCTCGACACTTACTAAAATATTTTTTGCATTCACTTGTAAGGTAGTTGTGCACCATCTTAGACATACTTTCCCCTGTGTGGCAACCTATCTCAGGGAAAGTTAGAAAACGTTCAATATGGACCCCATCATCTGGTGAAACATACCTCACAATAATTTGAATAACAGTAGGCTGATCAATATGGGGCCGGTCTGGAGTGGAATCTACAGAGAGACTGAAGTATCCTGTAGTTCTTAAATCATCTTTATACTTAAGCCGTTAAATGTGATTTTGCCTTAATGTAATCGAATTTACAGTCATAACGTTAAATCAGTTGCATTCGCGAAAATACTATGAAGAAATCAATACCAATTATAATCGTTGTCATTTTGGCAATGAAAAAGTTTAGTCTTGTTGAAAATATTTACGAAAAATGCTGCTTTTTTAACTAATCAAAGTCATAGGCCTAAAACGAAACATAGTCAATTATTTAGGTCAATGGCAGCATTTAAAGGAATTTTTTAGTTTTGTAGGCCTTAACATCTTTGTTCTTCTTTTTAAAAAGGGGGCCATTCAGGTTAAACAAGCTAAATAGTAGAAACCAGGATTGTGGGGGCCTTTGTTGGACTGGGGCGCTTAAAATTGTAAGGGAATAAATGAATGGGGATGTTACTTAAAAATTTCTTTTTGTGATGTGTGGGGGCCCCTGTTCCAATGGAACATGCCTAAATACGCCACTGGTAGAAACTTAGAGATGTCAAGTGCTATCGATAATAGATATATCGGTATCCACTATTAAAAACAAACGCTAAATAGAAAAAACTAAAACACATTATTTATAAAAC
The DNA here is from genome assembly GCA_949126835.1 of Anisus vortex. Classification (NCBI taxonomy): domain Eukaryota; kingdom Metazoa; phylum Mollusca; class Gastropoda; family Planorbidae; genus Anisus; species Anisus vortex. Next base: position 13,745,475 of record OX421503.1, on the reverse strand, counting down.
TACACAATTTTATCTTATTTTAAATCTTTTTGAAAACAATAGGGCGTTTGCAATCCCGTGACAAAAAGCACGTGATTTGTGTTTACTTTGAGTAATGGTGTACAATTAATATGGCCACTGTATTAATAAAGTATCATATAGGCTCGAGCTTTTTTTAAATGATGTGTTGTGTTTTAAGTCTTATTAAGATTTAAGCTGTATTATGTATGTTAAATAAAATATAGGCTATTTTATTATTATCATAGACATAGATCATAGACGATGTGAGCCTAATAGTTACTTGACTAGATAGCCTATTCACCAACAATATCGCTTGACATCGTAGCCTAGCCTACGAAACATTAAAAGTGTAGGCCTATAAAGTGAAATTGAAAGTGTAAATAGGTCTAGCCGGCCCTAGCTTAATCACATTAATCAATTAATCTACAGTACTACTATTTACCTCCTTATTTTTGAGTAGGATAGCCAATATTCAGATGTGAATTTTGCATGATAAAGAAGTAATTTACTTTCACCACGTTATGTTTGTACCTCAAGTGGGTTCTATATTTACACAAATACGTCACTAAATGTACACAAAAAAACTTAAGCTCCGCCTACTGAGAACGCTCTATTGGGTAAAGAGTATGGGATGTTCCGGACGTGCGGCATTGGGACAAATAATGCTGCAGTATATTTAAGTATATTATGACAATTGCTCACTCGGACAATTTTGTTTGGGGGGCACCCAAATCAGTGGGGGCCCTAAGCTATAGCTTGTCTAGCTTATAGGTAAATCCGGCCCTGCATGGAGGAATTACAAAAATGATTGTATATTAGCAGCATGTCTTTCCCTCATCTAACTTGAGTATGTCTTTTCACCAAGAAAAATGCCAACAGCTAAGAGTATCCAAGAAATAGAAACCAATAATGACAAACTACTTCATTCATGGCAAAGAACTAACTCAAACTAACAATGCAAAGTACTTAGGGGTAATAATAAATGATAAGTTATCTTATATTGATAAAGTAATTAATAAAACTAACAAAACATTATGATTCATAAATAGGAACTTCTTACATTTGTAATAAGAATATACAACTAAAATGACTTCTCACATTAGTTAGGCCTATACTATAATATGCATCATCTGTATGGGACCCATCAACTAAAGAAAACTTTAAGACAATTTGAACGAATTCAGAAAAGAGCTGCAAGGTTCATAACTATTGCATATTCACAAGTGACAAGAGTAATCACTAAACCTGGAAACACTAGAGGACAGAAGGGCAAAAAGAAAAGTAGTAATATTACAAAAGGCATTAAATTCTAATTTTTGAAATACAACCCAATAATATCATGTTGCAATGCTCAGATAAACAGAAGGAAAAAACACTTTTCTTATCCCTTATGCAAGAACAAATGCATATAAGTACTATTTCTTCCCGAGTGGCGTGGCTAACATATAAGATAAGAGTTAACTGGTAAGCTCAATGTAGACGTATACACGAGCACTTCATACACTAAGAGATACAGTTCATATAAAGTAAAACATTCCTACATGTACATGAGTATCCAACTAACACCTTTAGAACTACCTTATAAAAAAATTGTTTGTCACTAGACCAACTTTGAACAATTTTTCATCATGATTTAAAAACTAATCCATAAAATATTCGCTTAGATAAGAAGGTTGCAATTGTGTTTAAAATATAAAACTTAATTGCAGAAATAAAAAAAGTACTTTTAACTTTACTAACTTTCATTGTTTTCTTTTAATTAAGAGAGAGAGATATAAATACATTTCTGAAACAAATCAATTACAAATTCATATACAACTTTGTCTGCTTAAAGTCCATAATTGTTTTGGAAAAAGAAATACACAAGAAAATATAAGTGGCTTGTTGTTTATTGAATCGAAATATTTATTTTTTAATTCGCAAAAACAAAATAAAAATTTTGAAAATAATTAATTTATTAATTCAACTTTGATTGTTGTTAGATGATTCTGTCAATCGTGTTCTATTTGAAAGGTTTGATTCAATAAATTTCAGTTTCTATCAAAATCACATCAAGTCTCTAAATTTTCTGTAGATGCTTCTGCAGTCAGGAATCCTTATAATCTCTGTATAAATGAAGAGAAAAAAAGAGAATCTTATAGACAAGTAACAAAAATGTATTGAGAATATTGGTAGCAAACTTTATATTAGAAGGTTCAGACTAAATGGAAACATGCCTTACATACTCTAGAATTCAAATTAATAATTAAATATAGCTCATAAACAAAACAAATCTCTACTCTTATAAAGAATTGCAGTTAGGACATACATTTTATGCTGAGAATTTTTTTTATGCGACAAATGTTAATTCTAGTAAGAATCGGGTGGCAGCAGTGTTTGATCCTACATTGTTACTTTGACATTCTGGAGTATAATCTGGACATATGACAAACCATTAAACGTACCTGTAAACTATTTTTCTAGCAAAAGAACCTGAAGTCATCTTTATCAAGTCTCCCATTCCCATCAATTTCCAACCATGTGAAAAAATTTTTGTAGTCCTCTTTCTTCGGCGGATTTTTATCGTCTAGGAATTGGCTGAGCTCTTCCTCCGTGATGGTAAAGTCTTTGTTTGTATCCATCCCTGAGTACAACAGGGCGAAGAAGATGGTCAAGAAATAGAACCTGTCATTCTCATTCTCGTCCAGCTCATTGTTCCCGTTCATGTGCAATCCATTTGTTAATATTTCCGTCATCAATTCGTCATCTGCTTTCCACGCTGCCTCTATGAAGTCCAACATTAGCTTTTCACATTGTAAATCAGTTAGATCTGAAGATGCCTGATATATACATATTATAGTATTATGGCTAGATCCAACGTTAAAGTATAATAAAAGATCCATTCACAAAAATTAATTTCTAGCTTCTACTTTAAGTCCTAACAAGCACGAAGTTAACAGTTAGGAATTTTTTGCTGGCTATAAATAAGATATGTGTTTTTGTCACGTGACAAGAATTGCATGACATCTTTCTGTTCACGACATTCTAACTCATATAAAAGTATAATAAAACCCTTTGAGGCAAACATAGCAAGTAGTAACATTTCTTATAGATTGAAATTTAAAAATCTATTAATAATTGGCTGTTTTTTTTGCGTGTATCTTTAACGTAAGAAAATACATTTACACATAGTCTACACATTGACAATAGAAGACTTGGCGATCTTTGTTTGGAATTTGGGTTAGTGTACACCAAAAGGTAGTATGCTAGCATACACATTTAGAAACAAATGCAACGATTAATGAACAATGAAAATTACTCGTGTATAAATAAACATATTGGACTCAAAGTTATTTTTAGGCACCAGACGTAATATGCAGTCTTTAAATGCTGAAATAAACCTACAGATATATATTATATATATATATATATATACATATATATATATATATATATATATATATATATATATAGAGAGAGAGAGAGAGAGAGAGAGATAGAGAGAGAGAGATAAATAGATAGATAGATAGATAGATAGAAAAATATAAAGAGCAGTGGATAGGTAAATATATTGATTAAAGAAGAACAGAGAGAAATATATATATATATTTATATATATATATATATATATATATATATATATATATATATATATATATATGTTACGGCCAAAGCCCGAAGTGCGGCCAGATCGCGCTTTGGCCGAGGCGCGTGGTCAATGTCCGATGTGCTTGAAATTGCCAGTGTTTACGCTACTTTGGCCGGCCACTTCGCGATGTGGCCGGAAATCCTTGGCCAATGTCCGATGTGCTGATACAAGAATGTTCGGTAGGCGGCACAGGTGTGATGGCGGCTTATATATGGACAGTGATACTTACGCTGTGGCGATAATTTTCTGTTCATCTGCTGCTTATCAGACGATTTAGTAAACTATCTACCTGGATAAAAACACCATTTGCGTCGTAAATTGACTGGATGGTCTATGCGAGTCGAGTATTGACTTTTGATAAGCTACAAAGGTGGTCATGCAGGAGCGATCGTATTTTTATCTAGCCATTGTCCGCGCGGTCTAGTTTCATGTGTTGCACAAACATGGGTGGGGCCACCAGTCGCAATGACAAAGAGTTTGTTTGATTTTATGAAAAGAGATAGAGAGGGAGTGTCAAAACTGTACAGGACAAGGTCACCATTGTTCTCATGACCTATACCGACGACCGGGAAAACTCGCTCCCAGCCCCACCCATTGACGGACCCTCGATGCCACAAGCGACCGGAATGTTTGGACAAAGGGATGGGAGACAGACACGTGACTTTAAAGTCCACCCACTACTTTCTCATTGGTCCATGTTATATTTCGTGGGTAGATCTTCCTTGTTTTTAAAACGCCCCAAACACGACTGTACGCACTGATTTTCTTTTGGATTGTAGTATTGTAAGACCGTTTTTCGACTTTTAGAATTCCTGGACCTTTCACTACTGTGTAATTTTGTATATTGGCACTCTTTTGGAAATACAACCCAATGACAACCTGTTGCAAAGCTCAGATAAACATACAGACAAAAACACTTTCCTTGTCCCATATGCGAGAACAAATGCATATAAGTACTCTTTCTTCCCGAGTGGCATTCGGGCATGGAATGGGTTGCCTGAACAAACCAGGAAAACCATTAGCTTAGCATCATTTAAAACATTAATAAAAATGCAAGACTAGACCCGGACCACGGATGAGCGTAGGACGCAATAATCTTCTTTATAGAAGGAGCGTCTGAAATGTATAACATAAGAAGATATTTACCCATTTCATTTATTGGATGCTTTATATTGAAGTGGACGGTGTTATAGGATATTTTCTCACTCTGTAATTTTTTTTTTAACTCTGTAAGTTTATTTTCTCTGTAAGCTTGACTCATATATTTTAATAGCCCATTACAGATGACGATGTTTCGGTACTGTATATAATGAGGTGATATTAGCCACTTCGCGATCTGCGCGATCTGGCCGACTACGGGCTTTGGCCGTAACATATATATATATAAACTCACCTGATTTAATGCTGTTAAAGACACTATATATATATATATATATATATATATATATATATATATATATATAAACTCACCTGACTTAATGCTGTTAAAGACACTATAAGGGCGCTGATTAGAATCATGATTCTGAGACAATGAAACGAAATTGATTTAAAATAAATTACAATTATAGTATTTTATTATAGTATTAAAACATCTAAAATGTGGTGCTTTCCACAAGGAATGTAAAACATAATGTTAAAACTTGCTTTATATTACGTTTATTTGGAGAAAAAAAAACAACGTATTCTCGTTGGAATCATTTGTTTTGTTTCTTTGTAACTAGAACAGACAACAAATAAAGAACAACAGTGTGTAACGTTTTAAATTCTTTATAGAAATTGTGGCAAAAACGTTGTATACATTTGTGTATGATTCTAGCGAAACGACCTTTTATGGCTAATTGAGCCACATCACATCCTATCTAGCTAAAACTTAGCACACAGACATTACAAAAAATTCAGCCCCCTCCCCCACCACAACATAAAAATATAAGTTTTTCCTCTTTTTTGTTTTTTTTTTACACTTTTTTGTGCGCATTGGTAAATCCTTGTTATACGCATACAATGACTTTAACTAAATTGCATGTTATCTTTTGTTACGATTATCTTCGTATGTAACATTATCCAAGAAAAGACAACATTACCAAGTAACCTAGAATGCTACCCCTATCTAAGTTAACCCTTCCCGTACCGACCTACTTCTATCTATGCTGCCTTCAGTTCCGCTATATACGCGCCCGGGACTGTAAGGGTTAATAAAAAGCATCTAAAACTATACTCACAATATACTCACAGCTTGTCGGGAAGATTTCAGAATATGCACTACTGCAATGGTGAAAAGTCTGTCTCTCAGTTGGCTTTTATGGAAATCTCTTGCATAATTTCCAACTTAATTATATTCAAGTTGAATTAGCAAGACACTTAATCAAATTACTATGGATATTAACGTTAAAACGGTGAGAATCTACTTAAATTGTTTTTATATTGTCGATTTTTATAAGTTGAATTCTTGTTGTGCCGTTACAATTGTATTTCTGTTTTTTTTTTAAATTGTATCTTAAATTGAATTTTTCTCATTGTATGTTCTTTTCTGTTATCTAAATCAATTTATTATTATTACTACTATTATTTCGATAACATTTTATATTATTTACCAATGTTATAACTTTTGAGTTATGCCTTTGACTATGCCTTTTTTTTGGTACTTATGTAATAATTATTGTTCATTGTCTACTTCAATATTTACGTTAAAACTCTAATTTGTTCGCGTGATACTTCAGGTGCTCTCGTTCACTTCTGTACCCAATGGCCTCAAAAACTGGAGAAGTGTGTAAACCGCCGATGCGATCACCTTAAGATTACACCGGCGAACGAACGCATGGGGGACAGCTAACGCTGTGGGTCCGATGTCCATGGTAATGCCGAGTGGCTCCATGCCTCGGTGGGGAGGAAGCAATGGAAGCAGACATACCGTCTCACGAACCACCCGTGTGCCTGAATGCTTATACCTATAGTATATTATTTGTGCTACCGGGTGACATTGCAGGTATACGGGCGAGCCACAGCGATAATGATCCTAAGGGTAACCGCAGTTGACTAAGCTCAGCTGCGGAAACCGTGCCGTGGGGTGGATGGAGCCCGGACAGAACCTTGATGTCCCCCTCCCCCACTAGTTTACCCATGCCAACGTTATGACCTGGACTATAGACCTTCGGCTCGGCCAGTTTTTTTTAAAGACGTATAAATTCAGTGCTCTCGTTAAATTTGTTGGTCTCTTCAGTTTGTCTTATTTTATTCATATTTATTTTGAAACCCGTTTTCTCGATCTTCAGCCAAGACATTGTTTACTTAAAACTAAAACAAAACAAAATTTATTATTATAGTTGTTTGTCATTGGTAGAGTAAAATTATAATTTAAATCTTAAATAATTATCTCTATAATGACAACGATGGTTATTTATAGAACGCTTCTCCCCCTGTGTTATCACATTAATCAGGCTCAGTGCGCTCTATTTACACAATTCATTTGCAGATCGTAAATTGGGAAATGCACTGAAAGCACAAGTGAAAGATAAAAATCCTTATACATGGTTAAATAAGGCTTTGTTTGAATGAACTCATGAAAGTCTATATTATGTTAACAGATTCTTGAAGACAAATATGTCAATAATATAGTATGTAATGATAACAATAACAAAAAGATGGCACCTGCATTCCTCCTGCATGTTTCAGATGACGAAGGAAATGTTGTCTACAGAAATAATATCTGAGCCATAACGAAATATAAATAGCTTTTAAAGTATTAAAAGAAACAATATTGACATTTGTATATAAGAAAATAATCGAAATGCTTCCCTCCACCCCCCCCCCCCACCCCAAAACTGTATGCGATTTAGCAATTTAGTGTAAATGATCCCAAAAACTTTATGCGATTTAGCAATTTAGTGTAAATGATCCCAAAAACTTTATGCGATTTAGCAATTTAGTGTAAATGATCCCAAATGCGCATTCTCGTATACTTTTCAATTATTATCTTGTGCTAGCTAGAGATAAACATATTATTGCAGGTCATGAAGTAGTAGCCAATCGCCCCCCTCCCCTCCCTCCAAAGATCTCTTTAGCGTTTAGCGAGAGTTGGGCGATATGACTATTGCGACTCTATACACATAAAGAAGTGATATCTAAGGGTACGTTTATAGAGGCGGCGGGTAGGCGGGGTTGCCGCGAGCTGGTTACTCGCGCTAAAAAACCGCGCCTAATCACGCGCGCGGTTGGTGTTTATAGCAAAAGCTGGAAAACCCCACACGAGACGACAAACACGTCACATTTTATATTTAATTTACTGTCTAGCCTCTCCTTGCAATAGCAAACAAAAAAAATGGCTTATTTTATTTATGACTGTTGGCATATTATTTCATTATTTTGTCCCATATTAACGATCTTTTGAAAACTGCAGTGATAAGTTGGTCAACATCCATCTTGAGCCGTCGTTTATCAACAAATGAACGTATATTTTAATGTAACACACAGCCAGCACAAGTGCACAGCCTACAAAGTTCGGCGCGGCAACGCGCAACAAGAACTAAAAACTAGTTCTGGTAATTACCCGCGCCGGTCGGCAAATCTGTCGCCTCAAGAGACCCGCGTCCTCTATGAACAACTGCAAATCAAATATAGTAACATTACTCGCACGACTTCGCTCGGGTCGACTCGCGCGTGCGATTTTCCGAAACCCGCCGCCTCTATAAACTATATCCTTGCACGTCTTTAAAAGCTATTCTATCTTCCACCAACGTCTCCCCCTCTTTCTCTCTCTTTCTCCCCTCTCTCTCTCCCTATCTTTCTCTGTAAAAAAAAAAACACAACATCGAAATCAAAATATATTTGTTTCTTATTTTGAAATATTGATGGCGCAACCCCCCCCCTCCTCAAGCATATGGCGCCCCGCGCAAGTGTCAGTGTTGCCTTTATCTTACCCGGCCCTGACTCAGCCAGCAAACTGTGTATCAGACCCTGTGGTTTTAAGAGTGCGTCATCCTGTAACCCTCTGTATGATAATTTGTATCTATTTCTAAATAATGCTAACACGCCACTTATTCATTATACATTAAGTGTATCATTAGAGTAAATGTATTCATCGGCCAAATATTACATTTTCTATCTGCCTTTCAATATGTGTGCTAATTATAGTAAGCTTATAACGAAATATAGTAGAAACTTTTCCCCAATGCCGACTTTCGGCCAGCCGAAAAGAATTGTTGCGCACATTTCATCCTCCCCACCGAGTCTCTCTGGCTCTCGCCTGTGCAAAAATATCTCGGACCAAGGATGAGCGTAGGACGCAATGATCTTCTTTATATAAGGAGCGTCTGTAGCCTAATATATAAGATAAGACTCCAAAGCAAAGTATTTTGTATAAATCTTTTGTATGTATTATAATTGTATTTTCGTAGTAGGATTTAAACTGTATAATTTGTTCCACCAATATTTATTTCATTATTTTCCTTGAAAACCAGGAACACTATTTTTCTCTTTTGTTTACTTCTTGAAAAACAGGAACTACCGATTTTTGTTGGGTTGACGAGTGACTAAAAACTTGAGAGGATGTGTTGTCAATGGTAACGAGGCTGTGTGCCAAGTTTAAGTTCCTTTGGATAAATGAAAATGGGCCAATTAGCCTTCCGAACATTTTACTGCCACAAAATAAAATTTATTATAAAGGATTTTAAAATAGTCTTTCTCTGTGTTAAATGGGTATTTTGTTGATCAAAGACTAATAAGATGGACCGCTTGCACTATTTTTAGAGCTTATATATTCTTGTTCCGTGCACATCCAATAAGGATGTCTTAAATAACTTCTACGCTCCTACATTTGCCTCACTGATCTGTAAAAAGAAAAGCACTAATCTATAGAAGAAAGGAAAAACTAAAAATTTCCACTGCACTTACCGATATAAACAAAATTAAATAGATCGGAACGGACTTTAAGTTGCTGCCATTTTACAGAATATGCAAATGGATCGTTGATGTCAAGCTTCTGACTTCTTAAAAATAATATAAAACTAACAATAATACGATCAAAAGAAAACAAATAATAAACAATAAAAAAAGTTAATAATAAAAAAAGTAGAAAGCAATATTTCGCAGTACGGAAAAACCCGGTCCCGAACACACACTAAATTTGAAAGCATTTCAAAGGGACATCATTTGGACACTGCGCCCATTATATAACCTTAGCATGCGGTGATTTATAATAGCTCTAAGTTTATTTTAAAAAATAAATTAACGAATTAAGCAATATTGTTAAAAAAATTAAACTTTATTTTGGAGGACGTTTCCAATTTATACATTTAACTTTTAACCCGAATAGTCAAACGGTTTAGGAGAATATAGAGCAGAAACAAACATCTAAATAAATAAACAAACTCACGGTAATAATACAAATATTGATGATCAGTGACAGTATAAACAAAATGGCGGAAATTTCCTCAAGAATGTTACTTCCGAGCCTAATCCATTCTTTTTAGAGATCAGTGGTTTGCCTAAATGTTTCCACTGTACACGACTTTTGATTATAATTTTAATTTTACATTGATACAATCATAGCTATTAAATAAAACGGAAGTGCACAGTGCAAAAATGAATCGGGAATTCCGAAAAGAAGTCATTCGATTCATCAAATAGCAGAAATGTTAAAGTAAGCGGTTCATCTTATTGTGGTCTTTGTGTCGATCTAGATCTGAGTAACATTTAATGTAAACATGCCTGAATTATTAAAAGTAACTGTTTGGACCATAGTTTGATAACGACTCTGTTCTAGGCACGTTACTATAGATAGTCATTCACTCCCATACAATACCCAGAGAACTTGAGGACATTTTATAAAGGGCGGTCTTCATCGATCTGGAATAACAACAACTATTTTCAGATTGTCTTCTTTCGTATTTGCAGTCGTTGAATCCAGACGTAGCTACTTTTCAATAACGTGACAAACAACATCTATAATCAGATTGTCTGACGTGAGGCATAGCATAACAAATTTACACAATAAAGATGGTAATCACAAATACGTTAATATTTTATATTTTAAAAAAACATTGATATTCAATTACATTTTACGATTGACGTATTTTCATCGTGCGACTCAATGACAAGGCTGTGTGTCTAGGAATGGAGGAGGATGGTGTACATGTCATTTATAGCGCCCCAACGGTCCAACAGATTAAGGGATATGTATCGTGTAGATAGAAATGCCAGATGTTTTAAAGGCGGGGTATGGTCAATCCTATGGGATATTCTATTTAGAGGTATTATGAAGCCTTCGAGAGTTTAAAATAAAGGCGGGACATTACAGGTCCGTATGTAGTAAATCTATTGTATGATATAGTAAACTACTTGTATTTAGATGTTCTGTAAAGTCTTGATGTGTTTTATACACTTTTTGAGAGACACTGTTATCGTGTAAAACTGCAACAGATTGTAAGTAACCTTTATCACGGTAATTCATATTCATAAAAGCGGTTCGCTACACTTCACCAGAAAGCTATTATGTAGCCTGAATATATGTCTGAATCTTGATGAACTTTCGTAAAGTGTTTCTTTATCATACAATATGCTCAATAACATATATATATATATTGGTTTTTTTATAAAGATAAACTTATCTATTCATCTATCGATGTTAAATTTTATAACTAGTTAGTTGAGGTAATCCATTCCACTTTTGAAGAAAAGAACTTAAGAAAATGACATTTTGAAATTTTTATATTTTCTAAACTTTACATTTTTAGTTTACTTAGTATATATATTTATAATATATATATATATATAGGCTATATATTTATTTATACAGCTGTGTCCCACATGATTTTGAAAACACATTATTTTAATATTTACTTACGTTACAATTTTTTTTAGACCCTACTGTTTTACTTGTATATCAAGTCGGTTAGTGATACATTAATTTGCTTTGTCTTATGTTTGTAAAGTTGAAAATTATTGATAATTAGATTTATATCCTTTTTGCCTAGATAATTATATCATATTCTTGCATGTTTAGTGCTCAATGTCAAATGCGCTCTGAGCTTGGATTATGCTTGTTGGCAGCGTTCTACACATTGAATTAATACTATTATTATTTTGCGCACAAATAGAAGTAATTTACTATTGTACTCTTATTGCTTTGGAAATTTTCTTTTCCTTTGATATTCATAATATCTGTACATTTTACTATGGGACACCATTGAATAGTGCATTGCGTTCGAATTTCGATTCCTAATGTTTCTGGTTCGAACCCACTTTAACCCCGCCTTATCAGTAAAGAATGCCGCCAATAGTAGTATCCCCTCTGTATCACAACGAAATTATAGCCTGTGAAACAGCGTTTATCCGGTCCGAAATACTATGGGGCTTGTGTGGCTAGCACATTGTTCAGTCTCTTTTAAATTAAAAAAAACGATGTAGTATTGTCCATATAATCCATATGCAATCCACTGCTACTGGAACTGTTAAACCCTGCTCCACTACAACCTTGATTAAACAAGATCTGCATAAAATTATAAGCTCGCTCAGAAAGTATGAAGCGGAGATTTAAGACGCCCTATATTCTTAGTACAAAAAAATAAGCCGTTTAACTTTAGTTAAAATCAGTTTTTTTTATTAAAAACATATGTTTAATTTAAAACGGGAAACTGGCTTTACTTAATGTAGAATGTTTCATGTTGACCAAAGCCTGTCTTTCAGATTCCTCACTCGACCGAGCATATGGTCTAGTCAGTCCGTCCTTCTTGAGGGTCACGCCGAACCCTGGTCGGTCCGGTAGGTCAATGAAGCCGTCCTTGGGCAAAGGCTCGTCCGGAAACAGGCCGCCAAAGTACGGCACTATTCCGTCAGCGCCGTGGCTCATGTTGATGTACTCCGCCAGCGGGCAGTTGTGGAAGGCGTACTGGAGGTGGTAGGAGAAGACGCTGGAGCCGTGCGGGATGACCAGCGTGTCAGTGGCGGACGCCATGGACACCACCCGCCTGGCCTCCGTCATCCCGCCCATCCAAGTGATGTCCGGCTGGATGATGTCCACGCACCGCGACTCCAACAGGGTTTGGAACCCGTACCTCGTGTACTCGTGTTCCCCTGTGGTGAGCATGACCTTCGACCCGGTCAAATTCCGCCGAACGTTTTGGTACCCTTGATAACAATCAGGTGGAAGATATTCCTCTATCCACTTCAGTCCGAGTGGCTCCAGCTCTTTGGCCAGCCTTGTGACGTAAGGGACACTGAGAGCCATGTAACAGTCCAGCATGAGAGGGAATTCAGGACCGACCTTCTCCCTCCAGCCTTTGAAAAACTCGACGTTTTTTCTCAGACCCTCGTCGCCGGAGCTGGGTCCGTAGCAGCAAGGAATTTTAGCACCGACGAAGCCAAGCTTCTGTGCTAGATCTGGCCTGGCTGTAGTTGAATAAACCGGAAGGCGTTCTTTGGTTTTACCACCTGGAGGGTAATATATAGCCTACATTTAGTAATGAAAGGGTTAACACATTGGTCTTATATACGGTCATTCTAAGATTATCCAGACATTTAGGAAATCATTAATTTTAGTTTTCTTGAAAACATCTTGAATTAACTTTCAATGGTCCCGGGTTCAAAGTTTGTTTTCAGGTGTATGGGGTGTCAATGATTAGAACCAGGCAGTACGAGAAAGGGAGAGTAAAAGCGTCTGGGCAATGTGCTGGCCACACAATCGCCGTTGTGTGCCTTAGTTATGGAAACTTGTCAATATTGTCATGAAACAACAAGGTCCAAATGAAAACATTTTTAACAACCTTTCTATCTGCAACGCTCACAAGCCACTACAGCAATACAATTAAGAAAGTGAAACGGCACAATGAAAATCCAATGTACACTTAAGTCCAGTGTATCGACTCCTCTTCGTAGGATTACATTGATAATGTATAAGGTAAAACAATAATAACAAAATAACATATTTAGAAGTAACTAAAACGTCCAATGACCACATAACTAGAAGAAGCTTGAAGGTCCAATAATTACATACCTAGAAGTGCGTAAACTGGTTCATTTCTCAATTTTCCCAATAAGTCCCAGAGAGCGAGATCTACGGCACTAATTGCCTGCAATACAAGATTTATGTGTTAAAATAAATATTACATTTTTAAAATATTAATATCTTTATGACGACATGAAAAGTTCAAATGTAGTTAACTTAAACATGAATGTACACAAATAAAATTAATATTTGAAATTTGTGCCGTATTAAAGATGAGGTTGTGTTCTTTGTTGTTGTTTAAGTCATGACAATTGTTAGGACTGTATTTCAGACATAATGTACAAATATTCGAAAGACTTGACTAACCTGTATCGGCAAGCCTTTCCGACCATAATTCACAGTAGCCCTGAACATTTGGTCCCACATCAGTTCAACGTTACGCGGGTCCTGGCCCTCTACGAAGCGGCTGAGATGTTTTTCAACGATGTAACATCCTGGTTCCCCTCCTATGGTGACGCCTACGCCTACAGTACCATCTTCAGCCTCAACCTTGTTGTTCCAGACAGTAACGTTAGGGTAATATATGATGAAATGTTAGTGGAACAATTGAATGATTTAATTATATAAAATAATCTTTTAAGAATGAAGCAAAGACGTGTCTTGCAGTATTATCCGTAATTTTGTCTAAAAGGAAAATACACTTCGGACCAAACTGATCGTAGGGTAGGTGGAGTATTGTTTACCTGTGTATATTTAAAGTTGTTTTTTTGTGTTGTTTGATTGTTTGGGAGGGGTAGAAAGAGAAGCAGCGCCTTAGAGGAAAACAGACTATTGCTCGTACCTCTACAGCTAAAGTGCCGAGGGCGTTGATCCCCCAAGATTTTCTCGTCGCCGAGTACAGCCCGTGGCAGCTCATCGGCGTGGCTATTGGGGCAATCCCACAATTCAACCAGTGATCGTCGTCCACATCATGGCAGTCGGCGCCCTGGTCACTCCTCCCACCTTGCTGGCAGTAGGCTCTGACGTAAGCAATCCTAGGGAACTGGTGGGTAGCCATTTTAGTCTGGAATAATAGGAACAATTGATGTTTAGGTCTTGGAAATCATACAATTCTTTAACCATTATTACTAAAAGCTACTAATAGTTTAATTTTATCATCTAGCATTCAGAAAAAAATTTGTGGATGGAAATTCAGCCTACAACTGAAACGGCCGTTATGCATATTATTGTGTGCCTATGTCTAAAAAAAAGGTTTATAGAAAATATTCGATAGTATATTTAGTATGTGATAAACACTTATCAATGTAATGTAAGCTAACAGTTTGGTGAGTGAATAATGGTCAAAGGGAAATGACCCATGTAATTAAATTGGATGTTAAGAATCACGAGTTAACCTTGACTGTGTAAGTTGTATGATTGAATTTTCAATCATTTGTTTTTCATGCGTAGATTATTCTATTGCGTTGTTATGTTTAATCTTGAGATTCACGAGAACCTTGCTTTAAAAGAGATACTGGTCATGTGACAAGATATGATTATTAATATTAAGTAGTTTAGTCCTGAGTCGTGAGTATTAAAGAAGGACGTGTATAAGAATGAGATCTTAAAAATGGACTTAGAATGTTTGAAGCTGTGAATCTATTCGAAAATGGAACTACCGGTATGTATTATTTCAATGTTCATTATGTAATGGATATATATGATTAAATCTATGTGCTGCAATCAAGTATTACTTAATTTATTGTAAATAAGAACTGTTATCTGTCCTGTATAATTAAAGACAGAAAGAAAAAGTAATACTCATGACACTATCATATACCAAGACAAATTAAAGACAAATCAGAAGTGAAATAATGTTAAATGGGTAAGAAGAATAAAACCCCATTAACAGTATGGTCATTATTTAAAGAACAAAAAACAATAACTGTAGGTTGATGGTAGAATGAATTTTAAAGTAATCTTTAAAGTAAGGATCTGTCGAAGTGTAATATTGATACACAGTAGTTCTATAATCTCAGACAGCTTTCTATGTTAAAAATAACATTACGTCTATTCAATTTATACTTTTTTTATACGTTTATACTTTTTTGACGAGGAAATTACATTATTCTATAGACAAAGGAAATAATATTTGTAAACAAATGAATAATTTAAAAGGTTTTTTACTATGTTTTACAAAAATTTTGTGTGAACGACAAAAGGCAGTGGTACAACATTGATTGAATGCTTGAAAGAACATAAAAGACAAACTTAGATCTATCTACTCTAAGAATAAAGAAAAGCTTACCTTGCTAATTAATGTTTTCTTCGTTCCAGTTTAGTATAATGAATTAATCTGGAATGAATTTCAACAGGTGACTGTACAAACTAGCTAGATTACCATGTTGAGTTTGTTATCTTTTTACTAGCTATATGGTGTGTTTCTTATCTCTACGCAGTTTAACGAATATGCACGATGCAATAAAGTAAAATTACATGTAAGAAAATACGTTGTTAGACCATGTTGTTGATCCATAGCGCCAGTGATGCAGGGCTCTGCAGATTTACCAAGGTCATTCAGCAGGATTGTGTGGAAAACACAATGCGCTGATGTCATAACTTCATCTGTCTAATGGGCGAAACGGATGCATAAAGGAAACGTCCGCTTTCAGACTCCACTGATCTGTAGGACTGTTATGCATTAAAACAACCGCTTTATTGGTCATGGCACTAGCATTGTGTGGCCAACACAACGCCCAGCAGAATTGTACTTTTCTTAAATGATGTCACAGGTGGGTGGATTGGGAATACGATTCCAACATTTTGTAAAGCCTATTATAAAAATTTGACAGGATACCTTCAGTATTGCGAACCAGCGCCCAGCCGTTAGACCACCGTGCCGCAAGGGACGAGACATAAGACTAAATGTTGGTGTCACCAAGACCTACTTACTAGACTTTTCTTATCGAAGCCTTGGCGAAATGTACTTGTATATTATGTGTAAATGACTGTATCGTCTCTAGTACAATAATATGACATGCATAGATAAGGCACACCAATAAACACTGTCTATACTTACATTATACTTGGTATACGGTTAACCGTTGACTGTTCAAGGACTCCAAAAATGTGTAATATTTTAAGCTGAGCACTGTTTTTCGTCCACAAATGACGTTGCATATTAAATTTAAGACGGCGGCTTAATTTTTTTTTAATTAATGGAGACGAGGTCTTCTAAAGTAAGTTGTGTGTTTCATTGTTTTGTATCAGCGTATTGACTTCAACGCAAAATATAATTGTGGAATATAACGTCGCAATTAATGACACACACATGCAAAATATCAAAAATGCAATAAAGAATGTATCCTCCCCCGCCCTCCGCAACCCTCTACAACGCCCTGTCACCTCGCAATCCTGGCTACGTAAAGTTATGAATCAAATATAATATTAAGTATTCGAATATATATAAGTATTATGATTCATTTTATTCTAACATTCACAAAATATTTAAAAATACCTTTTATATGGAAGTAATAGGTTTTGGAAAAGTTTTGATTTATTTCAACACAATCAACCAAGCAAAGAAACTCTGTGGAAAACAAATGAAAACAAGAAAAGTACCATTAAAGCTTATGATTTAAGTAAATCCTAATCTAGAAACACTCATAGATCTAGTTCAACAACATTAGTATTTCTCTAGCACTAAAGATAATGCTCCTATTCAGCGCCATGGCAAGCTAAGTGTAGCATGGAGCAATAGAGTATTCCGTGTATATCCTAAGACGCAGGGGAGGGTAAAAAGTGACCCATACCCATAGAAGATGCAAACCCTAGATCCCGGGGGCTCCATACCCAGCATACCCTGTGATTCGAAAAAAATCTGACAATTACGAACTTTTTTGGACGGACTTAAATCTAAATTCTGCAGAAATCTAAATTTTAAAAAAAGCTACCTTTACTGTAAACGTCTGCTACAAATGTTAGTCTGTGTGTATTGGTGAGCTGGATACCATCACTAGAGTTGTACCAGCTATACAACACATTGGTAGACGCCATCTTCGCAGCACCGTGTAGTCTGCAATCACACTGCACGGTAGCTCCTTCTTCCACTTCGCCTGGGCAGTCTTCTAGTTGAATGAATGGCTTCGCTGCAATCATTATTGAATACAGAAATCTAAACAGTTGGTCAATGTGAAGAACGTGGAACTTCTACTTTAATATATTATTTACCAATGCTTTAATTTTCTAATGTCTTGACTATGACTGTGCAAGGGTTGGAATTAAAAAATTGCATTAAAAAATAATCATACTATTTGTATAGACAACAAATATAATGTAAGCTCAGGGCACATTTAACATACAATATACAACTAAGAACACAGATATAATATCTAGGCTAAGAAATATAAAACTAATTGACCATTTAAAACTTTACAAACATAAGACAAATCAAATAAATTAAGCATTAACCGATCTAACATATAAGTTAGCCCGCAGCACCCGTGTTAAGAATATTTTTTTTACACTTTTAAATAAGATGTATTTAATGTCTAGCTAAACAGTACTCGAATTGTATATATTAACAGATTTCAATAATAACTTAGATTATCTTAGATCTATTTGGTGTTTCGCTAAACATGAACTGTATTTATTAGGGCTATATGATTTCAAGAGAAGAAAATGCACTGTATAAAGGTAACTTTACTATAAGAGTTATGTTTATCATATCTTGTCATATATAGGGACAACATCAGAGAGTGGACGGGGGTGAAGCTGTACCAAGCGATAGGAAGAGCCGAGAGACGGGTGGAATGGAGGAGGCTAGTGTACATGTCATCTATAGCGCCCCTACGATCCAACAGACTACGGAAATGTAGGATGTAAGTAGGTCCTAATAACATATATAACGCAGTATAATTATTTTGAGATTACGAAATCAAAAAAGAAATTCATACAAAGAACTCATTTTGCTTTAAATTTAACAGTTCAGCTTTACTTAGCATAGCCTAGCCAGTCCATATGTCATTTTATTGTCGTTTTGTTTTCATTTGGGAAAAAAAATCCAGAAAAACAGAACAACCTTTGTTCTCAAACTGATACTTCATACAGTTTATCTGACTTCCAACTCTTATGACCCTTCTATAAACCTTAAATTCATATTTCTGTGGTAACCATTAAGTATTCAATCTTGTAAATGAAACTTATGCATATGCGTTCTATATAAATAAATAATTCTTACATAATTTTATTGTCAGTGTTACATTAGTTCCATACACCATGTCAATGACACTGCCAGAAATATTTGGATACATGGCGATATAGACAGTGTAAGTATCAATGTTGTCAAAAGGCACTTGCTTGACAAACACACACTTAGTCGTAAAGGTCTCAGAAATGTTATTCGTACGTTTGTGGCTATAAGCTATAGGGCTATCTTGGCAGCAATTGTTGTTTTCCATCTGTAAATATAGCATCATTTAAATTATTGTTTTGAGATCTATAACCTTTTTTCTTACATGTTTAGTCGTACAGTGCATAGTTTTTTTTTATCACTCAGTCTATTTATCTATCAATATTTTTATATCAATCAATCAATAAATCAATAAGTTTATCAATATTTCTATTATATATCTCATCCAATCATTCAACATATTTAGCCCTCTAAATCTTTTTCACTATTTATTTCATCTATCTGGGAGCACGGTAGCCGGGTAGGTAGCGCGTTCGGCTAGCGTACCGAAGGTCCTGGGTTCGAATCCTAGTGAAGGCTAGTATAGATATTGCCTTTCCCAAAATAATTATTTTATTAATGAGTTAATTGATTTGATAATTATATTAAGACATTTGCATTTTATTACATTAATTATTTAGTATCCCTTAGTAAAATTGTATAGGTCAGTGCACCCAATATATGTTGGGGAAATAATTTATAAAAAAGATTAAGTTTTTGTTAGACTTCTGCTAGAGGCCCAAGAGAGATGGAACTGATTTAATATCTCCATTGTAAACATTTTTAATTAAAGTATATCATATGTGCCTACAATTCCTACATTCTGATTCATAGAAGAATATATATATATATATGTGTTTTATGCTTTGAAAATAAAGTATTAAAGTAAGTGAAAGAAATATTGTTACTTCGTCATTTCAAGTTTATGAACTGTGATCAAACTCAAGTTGTGAGCTTGGCTGGATAATATAATTAAAATAAAACTGAAGATAAATGTTTAGCTGCCCATAGGCTACCACGCTACCATAATAATAATAAGCTATAATAATTATGGGCACTAACAGCTAGAATTTGTTCCCGGGTCTGAAGGGTGTCCCTGAGTCTATCCAGCTGTGATGGGTACCTGACTTTACTTGGTGTAAAGTAAAGGCGGCTGGGTATGGCACTGGCCACACAGTCTCCTAGTATGTCATGGCCACAGAAACGGGTGAACGCTGCTTCACCGGCCCTGTGGATCAATTTGGTCCGACGGGATACTTTACTATCTTTTTTATCTATCTTCTAAATAAAATATCAATCACAACTCCTTATTCTCTCTCTCTCTCTCTCTCTCTCTCTCTCTCTCTCTCTCTTGCTCTGTATCTTTCTTTTGTGATTCCGGCTACGTACTACTCCATCTCCCGCTTGTCTTCTGACACGCTCTGCATATCTATAAATTATTTCTAAATATCTATCTATCGCTCTTTATCTCATGTACATGTCATCTTTCTATCTTTGTACCTTTATCTAACTAGCTCTGTGTTTCTCTGTTTGTCTATCTTTCTATTAATTGATCGCTATGTACAGATTATATATATCTTATGCATATATTAGATGAATAATTAGCTAAATACACTTGAGCCTTCTACTCAGCACCCCCTTCCCTCACAGAGCTTCTAACGGATTTTTGTTCACTTTATTATAATATTAATAATGTAGATATATTTTCAGAATGGTTGTCCTGTCTAGCTCTATATTTTGCCAAACGACAACAATGAGTGCACATGCCTGGAATACATAGTTAGACAGACAGACAGACAGATATATATATATAGATATATAGATAGATAAAGGATAGATAGCTAAATATAGAGAGAGGGATAGATAAACAGATATAAACAGAGAAGGATAGATAGATAAATATAGAGAGAGGGATAGATAAATAGATATATAGTTATACTGACAGATAGATATACATAAAAAATGATAGATATATAGATAGATCGATAGATATAAAGAGAGAAGGATACACATTAACCACCGGATCTCCTACAAGCTGGCGTCTCTATGTTACAAGTGCCTGAATGACTCTGCCTCCGACAACCTTCGCTCCTGTCTCGAGCTCTATACTCAATCCCGTTGGCTCGACTTCTGATACACTTACTCTTCAGATCCCTCGTGTGAAACTGGTGTCCGCTGGCGAACGGACATTCTCATACCCGTCCGCATGGAAGGCCCTCTCACTACAACTTCGACAAGGCCCTAACTTTGACACCTTCAGAAGCCGGCTGAAGACCTACCAATTCAAGTAGCAGTTTACTATTTTTCATTTATACATTTTTGTCTTTTATTCATTGTCTGTACTGTTGACAGCGCATAGAACTGTTCCCAACGGGATATGCGCTATACAAGTCTTATTATTATTATTATTATTATTATTATTATTATTATTAAGGATAGATAGATTGATAGATATAAAGAAAGAAGAATAGATAAATAGATAAATAGATAAATAGATAAATAGATAAAAAGATAAATAGATAAATAGATAAATAGATAAATAGATAAATAGATAAATAGATAAATAGATAAATAGATAAATAGATAAATAGATAAATAGATAAATAGATAAATAGATAAATAGATAAATAGATAAATAGATAAATAGATAAATAGATAAATAGATAAATAGATAAACAGATAAATAGATAAATAGATACATAGATACATAGATAAATAGATAAATAGATAAATAGATAAATAGATAAATAGATAAATAAATAAATAGATATATAGATAAATAGATAAATAGATAAATAGATAAATAGGAAAATAGATAAATAGATAAATAGATACATAGATAAATAGATAAATAGAAAAAATAGATAAATTGATAAATAGATAAATAGAAAAATAGATAAAATAATAAAAAGATAAAATTGATAAATAGATAAATAGATAAATAGATAAATAGATAAATAGATAAATAGATAAATAGATAAATAGATAAATAGATAAATAGATAAATAGATAAATAGATAAATGGATAAATAGATAGATAGACTGACAGGTATATATACAGAGAGAATGATATATATATTATTATATATATATATAAAGAGAGAAGGATAGATAGATAGATAGATATAAAGAAAGAAGAATAGATAGACAGATAGATAAATAGATAAATAGATAAATAGATAAATAGATAAATAGATAAATAGATAAATAGATAAATAGATAAATAGATAAATAGATAAATAGATAAATAGATAAATAGATAAATAGATAAATAGATAAATAGATAAATAGATAAATAGATAAATAGATAAATAGATAAATAGATAAATAGATAAATAGATAAATAGATAAATAGATAAATAGATAAATAGATAAATAGATAGATAGATAAATAGATAAATAGATAAATAGATAAATAGATATATAGATAAATAGATATATAGATAAATAGATAAATAGATAAATAGATAGATAGACTGACAGATATATATATATATATATACAGAGAGAAGGATAGATATATAGATATAAAGAGATAAGGATAGATAGATAGATAGAGTAATAAATACCTTATCTGGAACAATATTAAATGAACAAGCTGCCTTGGGATAGACTCTTCTTGTGAAACAAGAAACATGGATTTCTTCTTGAGACAGCGATTGGCATTGAATATCTTTAGCCTTTGCTATAATTTATTTGTAGATTATGCATATAGCAGTAGATTGCAATTTTTAAACTTTTATTTATTCAAAATTAATAAATGTATATTATTAATATATAAGTTAGGATAAATTAAATATAAACAAAGATAGTAATATGTTAATTTTTCTTACAAATCAATTATTATAGTTAATCTAATAATATAATACGCGCTTTTCTTGGTTTTGGGACGTAAGGTGGCGCAACCTACTTTGGTGTAACTGCTACTACCGTTAATTTTTTTTTATATATGTGGCATCAGTCCGTACTCAGTGGACGATTGCGTAGAAATCCTTGGTTTATGCTCTTTGTCTTTCTCCTGGTTTTCTATTCTATGCTTTCTGCTTCCAAGATTGGCCTCTGATATATGCGCGCCCTCTTTGACAGCTGCCCGCAAGGTGGCGCGGTCCTAAGAGTGATACTACCAGGACGTAGGGTCAATGTGCGTCCCAGAGTCTTGTACCTTTTCCAAACGTTTTTTAACCGCAGGCAAGTCGTTTACTTGGAGCATCTGCAATCTTTTCATACAGCAAGGGCCTAGGGATGCTTTTGGAGCCCGTTCTTCGGAAATGGCTTATCCACTCTGGATTGAGTGTATGCTCAGTAGGCCTATGTAGCTTTTCCTGAACACCTCTACGATTGTTACACTGTCCTGACATTTGATGTAGTGGACCCAACAATAATACCTCAGGTGAAAGCTGTTGCATTATTTGGTTTGATAGTCCAGATCTCTCTCTCATAAAGATGATTACTGTGCTCGCAGTCTTAAGAAACTAACTTTTTCATCCTTTCCGTTAATTGCGCTTTGTGCCATACGCTTTTGTAGATCACTGATATTATGGATGCTACCTTTCCTATTCTGACCTGTGCTTCTTCGTCCTGGGGCGGTGTGTTTGAGATCTTGTGTTGTGGCTATTGGAGTAGTTGTATTCTTGTACAACATTGCCATTTTATTGTGCTACACATCTTGGATGTTCTTATTTTTTAATATGTATCTTTGCAAATCTCCAAAAAAGACCATTAACAATGTCAATTATATATATATATGTATATGTAATTCAATAAGATACAAATAACATAATATAACCAACCGTAGAGTACAAATCTGCAAATTTTCTCATCTTTTCCAGGAAATTCGTTGACGTATCGGACTGTCCAGTTTCCAGAAGAAGCAGCGCCACTATACGCAACATTTATGTTATATTTTCGCTCTGAGGTTGGACTTAAAACTGCATGCGTCAATGTGGAAAATGAATCACAGTTTGGTGGTTTCAGGTAGCAGAAGGCGACTTCTGCCTTGTTCAAAGATATCATTATCTGAGAACTGGTGTTATCGCTAGGTGTCCAGAGCATTTGGAGTTCGGTGGAGGTACCCTCTTCAACATTAGAGCATTGTAAAATGTCATCTGAAACTTAACAGTATAGATAGTTACACAGATCAATATAGATAGATAGAATTATATATTATAATATATAATTGCCCAGCGTAACCCGGAATAACAATTAAGCATACAAAATAAAAACGGTACATAATTTCTCTTTTAAATATTTTATATTCTTAACATGTATATGTTGACATCTTTAATTGTATGTTAAATAACTTGATTTTGATTTTGTATTTAATTATTAGTTTGGATAACATACACTTAGGTGATTTATTATTTATTATTGACAACAATTACTGAAGCTAAGGTTTCCGAATATCTGTACAATCAGATTTTTAAAAAGGGTAATCATGAAAATTATAGGTATTTACATATTTATAAAATTGAGACAAATTGGTTTTAATAATGCATTTATACTATAATTAGCTGTACCTTACAATTATAATTTTTAAAACAGTGCGTCCAGCTGTCGTACCAGAGATCCTGGGTTCGAATCCTGGTAAAGACTAGGATTTTTTCCCGGGTCTGGAGGGTGTCCCTGGGTCTACCTAAGTTGGGTAAAGTAAAGGCGGCTATACATAGTACTGGCCATACAATCACACACAATGATTTTGTATGCCGTGGCCAAAGAAACTGGTGAACGCTGCTTCGCAGGCCCTACGGATCAATTTGGTCGGAAGGGTTCTTTTAGAACAACTAAACCTCCCAAGAAACCTTACGAATTAAAGAAGAGTTGTAATCATGAAAGAACTTATAAATGTATTTCATTGTTATTCTAGTTTTCTTTTACTGTTCTTTTCCATACTTGCTTTTGTCAAATACAATTTCTAGCATATCAATATACTGTATTTCTTTTCAAGAAAATGTTAACGATTTTGTAATTTTTTTCTCAGTCATCCTGTGGATTATATTTATTTTTATCAATGAAGAAAATAAGTGTAGGTGATAAAGTTATCTTTTGCAAAGGTTATAATCTTATCTTTTGCAAAGGTGATAAAGTTATCTTTGCAAAGGTTATAAAGTTATCTTTTACAAAATGTTAAAGTTATCTTTGGCAAAGGTTATAATCTTATCTTTTGCAAAGGTGATAAAGTTATCTTTTGCAAAGGTGATAAAGTTATCTTTTGCAAAGGTTATAATCTTATCTTTTGCAAAGGTGATAAAGTTATCTTTTGCAAAGGTGATAAAGTTATCTTTGCAAAGGTTATAAAGTTATCTTTTACAAAATGTTAAAGTTATCTTTGGCAAAGGTTATAATCTTATCTTTTGCAAAGGTGATAAAGTTATCTTTTGCAAAGGTTATAATCTTATCTTTTGCAAAGGTGATAAAGTTATCTTTTGCAAAGGTTATAATCTTATCTTTTGCAAAGGTGATAAAGTTATCTTTTGCAAAGGTGATAAAGTTATCTTTTGCAAAGGTTATAAACTTATCTTTTGCAAAGGTGATAAAGTTATCTTTTGCAAAGGTTATAATCTTATCTTTGGCAAAGGTGGTAAAGTTATCTTTGCAAAGGTTATAAAGTTATCTTTTACAAAATGTTAAAGTTATCTTTGGCAAAGGTTATAATCTTATCTTTTGCAAAGGTGATAAAGTTATCTTTTGCAAAGGTGATAAAGTTATCTATTGCAAAGGTGATAAAGTTATTTTTTGCAAAGGTTATAAAATACAGTATCACCGTCAGATCAATTTGATCTATAGGGCTTGAGATACAGTGTGTACGATTACACATTTCCGTGGCCACAACATACAAAGAGAATCCATTAGCCAGCCGTCTTTTACTTTTAAATTTTACTTTTAAATCGGAGCTAGGTATACTCAGGGACACATTTCACATTCATGTAAAAATATCCTAGCATTTAACAGAATTTTAACACCGGACCTTCGGTGCAGCAACAGAGCGCCCTGCCGCTATACCGTTCTATAATGTATCTTTAAAAAAACAAACGGACGAACCTTCCGGCTCTTTAGTCCTGGGCGTAATGTTAAAAAGGGGTGGGTCAAGTGGGTCTAACCAAGACTCTGTCCAAGACATGCCGCCGTGTGGCATGCCGCGTAATATAGGATACGGTATTTGCAGTCACATGCACTAAACTCCCTTCTCCTCATTTCACTTGGATCATTAACGTGGCGGCATTTCTCGTATACCTGAACGTCGTATACCGGGCCTTGCGAGACAGATTGTTGAGCATATCTCTAACTCTCCACCATGTCTCTGTGGCCCTCGCCTGTGCAATGAAATCCTGAATTCGCAACAAGGTCTGTCCCCAATGCGTTGGCCACCCGGTTAACTCTTAATGGGTGCGTATCGGTGATTTACACACGTAGCCAGCTTTGGAGCCCATCGGTAATTAAGTGGTGCCGCTAGACTATCCTACCCCATGCTAAGGTTATAAGCAAGTAAAAAAAAAATGTTGGGAAACTTTAAGAACCTAATATTATATCGTTATGTCGATTACATAAAACTCGTCCTTTACGTTATGCTACGCGACATGCACAAAATACTCACCACAAAAATGTTGGTACCAAGACAGCATCCAAATAAGTGCAAGGATAACCTTTAGGGTCATTATTATTCGGCTTAGAGGTTTAAGCTAAAATGAAAATGTAGTACGATATTAAGACTGTTAAAATAGTAAGTGTGCTCGATTATATTCTCTTGTCTATTAGCAAATAGTGTAACAAAATAACATTCAGTTTATCAACTAACGTAGCTGTCAAATGTCATCGAAGGTTACCAAACCGAAAATTAAGCACTTTTAGTAACACAGCAAAAGTCAGGTTTTATTAAGTCCAGTCAAATGGCAAATGTTATCAAAATTAAAATCTTCACCTAGTCAATTAGATATAATTGTTCTATACAAATTATTGTCGAATGGTATGAATTGTATAATTTTGAGTCTGATAATTAATGGATAGACAAATAGAAAATGTAGCCAAACAAAACTTTGTCTGGCGTAGCCCCAAAAGTCAAACAGCAAATTCGAAACACTCGTTAAACACACAAAACAAATTCAATTATTTTTTTACATCCAATGAAATAGTCAAGAAATTTTCTGTTAAGAGATCTACATATATTCTGCTGTTGAAGATGGATATACTTAATTAAATACTGGTAATATTGACAAATGAATGTACATCACATGATTAATATCTTGCTCACTTCAATTTTCGGAGGAAATTGTTTCTAAGTGCATAACTCATTTGTCAGACTTGGATATTTGTCATTCTTATTCATTTTTCCACAGAAAATTTATTTTATTTTTTGTCTTTCAAGAAAACTAAATTAAATATAGTTTTACAGTTTTTACACATATAGAAATAAGAAAATCAAACTCCATATATTTTTGACAATAATTTATATCTTATATTTCATTTATAATATTACTCAAAATATGAATATAGTTTTGCTTAAAAAAATAGAGATTTAACTGAATTCTAAATCTTTCTTTAAACAAATGCAAAAATACAAATTTGTTTTTAATATTAAGTAACGTTTTTAAACGATAATAAAAAACATGCATAATTCATCATAAAATGTTACCTTAATCACAGTTTTAAAACAACAAAGTTTATATTTATTAGCAAGAGCCTTTTCAGTTCATTCTGCTATATAACGAATGCATGCTATAAACTTTCACACTTTAAATTACATTTACGATAAAGCTCTTTTACATATTATAAGCGAGTGAAATAAAATATTCAATTTAAAAAAGTTTAATAAAATGCCATAATTTCAACACACAAAAAAGTTGTGTGCATTTATGCCAGTGTTAGTTTTCATTATAGTTAAAAAATAATAATTTAATTTCACGTTTAGTTGTAAACCATAACATATATAGTAAGAATGTGTGTGCTTCATGGTAAAGAAGTTAACTATGTAGCACACAAAATTATGCAAAACAATTTTTTGAAAAGAATAAAAACAATTTAAAAAAACGTACAATTGTTCTGACAAATTCGTAAATTCTTATACAATAACGTGATAACTAGTAGTAACATTTAGAATAGGTCAAACTATTGACAATTATTATTATTTTTTTATTTTTTTTGGTGGTGCTGTTTTCTATTAAAGATAAATGCTTGCCATCATAAACATTGCTATATATTCATTTATAATCTGTTTATCTTGATGTGGCTGAAATATTTTTTTTTAAATATTATTCTTGTAAAAAAACAAAAAAACATCATTTAATGTGAAACTTAAATCATTGTTTTGATTTTTTAAGACAACACTACAGATAGACCACAGTTAGTAAGCCAACTAATAATGCAGACAATTTCTAGATATTTTTTTATCTGAGAAATTTGATGACTTGAACTCATTTCTCAGTAGTTTATGATTTCGTATTATCTTTTATTTGCAAATAGCATGATGACTATCTAGACCAGTACTAAACTATAACTTAACTCATTTTTCATTCTATAGTTTAGTGTTAAGTGTCATAGCCGTAGTTTAAAGGGAACAACATATATCATCTCTAGATCGTTGAAAAAGAAAACAATGAACACTACAGTTCAAGATCAATACAACATTACTACACTATGAGCTGAAAATCCAGGTCATGGCAATTAAAATTTCAAGGTCGTTAAAATGATTAGTCAAGGTCACAGGAAAATAAACAACAAGTATCTAAATGTCTAAATGTCTAAACAAACAAAAAAAAATTACTAAATGTACACTTCATTTGCATAATAGTTCATCTCAATTAAATCTACAATGTAAAAAAACATAATCATATTAGTTTGTTTTTTTTAAATCCATAACCTACTTTAGAAAACTAAATCTAGTCATCTAGCTCCAAAATTAAACATAAAAACTATGTTCAGCTTGAAATCACAAAAATAACAGTTTTAAGTAATATACATAAAACATAAAATAAAGACTACAATATAAATGCTAATCTTAACAATATTCGGAATGTAGACATTGCGTCTCGACGGAAGCAATAACTGATGAGAGAATGTGGCAAACAAGTATAAAGAAAAGAACCATACGCAAAAATGAGCATTTGAAAGTTGTTCTTTTTTCACTGTTGATCAAAATTCTTTGGTCTTAGACTGAAGTATTACAAAAATATAGAGTCTATTAATGATTATTGTTATTTAAATAGTGGTGAGAAGAATAGTTATTTTGTTTAAAAAGGCAAATTTTAAAGGCACTAATTTTGCAAAATCTGAACATACGTTAAGAAATCCAAATGTATCTGTTGTTTACAACTCAAAGATACATCCGTATTCTAATAATGGCCTTCTCTAAACCGAGGTTTGAGTCTAGCCTTGTAATTTTATTAAAGTTTTCAACACTTTCGTTTTTTTTTTCTGTCTAGTTCAGTTTACCCATTACATGCCGTTTTATTATGTTTATATTTTTTCAAAAGAAATAGTCTTCTGGGTCTTACGTCCGGGATGTAACGTGTAAAGGGGCGGGTCAAGGTTGGCACACCAGGACCCTCTTCGGGACATGCCACCCTACTGCATGCCGATAGTGTCAGTCACAATCCGCAGTCACAAACAATACGCGTCTCCCCCACCCTCTCCCAGGAAATCCCCTCAGATTAATAAAGTAGTAGCATTACGTGTGTTTTTTCACTGTCGACCAGTATCACAAAAACCAGACTAAAGGCATTGACAGGGCCGTATTTAGGAGTGTGGGGGCCCTGTTCCCAATTTTATGTGGGGTCCCTCGTGGCCGCGCTCTGCCTTTAACATTCCTCAGAAAAGTGACGTTAATTAATGTTACTTTCTGTAAAATCATAAATACATTTTATGTTGCGCTTATCTTGGTTGTACTGGAGCGCTCAAAATTGTAGGGGGAAAATGAATTTTATTTTACATTTTCAACGAAAGAATGGTGATGTCACAAAAAAAATAATAATTTTGGGATGTGTTCCAATGGAACAAGCCTAAATACGTCACTGGAAATGGGCATCAAGGCACTGGGCTTGGCGAGATGGATTGTTGCGCACATTTCTTCCTCCCCACCTAGTCTCCGTAGCTCACGCCTGTACAATGAAATCTCGGACGCGCAAACCGGGGCTGTTCCCCATGCGTTTACACTCTAAGTGGAGTGCATCGGTAGTTTACATACTTCGCTAGCTTTGATGCTCATATGTACCGAAGTGCTCATTACATGCAAAAAAAAAACGGACAGATTATAGGAAGATGTGATAATAGAGTTTTAAGATCTGTATTTTTATGTTTATTTTGCTAACACGGGAGTTGGTGATCTAATGATAAAGTACTAGATTGTCAATAAAATCTATATAAAAACTCCTATATATATATTTTATGTTATGGTTCTGGAGGCGTGTTTGTTCCTAGATCTGGCTCTGACACATTTTCTACAGACAGATCTGATCATTTTCGTAAGTCTATCCCATAGGTTCTCAACCTTTTTCGGCTCACCGCCCCCTTTTACATTTTTTTCCCGCTCACCGCCCCCCCCCCAATTTAAATTTGGCGGAAACATTTGTTAATTAAAGGGAGATAATTAACCCGTTTCATTTGAGGTAACATTTCAATTTTTTTTCTTTTATAAAAAATTAAATGGCTTGCATTTATAACTTTGAAATGATATGATAGAACTGTAAAAAATTATTTGAAAATTTTATAAATATTGTATCACTAAAGAATTTATATGAATAATTTGAAGCATTACAATAACTACCCAGTTTGTATAATTACTATGTATCTATACCGCATAGCTAATGTGGTTACCTCTTTACAAAAAATTCAAACGCATTAAAGGACCAAAAGAGTAACATTAGCAGATGTTAAAGCGACAGTCCGGTGAATCAACTATTAGACGAGATGGCCGCATACTATATTTGCCAAATACTAACCCCTACTTCAACGAAAAGTCATTGCGATTCTTATTTCTTCAATAATATGTATGCCTACTATTGGGGGATATCAGATATTTAGTAGCACTTGCGTTTACATCATATTTCATCCAAAAACTAATCGATTCAAATAGCTGAAGTGTTGAAATTATAGCAGGTACGTTTGTACCGCCCATTTGCCCTTCATCGCCCCCCAATCGCCCCCGGGAATGTTATCGCCCCCCTAAAGCTTCTCATCGCCCCCTGGGGGGCGATATCGCCCCCGTTGAGAACCTATGGATCCATTAGAATACAACCGCTTGATCAAATCAAGCAAACATTTCAACTGGCTATTTATTTTGTCTGTAGCTTTCGTTCGATTATCAAGAAAAATAACTCGTTTTTCGCATGCCTCATATAGTTCTTTGAAAACGTCGTCATGGTTCAAGTACCATTCTAATAAAGTATCAGTCTTAGTTTCCCATGGATCCCAATTGTCTGCATGAGTTATTACAAGGATGCAGTAATTTTTCATTACATTAACTCCTAACAGTCTTTTTATCACTGGAACAATGTCAACTCCCCCAGTCAACCTATCTCCATAGCGAAAAACACATAAAATTGCATCGAATCCGTCTGTGAAAGTCCCACTAAATTTCTTAACATCGTCCTGCAAAGTATGCCAATAAAATCCACGGACGTCAATAACTGCTATATCGTTTCCGAAAAGTGCGCCCGACTGGACCTCAATTTCATTCATGTTAGGAGTTGAGCTAGACGAACTGTTAAAAACCTCCCGCTGAAGTATTGTATTTCCCGTTGCACTTTTTCCACTGCCAAATTGACCAATCAAAAGTAGACGTTTTGGGATTTCCGATTGAATGACAATGTCTTCAGTTTCTAGTTTACGACAAAAGGAAAAGAAAAACAACAACAAAAAAGAACAATATACTTTAAGTTATTGCAATAAAAACATTATCAAACTGTACCACTAAAAATATATATTAATAATTTAGCAACCCCTAAAAACAATGATCTTAGAATAAATCTTTATATCCAATTATAGCTTTATCCATTAGACTTCCGAAGTATCTCTTAAAAGCAGTATTCAACAGTTTCCGTGGCTACATATCCATGTATCTTATCTTTCATGTTACAGACACTTCTTTTTAATGTATAAGTATAAGAATATTGCTTCCTTCGCATATCCGTGTAGCGTCTAGTCTTTTTTTGCTTATTGTTTTAAATGATGTTAAGTTACTGGATTTCCTGATTTGTTCAGGCAACCCATCCAATCCCAATGGCGAAAAAAGAGTACTTATGTGCATTTGTTCTTGCATATTGGTTAAGAAAGTTTTATTTTGTCTTTATGTTTAGCTGACCATTGTAATATATTGTTATTGTGTTGTATTTAAATTTTATTTTAATGCCATGTGCAATATTAGTACTTTTCTACATTGCCCTTCTGTCCTCCAGTTTTTCTAGGTTTAGTGATTTTACTATTGGTGTTATTCTTGACAGATAAGAATATTCATTCACTATGTTGAGTAATGAACCTTGCAGCTCTTTTCTGCAATGGTTAAAAAATCTAATGTCTTCTTTAGTTAATGTGTCCAAACAGAATACTCATATTCTAACTAATGTGAGATAACATTTTAGTTGCATGTTCTTTTTACATTTGTATACAAACACACCAAAACAAATAACTATCATTCGCTGAAAATTTCAATAAAATGAAGATAATATGAATGATACTTGGTGGTAGGGGAATCTTGAACCTCAAGCTTTTACATTAGTTTTTAATACACATGAGAAACGCAACAGTATCAATTCGCCCCTCCCCCCGACCCAAATCAAATTAATGACCTAATTATGCTCTGAAACAAAATGCAAAAAAGGACTCTTTCTTCGCCAGTGGCATGTAATGGGTTGCCTCAACAAATTAGGAAATCCAGTAACTTAACATCATTTAAAACACCTTCCTTTTTTCTTAAATGTTAGCAATGTCGCGAATATCTGTGTGAACTTTTTATAGGTTTTCTCTTCATATTTACTTTAAAAAATTAAGAAAGTAACCAAAATTCTAACCTGGCGTAGGGTTGCCGGGTGGCTCTGCCATTAACCTAGATTCTTCGTTGTCTTCATTGTTTGGCACTGTGAAATAAAATAATTGTAGGACGTTAGGAACATGGCTGAATTCAAGAGCAATAAAAAAAAACACTATAAATTAACACCACGTACTTAGTGCACCAAGGGGAAATTGGAGGGGGGGGGGGAAAACACAGAGAAAGTGTCCATAGCAGGAATAACCTTGGCCCAGGGGTTCAAGGCTTAGGCTATATGATGTAGTTCTGCAAATGATGCATCAGAACAAAGAGACACACACGAAAAAAGGGGCCTCACATAAAATTATTATAAACAAATCTTAGCTGAAAATTCGTAATTTTAAAAATTTAAGAATAAGAAAAAGAGAAAACTTTTCAAATTTAAAACGTTTGAGTAAACCCTATATCAATAATAGATTTTAAAAAATATTAGTCTAAGTTCTGTTAAATGGCCATACATTTAAGAAAAGAAAATATAGTTTATGGTTTATATTTTAAATAAATTATATACAGGAAAGGGAAGGGGTGGTGGTACTAACATATTTGTCGTGCTAGGGCTTCTAAGGATTCTTATACTTTATTCGGCCCTGGTTGACTCTACAAATTACTTTTTACGTTAGGACTAATATATTTTCCGACTTTTAAATTCATCGAGTACATAGGCCTAGTTATTGATACTGAAATATAGTATGTTTAATATATATATAGCCTTCATGCCATGTAAAGAGAATAAATGCAGGCCGCATTCCCAAAGACCTACTCTACGGAGAGCTGGTCGCAGGTCATAGAAAAACAGGGCGCCCGAAGCTGCGCTTCGAGGCCCTATGCAAAAGAGACTTGATCCAGAGCTCCATCGACCTCGACGCATGGGAATGTCAAGCTGCTGACCGACCAACCTGGAGGCTCGCAGTTAGGCGTGGCACATCGTGCGCAGAAACAGTGCGTAATGAGACTGCCATTCAGAAAAGAGCGAGGCGGAAACACCTGCTACAACAGTCATCCGCCTTCAAATGCCTCTAGTGCGGCAGGGCTTGCCACTCCCGAGTCGATCTACACAGCCATTTTCGGCGGTGCAGTTGGATACCTCACCCATGAAGCTACACCATCGTCTCTCGAGACGGACGGATGCCGACGACGATTTTATGTAGATCTATATATTACATCAAAATTATAACAATGAATGTTATTTCTTGGCAAAGAATTATTAAGTTTGTATTTACCTTTACACATTCCAAGCTCAAGGTCACTGCTAATGCGAGATAGCTAGCAAAGCAAAGCATAAGGAACATTATTTGGAGTAATCTTAATTCTGTCAGTAATTATCTATTCAGTCTGTCAACTATCTGTCTATTTGTCCATCATCTATACCTCCATCCATCTATCTACATATCGATTTATTTATCCAACTATCGATCTAGTTATGTATCATATAATTATATATATATTGTTAAATGTGTATACATATAATGATAGCTTCTAAATTTTATTTAAGATTGTCTTACTAGTTCATGTAGAGTTGTTTATTGACATTTGATTTTGGTGTCGAGAGTATGTGAGTTTTAATTTAAATATATTTATGACGTAATACACTTATGCTTTCTTGTCGTTTCTTCTACTTTCTAGTAATGCAATTTGCTTTAGCATTCGGTAGTCTTCGAGAAAATCCAACTCTAGTACTTTCTGCAATAAAATTATTGCAGTCTTTTATTGTTGTTGATTTTCCGTATTGTTTTATTTACGCATAGTGTCCAATGGAGTTGTTTATACTGTACATATATTCCAGAATTAATTTCTTCTTTCAAACATTCACCAAAGGGCTTGAGTTATCATAATTATTATTGTAAATAAGAACCTAAACAGACAACATAGGAACCGTGCGGACATAACAATATAAATGTATGAATGTTTTAAAATTTAAACAAATACCACTTGTATCTAAGTTGGTATCATGCAAATAATTATTATGAAGCATATAATCATATTATGTACAAATACTTTGGATCAAACCTTGAAAATAATACTTATTAAAAAGAAAGAAAAAGATCGCACTTACTGTAGTTCGATGTCTACGTTTATTAATGAGCCTAAAAGAAAACCAAATAATTTGTATTTATTTTTTAACTTTGTCATCTTTAAAACAAAGGGAAAAAAGTTTACTTAATAAACATATAGGTTTAGCATAAATCCAGGTTTAGAGAAGAATATATTTAAAAAAATACATGAACTAAATCCAACACTTTTAGGGGGTAACAAAGTTTGCTTTTAATTCTATTCTAGCTAGAAACTACTTTCAAGACATAGAACCAACTACATTAAAACAATTTGTTTTACATATCCCAGGTGTATTGTTATACATAGTTATCTCATAATGGAAGATACAATGATAAATATTAAATAATAATGTTCCGATTGTTATATATGTGTAGCATACTTAAATCGTTTTCAAAATGTATATTTAGCATTGTATCAATAATTCATTTAAAGATATATTTTTATAGTTAATTATGGCTTAGAGATTATTTGTGTAGTCAAATATGTATTCTTGTAGTCTCTTTATATTTCTAGTAATCAATTTCCTTCGCATTCTGACTACTGTGAAAAAAAATCCATTTTAGCACTTTCTGACACCAAAACCTATATAATGCAGCAGATGTGTAGCTGTTGTTTCTCGTTGTTTTGCAGGGTGTTAAAGAATCTACTTATAATAGACCATTGCACATTTATTTAATTATTGTAAATAGGTTCAAGTGACTATTTCTTCTTTGAGTGTATTATTATTTTACAATGAACCACAAACGAGTCGGAAAACATTAGACCCGGGGCGTAATACGATACAACACTTTCCATCACCTTTTGTGTTCTAACAAAGTTAATTTATGGAATTATCTGTCATGTTGTTGGGCCTGCTGCTTTAAGAGCTGATTACAGATCAGTTATTGAACGAAGTGCAGAAATATATCTGCTAGCATTTGTTCCAAGAAATGTACCAAATACGTAAGTAGAATGTTCATACCTGATACAATAGACACATGCAAACAAGCCTGCAACTGCAATCACAGAAAAGATAGTGCCCAGGCTTATTAATAATATGTTTATAACCATATCCTTCGTTGGTGCATTTTCAGAAATATAATTTTGTTCTGAAACCATTAGATAAATATGTTAATATTAGACAACTGCTTAATTTTTGTACAGTATATTTTATGTTGGATTAAAATATTAATTACAGGCAGACCGTATGAATATTGTGCTTTGTGTTAAGAATAAGTTATATTTTCCCAATGTGGGAAGGCTACGGCGTGATATTGTTGTCACACCATGCTTGGAGATTCACGGTTTCTATAAATCTAACAAGTACTAAAGGGTCCCCCAACACCCCAAGAAGTTGTTCGCCCGATCCAATAGAAACTAACCATTTTCAAGACCCCTTGGTGTCGAGACCACGTTGTGTCATATAGACCAGTCGCATATATTTTAACTATCATTGTGTTTGACTATATTTTACATGTTCAAAGTTCCTTTTGATTGTGGATTAAAATCTTGTGTTATGTTTACAATAGTTTCATCATTATTTGAACTTGTTGAAAGTTAGGTTGTCAATTAAATAAGTTCCTGCTGCGTCCAAATCAACAAGTGGATATACCCCACCCTCATACTATATCGAACCTTATGTTATCCGGCACGTAACAAGTCAAGTAATAGCATTCTTAAGCACGGTGACATGGGGATAAACTTTATGGGGTGGGAGTGATCCTGACAACACACTATAATGGCTCAATATTGGCCCTAAAATATGCCAATATTTATATCTGTGTTAAATGAAGAGCCAATACTGGGCCAATATTGAACCTATCTAGTGGGCTCGAGAAGAGAGGTGGTCAAGATCTTTGTCGTTGTTACTTTTTTTTAACCAATGTAAAAACTAACTAGATGTAAGAACCCTTGCATTTTGTTCAAGAAGAACACACGATTAGAACCAAAGTCTTTAAATAAAACGGGATTGAGCAATGAATCTCTAAAATAAGATAGTGAGCTGTTACGTTATAAGTTTTGATCTGTTAATATTATCCTTAGTGAAGTGAATAAAACTAAATGGCATACGCAGAATTTAGTAACTTCGTTAGTATATAAGTCCATCTTTCAGTACTAGTTTTCTTAGCTTTTTTCAGGAGTTTTAAAAGAGTTACCTTTATGAAAAGTGCAGTTAAACAGATGGGCTATTCCCTTTCCGATGCTGATCTTCCAAGTAACATTATCTGTCATAGTCTTACTGGAGTCATTTAAATAATACATTTGATGGCCATTTGTAGTGAATCTTGTCTTTTGATTATTCTCTATAAGAAACACTTCATATGAAATATTGAACTTTGATTCTATTTTGAAAGAAACATTCAGTGTTCTGCTAGTAATGCTCCGAAAACAGTTTTCAATGTCCACATATTCATCGTTAATTTGCAGCAATATTGTCAAATTGTCCGATTCTGTACAAAGAAAATATTTGTTTATATTGTGTTCATTTTGTCATTTAAAAAGATAAAAGATATACTAATAAATAAGCTCACCATCATAAATGAAAGAATGGAAAAAAAATTAAAATGTAAATTTTTTTTTTTTAAATTAATGATACAATTTTGTGTAATGTTTTTTTTAAATTAACACTAGGACATTATATATTTTTATATAACATTACATGTGTAATTTGGAGGCAATGCGAAATCATAAATATGTCTAGGTTTAATTGAATAAAATGACTAACACTGTATCGGCAATAAACTAGAGCATCTCTTTTACTGGGAGTAGGGTGTATCCGATTTGGATGATCTCCCCAGAGTACCGAATCCAAGTATTTGGATTTACTGTTGGCAAAATGCGGGTGCAAACCTAGTAGAAGCGACAACTCCGCCAAGCATAAGCCAAGCTTTTTCAAGGGTTAATTCCCCTTCCCCCACACAGACAACCCAAAGTCCCATTACGCCCTTACACTAAAAATAAATTATGTATTAAAAAGTTTTTAATACCTTTTTCTTATGTGCAACTATTTGCCAGTTAAATATGTTCCGAGGCAAAAGTTGCAGGAAAAAAAAAATTGCTCAACCGAGGAGAATGTCTGAATGAGGCCCTAACAGATGAACATATACGTTGTGCGGTTTATAAATAGTTTAACTTTCAAAAAATGGAGAATGTATCGGACTTATTGTGAATCTAATTATTCTGAAAGATTTAGATAAAATAAATAACATGTGCAACAATAACATGCTATAGGCCTAAACATTAAATGTCGCTGTTCTTGAACGATATTCACGATTTGAATGGGCTAGCCAAACAAACATATAAATTCATTTAACTCTGATGAAAATGTCTAAACTTAGGTCATGGAAATTCTTAGGGCGTAATAATCTTATCCTGCGTATAATGTTAGACCAGGGGTTGGGAACCTTTTTGTCTTAGAGAGCCATGGATACCACATATTTTGAAAAGTAATTCTGTAAGAATTTGAAACATTATGTTTAAAACTAAAAATTCAAGTAAATGTGTGAATTTTTTGTAATTTCAAGGCTAAAAATACAATAATTATGTCTCTGAATTCTTCTGATGCTGGGGTGCAGTAGACTTTAGCTTATTTGTAGAATGAAATAATTAATATGCAATCAATATGGAGATCAAAAAGTGTTTTAAAAAATGTTTAATAATCGAACATTTGTTTGCGAGCCAGATGCAGCCATCAAAAGAGCCACATCTGGCTCGCGAGCCATAGGTTCCCGACCCTGTGTTAGACAGAAGATTGTGATCTAGATTAAGTAATAGGTATAAACGTAGGCTATTAATTATAGCATCTCTTCAATATGGTTAATTCCTCTTAATAATGTATCAATAAAGGTGTGTGAAGAAGTCATATAGAGTGATATTTACTTGTGTCATATACTACAGGTAGAGTGAAGTTGTTACTGCATATTATCTTTCTTTTGTCAGCACCAACAACATATATCGATGCGCTAACAGTCCAACCGCTATATTGGACTTGTGGTGCCTTATGCAAATATATTTCAAAAATACTGGGCTCCGAGGTTGTCTTACAGAAGCATTCCACGATTTGAACATTAGAACATCTTTTAGAAAATGTTATACCACAGATCTGAAAAAATAAAACAACAAATGTCACAGTCATTGCTATGGTATTAGAATGTTCTATTATCTTGAAATGCTAATTATCAGCTCTAAGCTAAGCATTTTGGTAACGTAGCCGACAGTTACGAAGAAGGTAACGGCTTGCTGATCACATAATCAATTGAATGTTGCAAAATGCTCTCTTTGCTTGTTCACTAAAATTTTCAACATGCCTATACTCCCTATGCATTAAGCAAGTTTAGCTAGACCCAGTAATCTGGTTCTCATCAGACACTTCCGTACCCATGGGCCTTCAAGCAATGACGTGTGGAAACCACCGATACGCTCCCTTTAAGAGTACACCACAAGGGCTGACACATGTGGTACAACCCCTGTTGCGCGCCCGAGAATCATTGCACTGCCGAGAGACTCCGAGGCTGGGTAGGAATCAATGTGCGCAACAGCCTGTCTCAACCACGCCCTGGTGCCTGAATGTCCAGGCCTGTGGTCTGGAATAAGTGCTTACGGGTGACAGTGCAGGAGGTTCACGATCCAGCCTCCGTGTTAATCCCGCAGCTGGGGAGAAGAAGCTTAGTGTGCATACTCTTTATTACGCGCCCCTCCCTATCGGCGTGCCGCGTGATGGCTAGTCTCGGACAGGATCTTGGTGTGCCCCTCCCCTTATACACCCATTAACACCGCTACTCCCTGTACGTAATAGCCGGAAGGCTGGTCCAGCTGTCGTAGTTGTTTTTTTAGACACTATTAATCAGTTTTCATCAGAGCTTGGTAGACTAGCGACACACTCTAGTCCCGTGAAAAACAACGTGGATTCGAACTCGAGAGCTTCAACAACCCAGAAATGCTTCTATTGGCCCTTCACGACCTTAGACCTTATAGTTGAATACATTTCGAATGTTGTTTTTGTATTTTGCTTTCCTAGTTCCTATTTCAACATTACCGCGTGCAACTGACTCTTTCCAATTATACACATAAATAAAGACATCCATTTACAAAATGTAATCGAATTAAGCGCAATAATCATTTCTGAACTACGTTTTAAATTTTTCTGTATGTTTAGATATTCTATCTGTCAAACACATGAAATAGTACCCATAGCTTACTGGTTCACTTGATGATGCATTCGAGTAATGAAACATTAAAGATTTTGCATCAATTCCAGAGATGTTCACCTTCCCAAATATTTCAAAGTAATTCTCATTAAAATTAGCTTGAAGCAATGCAATTGGTTGTGTAAAGGATGCACCTGTGAAAAAAAATTCAGATAAAGATCTGACCATTGTACAGAAACAGAGAAAAGCCAAACATAAAAAAGTAATTAAAAAGTTAAGAAGATAATGTGTATGTGAATATTGAATATTTTCTGAGGCCCATGGGGTCACCGGTGACCCACCATGTTTAATGGGGCACACGTTGTTCAAAAACTTACAAATATTAATTAGATACGTGTTTTGATTTTTTTTTTACTCTTAAAGTCCAGTGCTCCATCTGTGGAACATAAGGGAATTAATTGCTAGTTTTTTAAATTAACTTAGTTACTGTCCTTATTGTATTGCCCCTCCCCCCCCCCCCAGAGCCAGAAAATAATGTGGGCCTCTGAGGGATATAAAACTATAAATAACCTAATATTATATATTTTTCTCAAGCTATCTTTTTTTCTCCCTCCCTCCATCTATTCCTTTCTGTCTTTCTCCTTCATTTCCTCTTCATTTCTCACTACACCTCTCTCTCTCTCTCTCTCTCTCTTTCTCTCAATTTGCATCTTTTCTATCTGCCTGTAGCTTTTTCTTACTCATTTTCCGCTCTCTCTCTCCCTCTCTTTTTCTGCATATAAATATATTTCTATGTATATTTATAATGACTGTGGATACAGATGGCACACATGAATGCCATTTAGTCAACAGATATGCAGGTAAATGAAGAATAGTTAGAACAAGGGTGTGCAGAAAGTGGTCCAAGGGCCACAGCATGGCCCGTCATATCTTTTTGTGGTTATCCATAATGCATATATACGATTTTTATACATTTTTTACATTTATAGTTTTAATAATAACGTAATGAAATGCTCTTAATGCGTGGCCCATCTTGTAGTAACAAATTCCTCCTACTGCCGTGTGATAAAACATGTTGCACATCTAATTAGAGCAATTGACAGAAAGAGACAGGCAGCGACAGAGAGAAGCCACGAAGGGGATTTGTTTTTACAAAAAAATTTGTTCTATATTTGCAAAAAAAAAATTTGTCAATGTTTGTCACGCGAAAGCTCAGTTCTCTCTCACCCCCCCCCCCCCTCCTTCCCATCTCCTTTCTGGCAAAACATCATGGGTTCACATTTGGCAAAGAAAATGTGTTTAAAAAAGTCATAATTTAACTGATCATAAAAACATATTTCATATTTAAATAGTAGCGAGATTTCGTTTATAGAGGATACAAACCTGAAAGTGAGAATAAACATGCCAAAACGTAAAAGCAAATTTCCAACATCTTCATTAATCTTATTCATGCAGACACTTTAAGAGTTAGGGTATGATTGAAACTGAAAGATATATATTATACATATATACATACAAAGAGAAAGATATATACATGTACAGTAAACATTAGTGTGAAACCTGATAGATAAAAAGTGACCGTTCGGTATTCCGTACTCAAAGTGTGCAAAGATCAGGGTGTCAGGACATCCACATTATTCTCAGCAACAGTCGACTCAGATGGCTAGGTCATGCACACAGGGTCGACTCCCACAGGACATCCTATACGGAACCTTAATGAATGAACAGAGACCTGAACCAAAACTGAGATATATGGATGTATGCAAGCGCGACACCTTCATTTTAACACCAACAATTAGGAGGACATCGATAGGCCCACATGGAGGGCAGGGCTCAAGGAAGGTCCCGGCTTGCAGGAAAAAAAAGCAAGGCACAAGAAGATGGACGAAAATGTAATACCGTTCACAGCGGTTCACAGCCTGTATTTCCATGATTGGTCTCTTCGTCCACATGAGGTCCTTCAAGGGGAGAAGACCGTCTATCGAGATGTAAAATGCCACAACCATTCAGCTTTGCTGTGTATAAACTCAATTTGCATTATTTAAATTTATTTATTTTCTTCCTGGTTTGAGACTTTCTACTTCAGAAAAGCTTAATAGACACGGGTGGACGTTTTAAAGACCATGGAATGAGGTAGAGCAGGTTCGGCAATCGCAGAGCGATTTTCGATGGCACTAGGAACACCCAAAAAAACAATCATTCAGGTCACTTTAACAAAATATTGATTGCTAGAACATAATGACTTTTAGGATGATGGAACACTGAATGAATTAGAAATCCTACTTGAACACAATATTATCAAAAGGTTGCCGACCCATGAGGTAGAGCATAATTTGAAGCCAAAAAGAAGAGTGGGGGAGTGAATAATGCATAAAAAGTATCATTAATTAGTATTACTAGATTATGCCTGTCTGTGTAATCGCATCGCTTAAGATTTTCATGCAAATTAACAGCTTGCATCTGCGGTCAGCTTGGACTAGACAATAAGAGACGTAGCTAGGAAACGTACTATTACATTGGCGCTCGCCGCACACTCCCCTTATAATCACATTTTTAAAAATATGCTGTAATGTAAACGGTGTCAGCCTCATTATGGGGCCCCTCTACCTTGTTTCTCGTGGACATATGCAACTCCTGCCCCCCCCCCTCTCAAGATACGTCTCTGCAGACTATTACTCCTACTATACTGAGATTTGAAGCCTAGGATATGAACACTGATGTCACACGTGTAGCGACACTTGGATTTAGTAAAGGTCAATGGAAATTTGGTTCCCCATCTCGTCCCATATAATTAAAGAGACTCTAAAATAAAGTTTTATTTATAAGGGCTTTATATCCATTTTTTACTAC
The DNA here is from genome assembly GCA_949126835.1 of Anisus vortex. Lineage (NCBI taxonomy): Eukaryota > Metazoa > Mollusca > Gastropoda > Planorbidae > Anisus > Anisus vortex. The sequence continues at coordinate 13,702,662 of OX421503.1, read as the reverse complement.
CTTTATTTTAAGTTGTAATTTCTGTCTGGATCGTTGTAATCATCGTGCAAGAATTGTAATCATCGTGCAAGAATTGGCTTCGATTTTTCGGCCACTTCCCGTGGTCCAATCAAGCTGAAATTCGGACAGCAGACGTGTGGTGACTAACAATACATTCTATCAAATTTTCAGTTAAAACAACTTAATAATACTACACTTATGACAATATTCATTTCTTAAAAGGAAAGTATAAGAAAAATTTTGGTTTCACTTTAAAAATGCCTATGCAACTTTTTATAGTTTTTCGGCGCAAAGCTAGAAAAAAAAATTATGCGCTAAGATTATTTTTAGAACAATTCATACGGAGTAAGGAGATATTTTTGAGATTTGCGACACAGATATTTTTCTGTACGTTTCATTTGCAGTCAATCAATTATTTAATTATATGATGGTAAACCTAGTTTGCAAATAAAGGGAGTTTTCTTGGTTATGGTTTTCTTGTTTTAAATATAAATTAAACAGCCGATGATTGTGCTCTTAACAAATCACAAAGGAAGAAATACAAAAAGATAATTTAATAGTTCTATATAGGATCTTTTTAAAGGGCTTATCCCTTAGCTCCAAATGCATTAACCTCAGTCTGGGAAATACGGGTGTATGTTAGTCAGCTGTGTAGAAAAGGTTTTTAAATCTGACCAATAGGGATTTTAAAATAAGGACCTAAAGGAAAATGAAATGAAAAAAAAAGGCTGGGTTGTTGTGACTGAAAATTTAAAAGAATGTCTAAAATGAAACACGTCTATGTGTAAAAAAAAAGCCGATAGCACGGCGATAAGTTTTTCATTCAGCCTTTCTAATATCGGGTCGATCGCCCGGCACAAACAAATAAAGTTTTGCGCAGTTAATATCAAGGATTTAAAAATGAGGCAGTCGTGTCTAAGCATGTAAAATTTGCCATATCTACGTTCTTTCCAACCAGCCCATGGTACGACCTTTTAAATATTACAATGAATCTAAAACAAAACTCACTTAGCCCAAAATAACATACCTTGTTTCATATTGTGTATGCTAAAAAAGTATCCCGTCGGACCAAATTGATCCATAGGTCCGGCGAAGCAGCGTTCACCAGTTTCCGTGGCCACGGCATACTAGGTGATTGTGTGGCCAGCACTATGCACAGCCGCCTTAACTTTACCCCAACTAATGTCAGGTATCCATCAGAGCTGGGCAGACTCAGAGACACCCTCAAAACCGGGGATAAAATCCTAGCCTGCACGAAGGATTCGAACCCAGGACCCTTGGAATGCGCTGCCGCTCGCTATCGTGCCTTATATTGTGTATGCTAGGCCCACATACTGTCGAGCCTGCATAAGAAAAAACAAACAGCTTAACACGAATTGAAACACTAATTAGGATGCAATGATAAACTCAAACCATGGTCTTTAAAAAAAATTCTTCTGCATAGAAGAAACGTCAACAAATTAAAATAAAGATAATGTTACTTAGCAATAGTAGTAATAATAAAGCACCATTCGGACCAAATTGATCATAGGGCTGGTTCACCAGTTTCTGTGGCATACTAGATGATGTGTGGCCAGTACAAAGCCCAGCCGCCTTTACATACCCCAACTAATTTCAGGTACCCATCACAGCTGGGTAGACTCGGGGACACCCTCCGGTCCCGAAAGCAAATCCTAGTCTTCACTAGGGTTTGAACCCAGAAACTTCGGATCGCCAGTCGAAAGAGCTGCCGCTCGGTCATGTGCCCCGTACTTAGCAATAAGGACTGTTTTTTCTTTTCTAATTCTATCTTGAAGGTATAATTAAAATTGGCTGACATTTTAAACATTTTGTTTTATTTTTTTTATTTTTTGGTCGCAGGCTGAATCTGATCAATTATCGACATTAAATGAAAAGATCAATGATTGCACAATCGGTTAGTAGGTTTCATCAAATAGCGTGCTGACATTAACATATTAAGTTCACGTTAGATACTTTAGTTTGAGAACCGTTGGGTTATAAGGGAAATATCAAGAATTCATTGCTGAAAATCATAGCGGTAAATAAAGACAAAGAAAACCGTGGTATACACATGTATAGCATGGCATCAGCCCTAGCGTGTAGCAAATATTGAAAGGTAATGACATGTAAATAGTGCAAGGTAGGCTGGGCCTGAGAAAGAATTTCAAAGGACCTAAGCAAAAACAAATGATGCCCTTCCTCCTCTCTTACCAAAAGTAGTTCAAAATATGAACAATAATAAACAATGAAATTCAGTAGTTATTTTTCGGCATTTAAAAATAGTTTTTGCTTTATATATAGATATACATATCCCGCTAGAATGATGTAAAGGACAAATTGTCAATGCTAAAAGCGGTGGACAAATAGCAGGTCCTGAACATGCTAATTCTGAGCACATACAAAAATTGTATCCTACTAATTTTTTTATTTAACGAATATTTGCTCTTACTAACGTTGATTAAAACGTACATTAGATTTATTTAATATTTCTAGGTTTTAATTATTTTTTCTAGCAAAAAAATTTTACCCAGCAAAATCATTAAATATTCAGAACAATGAAACTTTAAGGGTGGCGTCCATAACTGACGTCACTCACCTGTGGAAGAGAGAGAGAATCAAGCCTTTGTTACGTTATGTGAAGACTGTACATTTTAAGATACAAATTCTGGAAGGAATGGTAAAAGGCAGAGCAGCCAAAACAGTACACCCCCAGAGGGAAGACGCTTATTAGGAGCAGACCAAGACAAAGATGTCTCGAAGCTGTAGAGGCATTTTAGCTGCAAAACTTGGTGTGCGGGCATGCTGAGGAAAGCCAAAGATAGGGCCGAATGGAAGGAGGTGATGGAGCAGGCCAAAGCCCGACATGGGCTGTAGCGCCATAGGGAATGGATGGATAGATAAGCATACAATGACCATTCATAAATTTATATTAAAACAAATGAAAATGTTCCGATAAATTGTAAATTTCTACACATGAAAAATCTAACTTAAAATGTTTTTAAAGGTTAATTAATGTGACCGCAAATTCTATTAAAAAAAACAACTGTATAACTCTATAGCCAAACGATAATTAGAAGGGGGAAAATAAGTTTGAATCATATATTACTCATATTGCCTATGACGTCCTATGACTAACACTATGACTATTTCCAGAAAAGATACCGGATGTAGGCCTATAGACCTAGTTGAATTAAATAGGTCGAAATTTACTTGTAGAAATTTTAACAATTAAATCTAATATATTTCCTTTACATTATATTCGTAGGTGTTTGTTTTACATTGATAGCTAATCGAGTGTAATTATAATGATTGAAAACAATATACGTACGTTGAAAACAGAATATTATAATTTTAGCCGTTAGCCTAGCTTTCTCCTAAAGGTCACTTTCATTTCATGCTCTAATTTTGATTTCACGAAGCTCCTACTAGGAATACCCGAAAAATTAGTGTTCATTTCATTCTAAAAATAAAGAAAGCTTAAAATATCTACTATGTAATACGGGAAATCCCCCCTCAAAAGGGAATTTTTTTTTTCAACAAAAAACAACAACAAACAAAACTAAACAAAAATAATAAACGTTAATATTGACAAATGGATGTACATCACATTTGTCAGACTTGGGGGTTTATCATTCTTATTAATTTTTCCACAGAAAATGTCTTTTATTAGTATCTTTTAATTAAGAAAACTAAAAGAAATATGGTTTACAGTTGATACATATATATAGGCCTATATAGAAATAAGAAAATCAAATTCCATATATTTTCGACAAAATTGTATATGGTGTATTTCATTTATAATATTACTAAAAAATACTGAATAGAGTTTTGCTTAATAAAAAAAGAGATTTATCTGAATGCTGAATGTTTCTTTTAACAAATGCAGAAATACAAATTTGTTTTTATTATTAAATAACGTTTTTGAAGACTAAAATAAAAACATGCAAAATTCATTGTCATAAAATGTTACCTTAATTACAGTTTTAAAACAATTAAGTTCATATTTATTAGCAAGAGCCTTTTTTATTTCATTCTGCTGTAACCAATGCATAATATAAACTTTGCTACTTTAAATAACATTTACAACAAATCTCTTTTGCATATTATAACTGAGTGAAATAAAATGTTAAACAATAAAAAGTTTAATAAAATGCCACGATTGCAACACACACAAAAAGGTTGTATGCATTTATGCCAGTGTAAGTTTTCACTAAAGTTAAGAGCAAAATAATTTAGATTCACTTTTATTTGTAAACACTAACATATATAGTAAGAATTGTGTGTGCTTCGTGGTAAACAGGTTAACTTACCCAAACATATCATCAAGCATAAACAAATTATGCCAAAACATTTTTTATGATACTATAGACAACTATAAAAACGTACAATGTTTTGGAAAAAATTTGAAAAAAATAACATAATAACTAGTAAAATCGAATAAAATTGGTCTTCATGCGTATGTAGTCCAAACTATTTAAAATTATTGTTGTTGTTTTACTTTTTGTTAGAACTGTTTCCTAGCCTAGAGATTATATCCGTGTTCTTAGTTGTATGTTAAATACGCTCTGAGCTTACATTATGTTTGTTGGCAGCGCTATACAAATACTATTATTATTTATTATTTTCTATGAAGATATCATAATAATAATAATAATAATACTTGTATAGCGCATATCCCGTTGGAAACAGTTCTATGCGATGTCAACAGTTACAGACATAGTACAGACAATGAATAAAAGAGAAAAATGTATAAATGAAAAATAAAAAATAATAAACTCTTAATTAAATAGGTAGGTCTTCACCTGGCTGCTAAAGGTGTCCAAGCTAGGGCTCTGTCAAAGTTGTAGTCATGCGACGGGCCCACGTATGAGAATGCCCGTTCGCCAGCGGACACCAGTTTCACACGAGTGATCTGAAGAGTTAGTGTATCAGAAGCCGAGTGGAGTGGTCGGGATTGAGTATAGAGCTCGAGACAGGAGCGAAGGTAGTCGGGGGCAGAGTCATTCAGGCACATGTAACATAGAGACGCCAGCTTGTAGGAGATCCGGTGGTTAATGGGTAGCCATTGCATATATACATTGCTATAGATCCATTTATAAACCTTTGATTATCTTTATGTAGCTGAGATTTGTTTTTAAAATATCATTCTTGTAAAGGAACAAACAACATCATTTAATATGAAACTTAAATCGTTGTTTTATAGACAACACTACAGACAGACTACAGTTAGTAAGCCTACTAATATTGCATATTATTTCTCTTTATTTTTTATTCTGAGAAATTTAATGACTTGAACTCATTTCTCACTGGTTTATGATACTAAATAATAAATGCAATGAAATGCAAACGTTTTGATATAAATATCAAAGCAATTAAAGGATTAATCTAATGGTTATTATAGAGAATATCTACAACAACATTACTACACTATAAACAAAATATCTAGGTCAAGGCAATTAAAATTGTAAGGTCGTTAAAGTGATAATTGAAGGCCAAGGTCACATAAAAATATACAAGTGTCTGAATGTCAGAAGAAAAGAAAATCTCAATATATATTTAGGCACATTCACAAACAAACAAAAAACAACTAAATCTAGGCCTACACTTCATTTGCATAATAGTTCATCTCAATTAAATCTACAATATAAAAAAAACACAATCACATTAGTTTATTTTTATTCAGAACGAGCTTCTTGGAACTAAATCTAGTCATCTAGCTCTACAACTAAACATAAAAACTATGTGAAATCACTAAAAATAACATTTCTTAGCAACATACGTCAAACATAAAATAAAAACTACAATATAAATGCTGATCTTACCAATATTCGGAATGTAGAAAATGAGCTATAAATAATGAGAGAATGTGGCAAACAAGTATAAAGAAAAAAATATACACGCAAATTATAATTTGGAAGTTAAAATATATGGTCTTGTATTTTTTATAAAGGTTTTTTTAACACTTTGGGCCAATTTTAATTTTTTGTCTAAATATTTCAGGCTACACATCACATTTCTGAAGAAACGGAAGATTATAGGACGCAAATAATATTATTCTTTGCAGATGCAATAAGGAATAGTGTTTAAACATCTGTATTTTTATGGGTTTTTTTGCAAACATGGGACTTGGTCATATAATAATAGGGTACTAGATTGCTTTAAGATTTAAAAATAATACTTTCATTTTTAACACCTGCCTTGGAACGTGGAAGGATTGTTAAGGTAATCGGGCCGAAAACCATCAGCTATTAAGAGCGATGGAAACGTAGTTAACAGAGGCCTGCCATAGAAAAAAGTTACCCAAAAGAGATGGAAATGGATTGGCCACAGCCATAGAAACTAGAATGAACAGACACGACATCAAGATGAAAAGAGGTTGGTCAAGAAACAACTGGATAGGAAAAACGGAAATAGATGCCAAAACTAGGGTGTAACTGGGGTCAGTTAAATAAAATACCCGAATGTCTCTTCTTGGCGGCCTATGTCTCAGGTGAGGCAACAGGTTTAAGAAAGTAAATACGTTTGCCATTTAAAATATTGCAAATTAAAATCTAGGTCAAATACCCATTTTTCAAATTTATTTTATGGTCTGGAGGCATGTACCTTCCCAGTTCTGACTCCGGCACATTTTCTACTGACAGAACTCACCTTTGTTATAAGTCTGTCTAGTAGAATCGACCCGCCACATTAGATCAAGCTGACTCTTTACTTTGCTGTCTCTTTCATTCGATTATCAAAAGCACACGTTTATCGGATTCCTCGATTAGGTCTTTGAAAACACCATGTCTCCGAACACTCTTTTTATCACTGGAGCAATATCGATTCTTTCACTCAACCTATCTCCATGGTGAAAAACAAATAAAATTGCATCGAATGCCCCTGGAACCTTAGTAAAATCCTGGCCATATGTCTCATTAAAATCGTTCTATTTCTGAGTGTCTTGCAAGTCAACCCAAGGAAATCCATTGCCGTCAAAAACTTTTAGTCCTGTGGCTAAAAGTTTGCCACATGTGACATCAATTGCTTTCGTTTCAGGACATGAGCTAGGCGAACTGATAAAGACCTTCTGCTGAAGTATTGTATTTCTTGTTGCAGTTTTCCCACTCCCGAATTCACCAATCAAAAGTAGACTTTTAGAGTTTTCCTATTGAATGGTTGTGTCTTCATTTTCTAGTTTACGAGGAAAAGAAACAAAAAAACTTTTCAAAATTTAATAAAACCTTTAAAAATCATTTTTAATTAAACAACCCTTAAAAACAACGTTTTCCCTACAAATCAAGTAGCTCCATGTATATTCTGAATTAGTCTTCCAAAGATTGTTTCTTCGCTACACATAAAGAAGGAAACACAAAACGGTCATCACAGTCACTCCTTAAAACTCCCAGTGTGGCTGGACACAAAAAGAAGAACTTAGAAGTGCGCTTATCGAATCTGTGGCGCCTTCTTTATGGAACAGCTTGCCTCAGACACGGGGAGAATTTGAGACAAACGAGTATTTTGAAAAGAGCTTATTAAAGACATTTCCCTTTGGCCAACTGACACTGCAATTTATAGCCTACCAAAATGCGCACCGAGCATGCTAAATTTAATAGCATGGATAAAAGCGCTATAACAAGAAAACTCCCTTTATTTGCAAACTAAGTTTAACATCATGTAATTAAATAATTGATTGACTACTGCAAATGAAACGTACAAAAAAAATATCTGTGTCGCAAATCTCAAAAATATCTCCTTACTCCGTATGAATAGGGCGTTTGCAATCCCGTGACAAAAAGCACGTGATTTGTGTTTACTTTGAGTAATGGTGTACAATTAAATATGGCCGCTGTATTAATAAAGTTTCATATAGGCTCGAGCTTTTTTTAAATGATGTGTTGTGTTTTAAGTCTTATTAAGATTTAAGCTGTATTATGTATGTTAAATAAAATAGGCTATTTTATTATTATCATAGACATAGATCATAGACGATGTGAGCCTAATAGTGACTTGACTAGATAGCCTATTCACCAACAATATCGCTTGACATCGTAGCCTAGCCTACGAAACATTAAAAGTGTAGGCCTATAAAGTGAAATTGAAAGTGTAAATATGTCTAGCCGGCCCTAGTCTAATCACATTAATCAATTAATATACAGTACTACTATTTACCTCCTTATTTTTGAGTAGGATAGCCAATATTCAGATGTGAATTTTGCATGATAAAGAAGTACTTCACTTTCACCACGTTACGTTTGAACCTCAAGTGGGTTCTATATTTACACAAATACGTCACTAAATTTACACAAAAAAACTTAAGCTCCGCCTACCGAGAACGCTCTATTGTTCTATAAATAATCTTAGCGCATAATTTTATTTTCTAGCTTTGCGCCGAAAAACTATAAAAAGTTGCACAGGCATTTTTAAAGTGAAACCAAAATTGTTCTTATACTTTCCTTTTAAGAAATGAATATTGTCATAATTGTAATATTTTTAAGTTGTTTTAACTGAAAATTGATAGGATGTATTGTTAGGCGCCACAAGTCTGCTGTCCAAATTTCAGCTCGATCGGACCACGGGAAGTGGCCGAAAAATAGAAGTTATTTCTTGCTCCCACGACGATTACAATCAGACAGACGGAAAATGCAACTTAAAATAAAGGGAGTAAATACTACAATGATTATTATTATTAAGTCAATAAATATATTTATTATGATTTTAAAATCAGTAAAAAATCACGGTGTTACTTAAAAAAAATTAAGGTAGTAACCTGGCATAGGATTAGCCGGTGGATCTATCATTAAGTTAGATTCTTCGTCGGCTTTCAAGTTCAAATTGTTTGAAACTGTGAACAAAATAATTGTTTATACCTTAGGTCCACTGCTGAATTGACCATTAAGGAAAATATAAGCACATGCTTAGTGCACGAAGGCAAAGAGAGTGGACAACAATAAAGCTCACCATAGCAGGAATCATTTTCGCACAGGGAACCACGGCCCATATGATGCAATACTTTTAATGTTGCATCTGAACCAGGATTCACACAAATTGGGGTTCACATACAATTACACACACAACAATCTTAGCAGAAAATATGCAATTGAAATAAAGGACAAAGAGAAAACTTTTCAGATATAAAAAAAAAGTGATATGGCTACACATACATAAAAACGACCAAAAAAAAAACCAACTATAAAAACAAATAAAAAATGTGTTTTCTACTTAGTGTAAGTTTTGTTTTATGGCGAAATTTTGTAAGTGTAAGGGCTCCTAAGGATTTTTGTACGTCCCTGGTTGGCTCTACAAATAACTTTTTACGTTAGGAAAATTCATTTTTCGACTTTTAAAGTCAACGAGTATATAGGTCTAGTTAATGATACTGAAATATATTATGTATCACACTTATGGAAATGAATGTTTGTTATTGACAAAGTAACATTAAGTTTGTAATTACCTTTAAACTTTCCAAGCTCAAAGTTACTGCTCTGGTGAGATAGCTAGCAAAGCAAAGTATAGAAGAACATTATTTGGAGCTCTCATAGTTCTTTCAGTCTCTTAGATATTCAGTCTGTCTATTTATAAGTCTATATGTATGTTGGTATGTCCAGTTTTCTATCTTTTTATGATTTACATGTATCTGTCTAACTGTTTGTATGTCTGTTTATGTATCTATTTATGCATTGCCTGTCGAAGTGACTGATTGTCTGTCTGTCCTTCCTTCCTTCCAAACATGTCTCTCTTTCTCTCATTCTCTCTTTTTTTTCACTCTCTCTCTATCTTTCGCTCTCTCTCTCTCTCTATCTCTAATTTTATCTACGATTTTTCCAAGCATATAATCATTGTATGTGCACATACCTTCGATCAAACTGATAATAATACATAATATAAATAAGAAGGAAAGAAATTACACGTACTATATTATGAAGTTTACGTCTAATGAACCTTGAAGGAAACCAAATTATTTTAATTTCATTTTGTCAACTTTAAAAAAAAACATGAAAAAAAAACAATAACAAATTATTGGTATAGTCTAGATCCAGGTCTAGGGAAAGAAATATTATAACGGTACGTGAAGTTTTGTTGCTTTGAATGTTAATTTACATCGCTTGACATTGTTTTATATATGTTTTACGTTATATTGTTGAAATGATCACATTTAAAAATAAACATTCTTACGGCTATAGTAATACGGCTGCCATTTATCACCACTAGAAAAGTAAACAAACTGCACGCGCTTTTTGTCACGTGATTGCAATCGCTCTATTCTAGCCCTTTCTGCACCAAAACCTATATTATGCACGCAGAGGTGTAGTTGTCGTTTTGAAGAGTGCTAAAGTAGCAACATTATTATTTATCATAGCAAATTAATTTAATTATTATAAATAAGTCTGAGTACAGTGTACTCAATTCTTATAAACGTGTATCGAGTGGCTAGCCAGACCATAGACGGAAGACAAAAGACCAAGTGCATAAAACGACATTGCACTGTCCATCACCTTTTGTGTACTAGCAAAAATATTTGAAGGAGTATCTGTCGTCTTGGTGTGCCCACTGGTGTAAAACCGCATTATTAACAATTCACGTTGTGACGGTGGTGTAATTAGAGACTTATTAGTGTTAAAATGCCCAAAGGATGATGCCATTTCTTATGCCCTTTTTGTTTTGTCTTTAGCGGTTTTTTTAGTATGTGATGAAGGGGGTGTAGGGGGAGGGGGGAGATTCTGTTTATATAAAAAATAATTAATCTACGCTAGTTTCTGGTCCAAGAAATAGTAGGTTCATACCTGATGAGAATTACACCTGCAAGAAAGACTGCAATTATAGAAAAAAGTGTGCCCAGGCATATAAATAATATTATCTCCTCCATGGTTAAAGCGTTTTGAGCAATAGGATTCTGTTCTGAAATCATTAGACACATCAGTTAACATTCAAGAACAGTTTAATTTCTAAAATATTTTGGTGAAACATTGAATGGATTACAACAATAATTACAAATAGTCTGTATGATTATCGCGTTGTCAAAAAATAGAATATTTAAACATTGCGAGTTGGTAATAAACTCTCTGCGGTGGGAGTAAAGGCCGACAGGTCTTGTGGAATCTGCCCCTCCCTAACCACGCCAACCCATGGTGGTGGCTAAACAGGTCGGAACAATCCCTCATATCACAATAGATCTATTCTGCTCTGGCCACTTCCCCATTGGGGCATACTTTGCCAGGCTCCGACCTAACCTCGACTCGTGGTGTCACCACTGTGGGAAGGAGGAGACAGTGAAGCACGCCCTGCGGGAGTGCCCCCGTCTCGTAAGTTTTCGAAGAGATGTGATGGGTGACTCACATTCCACTGTTCTCTACGGAGATTTCGACGTGCTCAGATGCACGACAAAGTAGACTATATATCGAGGGCTCTAGTGGATTTATAATCCCAGATCTTAGTACAATCGGATTTCAAGTCTTTTTTTACCAGTGTATAAAGTAATTAAATTTAAGAACTATGTCATTTTTCTGATAAACACAAAATTAAAACCAAAGTTTAAAAAAAAAGAAAATCGAGATTAGACAGTTGATCAGATCGATATAAAAAGATATTGAGCTTTGATCTGTCAATCATTTGTGAGGTAACTGATGCTAGATGGCCTATACATCGTATAGGTATTAGTATTAGTACCATCGGTAGTGTATCTTACAGAACTAGCTTTTTAAGCTATTTTTATGAGCTTGTAAGGAGTTACCTTTATGAAAAGAACAGTGAAATTGATAAACAATGCTCTTCAAGATGCTGATCTTCCAAGTAACATTGTGTGTCATAGTCCTACTGGAGTAATTTAAATAATACATTTAATGACCATTTGTAGTGAATCTTGTCTGTTGATTATTCTCTATAAGAAATACTTCATATGGAATGTTGAACTTTGATTCTATTTTGACAGAAACATTTTGTGTTCTGCTAGTAATGCTCCAAAAACAGTTTTCAATGTCCATATATTCATCATTAATGTGCAGCAATATTGTTAAATTGTCCGATTCTGTAGAAACAAAATATTAGTTAACATTTGTGCATTTGGCTTTTTGAAAGGATAAAAGAATTAGTATTAAATTAAATTACTCCAACAAAAATGAAAGCATAAAGGTAAAAAAAAATTTTTTTTTAAATTAACAAAGTCTAAAATGGTTAAAGTGTTTCTTTTCAATAATCTAACATGCAAAAGAGAGAATTGAAATGTTTAGACACAAATATATTTCTTATCTCCAGTGTTATCTTACAGAAGCAATCCATGGTTTGAATTTAGGTTAAATATAACAAGTTAAAGTATATTGTTAAACTGTTTTGAAGTTGTGCAGAAAGAAATAATAACAAAGACGATATAAATATAGCAACACATCATTTTAGCGCTTAATTACGAGCAACAATTAACAATTGTTGGTGCGTCGAAGACACATTTAGAAGTGATATTTACTTGTGTCATATACTGCAGGTAGTGTGTAGTTGTTACTATATATTTTCTCTAATTTGTCAGTAATGTTAAACATTGATGCGCTAACATTCCAACCACCATATTTGACTTGTGGTGCCGTGCGCAAATATATTTCGTAAATATTTGGATCCAGTGTTGTGTTACAGAAGCAATCCTTGATTGGAATATTTGAACACCCTTTAAAAATTGGTATACCACAGATCTGAAAAATGAATGTCAGGAGCGTTTTTAAGATATTTATTTTTGAAAATTATTGTTACGAAATGCTTATTATCAGCAATGAGCTAAACCAATCTATTTTTAAAGAAGGTCATTACTGAAGTCAGTAACGTTTTGCTAAGATTTAATGTTCATGTGAGCAATTGCAAGATTCATTATCCCAACGTCCAAAAGCCCTTTAGATTTTTTAAGTCTCTATGCATAAATCCTTTTTTTCCCCAGAAATCTTCGGTAAAACCTCTAAGCTAAAGTGCTTATTGTTTCAACAGACCTCTATCCAACAGTCCCTTGTATGATTTAACAAACCTTTATGCTAAAGGGCTTACTGTTTCAACAGACCTCCGTACAAAAGTCCCTTACATGATTCAACAAACCCCAAACCAAAAGTCCATTGCATAATTCAATAAACCTCTATGGTAGAGTGCTTACTGTTTCAACAGACCTCCGTACAAAAGTCCCTTACATGATTCAACAAACCCCAAACCAAAAGTCCATTGCATAATTCAATAAACCTCTATGATAGAGTGCTTACTGTTTCAACAGACCTCCGTACAAAAGTCCTTTACATGATTCAACAAACCCCAAACCAAAAGTCCATTGCATAATTCAATAAACCTCTATGGTAGAGTGCTTACTGTTTCAACAGACCTCCGTACAAAAGTCCCTTACATGATTCAACAAACCCCAAACCAAAAGTCTATTGCATAATTCAATAAACCTCTATGTTATAGTGCTTACTGTTTCAACAGACCTCCGTACAAAAGTCCCTTACTTGATTCAACAAACTTCCATCCAAAAGTCCTTGTATGATTCAACAAACCTCTATGCTAAAGTTTCTAGCATTATTTAAAAAACCTATTTTCGACAAAAGTCTATGTGAAATTCCCTTGCGTGTTTTAATAACAATTTGCTGGTTGTATCAACAAATCTCTACAAAACAAACAATCAAACGTAACAGTGACCGTATCTTACATATTCTCTTGAAGTCGCATTCGAGAATTCAAACATCACAATTTTCGCTCTGCGACCAGAGATGTCCGCTTTCCCAATTATTTCAAAGTATTGAAAGTCATCAATAGCAACTGCATCTATCTCATGAAAATTTGATTGAAGCAAGACAATGGGTTCCATATACGTAGCACCTAGTTGAAAAGAAAGCGCGGATGGAGATTAGACCATTATACAAAACAGAAAGAATCATTAAATAGCCCATCTTGTGGTATCTGATTTCACACAAGGCCCAATGACAAAACATATTTCGCAACACTGAGTCAGACGAAGTAACAAAAAAAAGAGAGATAGAGAGGGAGATGGGGATGCGTAAAAAAAAATGTGTCTAAGCATAATTGTTTTTGTTAATATTATATATATAGATATATATAATTTATGTTTATGAAGTAGAGAAATTGTGTTTATTTATAGAGCTCACTAACCTGATAGTGAGAATAAACATGCCCAAATGTGAAAACCAATTTGAAACGTCTTGAATCTTCTTATTCGCGCAAACTTTAAAAATATTATAAGGGTATAACTAAAAGATATATACACGTACAGTAAACATTAGTGAGAAACATACTAGTTGAAAAGTGACAGTTTGGTTTTCCTGAAACTGCATTAGTGTGTAGAAACTACATTTGCTTATTTTTTTATATTTAGCTCATTGATTATGTTCCTGGTTTGATACTTTCATTTTCATGTTAGTTCAATGGACAAGGGTGACGTTTCAAAAGCATTTGGAGCTGGTGGGGCATACATTTAAGCCAAATAGTAAGGGGCGAGGAGAATACTGCAGAAAAAGCTTTATTGATTTGTTTTACTGTATAATACCTGTGTAATCGCACTTCCCTTACTCTATGATCGCCCTGCTTGCATTTTAAATCGCAGTGTCTGTCTTTGTAATTGAGTTGCCTGTCTTTGTAATCACACTGCCAGTCTGTGTAATTGCACTGCTTGTCTGTGTAATCGCATTGCACTACATTTCTTTTATACGCACTGCCTATCTTTGTATTCGAAATGCCGGCTTTTGTAATCTCACTGCCTTCATGCTTCACTTCACTTCAAATGCCATCTTTGGTAAAGATTTTTATCAAAATTATACAGCTTTCGTCTGCGGCCAACATCAGAATAGACTGACTAGACTATCAGAGGTGTAGCTAGGATATTTTGCACACGGAGACTTACTATAAATTTGGTGCCCCCGCACACTCCCTGTTTAATCGCATTTACCTTTTATAGGTTATAATGTAATAGTATCAGCCTCATTTTGGCTTCCCTTTACCTTGGCCCTCGTGGACATCTGTAACCCCTGCCCTCCCTTTAGCTACTAGTCTGCAGACTATTTTTCCTACTGTACTGAGATTTGAAGAACATTAATACAGCCCATAATAAGATCACTGAGGACTTAGAATTTTTGAGGTGTGGATCCAGTAGAGGCCAATAGAAAGATGGTGCCCCATTTCGTTCCATCTAATTAAACAACCCCTAAAAGCAACCTTTTTCGTATAAATCATTAACAGTGTATATACAATTTTGTTATTCAATGACCGTCCTAAGATTTGGTCCTTAATAAAAAATGTAATGAAATGGTCACTGATTACACAATGGATTTGTAGGTTTTATTACTTAACTTGCTGACATTAAGGTCATGAGGCATGTAAGATACTTCAATTTGAGAACCGTTGGGTTTTAAGGACATATCAAGTGTTCTTTGCTGAAAATCCTTGACATTAACGGTCAATTTAAAAAAAGGAAAACCGTGGTAAACACATGTATAGCATGACATCAGCCATGGCGTGTAGCCAGGATTGAAAGGTAATGACATGTAAATAGTGCAAGGTAGGCTGGATCGAGTATAGAACTTTAGAGGTCCTAAGCACACCTACAAAAATTGTTGTTGCTCTTCCAAACACACATCTAATAAACGTAGTTCAAAATAAGAACAATAATAAAGAATGAAATACAGTATTTTTTTTTTCGCTCTTTATTTTAAAAAAGAATAATAATATAGAGACTAGGGGTGTTAATATCGGTTTGTTTTAAAAACAAACCGATTTTCGGTTCTTGAAATCCGATTGAAAACTGGTTTTCGGTTTGTTCCCTCCCCAAATGCCCTTTTATTCTTTTGTTAATATGCATGTATTGGTGGAAAATAAGCAATTGTTCTTTAGCAAAGTGATAAGACAACTGCGCCATCGCAGTTTAGCGAGCTATGCAAATTGGAATCACACACACAAAATCGCTACAGAATGTCTATTGGTCTGTTTGTCTATTCGGTACGTTCAGTGTCTGTAAGAAAATCCCAGTTTTCGCTACTCAAATACGTAGATCAAAAGAATGTGTCGCGTTAATAGTAACATAATCTGCGTTTGTTGTTGTCTGTGTATTACAAGCAATATACGGGAATTGAAAAGAAAACAATAAACCTAGAGTAAGAGTCGCCTATGACAAATTAGTGTTTGCAAAGCTTTAGATGTTAAGGAATTGTTTTTACGAATCAAACATGGGTTTTAAAATATTTCTTCGAGTACAAGAAAAAAACTCGTAGGACTTCATATTTTAATGATTTCTATCCCAAACTTCCAACAAAACCAAAAGTCGTTTTTAACTTTAAAAACGGATTTTTGGTTTTAAAACCGGTAATCCGATTTTCGTTAAACATTCCTAATCATCATTCTTAATCATCATCAAACCCGTGACTTTCGTGTGGGTGTGCTATGACGGTGCTCCCTGATTTCACATTCGTCCCGGCCAGAAGCCGTTTGTAGAATAGTATCAAGAGGTAGTTCGGTCCACTCTTTCAGGTTGTTCAACTACTTTATTTTTCTGACGACCTTTTCTGCGTGCTCCTTCCACTGTGGTACACTGTAGTATGGTTTTGGCCAAGGAGTCATGCCTTACCAACCATCCCAGCTTTCGTTGTTTTACAGTTGATTGTAGTGCCTCCTGTTTCCCCGCCAGATTACGGATCTTGAGCTAGACATTAATTTGTTTTGTTTTTTCGTGATAGCGTATTCCTAATAACTTTCTTACATTTGTTCTCAAGGCCCCTATTCTTCTCTTAGCCTCTGCATTCAACGTCCAGCTTTCGCAGCCATATAAAAATGCGGTAAGTACCAGTGATGAGTATTAGTTTATTTACACTGGGAAGCTGATATTGCACAACAGACTAAGACAACGTATAGGAACTAATGAAGATTGCCCATGTGGAATATCTCCTGAGAACACAGAACATGTATATGTATGTGCTTTAAGAATAATCTCGTTCTGGAAGCAGATGACCTCCACCAATATCAAACTATATGGAAAAGAGACAGACCTGGAAACCACCGTGTAATTCACCATAGCTATAAGCCTTGTTGTTTAAACCACTCCATTGACAATATTGAGAACGAAGAAGGAGATATAATTTCCGTTGAAAAATGTTTCACTAATAGAGTAATTATAATGTTCAATACGACAGTTGAAATAAATGAGAATTAAAACATGAACATTTTGGTTCGTGTTTGTAATAACGTGTGAAATAATAACGTGCTAAAATCGCGTGACGTCATTTATGGACGGCCTCCAAACTCTATCTATGTGGAATGCTTACTAGTGGTTATGCCCGTCAAAATGACGGAGAAAAGAAGGACTACAATGTGTTTTGTTAAGAAAGTAAGACAAAAGACAATATTACAATAAAAACTGGAGTGAGAACGTTTCTTTTCGGTATTTAGTTTTTGTTCCTTTTAATTGTTTCTGGTCGCCCTGACCCTGGCATATGCATAAGAATTGTTGCTGTTAAGCTACTGGCCTAAAAGACTGGCGTAGTGTGTAAACCGCCGATACATTCCCATTAAGAATACACCGGCGAACGAACGCATGGGGAACAGCCACCGCAGTGGGTCCGATATCCATTACAGTGCCAAGAGGCCACTGGTCTCTGTGGGGAGGAAACAACGGACGCTGCAAACCCGTCTCGAGAAACACCCGGTGCCTGGATGCATGTACCTATAGTATATGATTTGTGCTACTGGGTGACTAGATTTTTGTACAGAAAGTACTAGAAATGGATTTTCCCATTACTTTTCCGGTGAAAAAGAAAAGGTCTACTAAAAACTCGAGAAAGACAGCGTATGGATGTATTAAATCATAATAAATAAATCTATTCACAAATACTCTCTGCACCAAAATTAAATGCAAATAAATAAATTATAATTATTGAAAACGAAATAGCCTAAGTATGCTATAACTTTAGCCTAGCTTTTTTCTATAGAGCGTTTGCAATGGGCGGAGATTAAGCTTTGTAGTGACGTCATTTGTAAATAGAGGAACAAATATGGCATATGGTGAAATATCTTATCATGCCAAATTCACATATGAATATTGGCTATCCTACTAAAATATAAGGAGGTAAATAGTAGTACTGTAGATTAATTGATTAATGCGATTAGGCTAGGGCTGGCTAGACCTATTTACACTTTCAATTTCACTTTATAGGCCTACACTTTTAATGTTTCGTAGGCTAGGCTAATGGGCTAATGGCTAAGTAGGGCAGCTACGATGCCAAGTGATAGTGTTGGTGAATAGGCTATCAAGTAAAGTCACTAATAGGCTCACATCGTCTATGATCTATGTCTATGATAATAATAAAATAGCCTATTTAATTTAACAGACATAATACAGCTTAAATCTTAATAAGACTTAAAACACAAAACATCATTTTAAAAAAGCTCGAACCTAGGTGAAACTTTATTAATACAGCGGCCATTGTACTTGTAGGCCTACACCACTACACAAAGTAAACAAAAATCACGTGCTTTTTGTCACGTGATTGCTAACGCCCTATAGGTCACTTTTATTTCATGCTTTTATTCACGTGTTTCATACTAGGAATACCCGAAAAAATTGAGTGTTCGGTTAATTCTGAAAATATAAACAGCTTATGTAAAACGGGAATTCTCCAAAATTAAGGGAAAAAGTAGGTATATTTATCATTCAATCAAAGAAAACAAACAAACAAAACTAAACCAATGTGCTATAGGCTAATGTTATTTAATCTCCAAAAACAATGTAATGTGCCAATTATTAGACCTTTTAAAAACTTTCTATAGATCTAATGATTTCGAAATATTTTGAAAAGAATTCGGAATATGAAAAATGAAAAAAAAAACACGCAGACACTAGGATGATAATGACCTTAACCTTTACCAATTGTTTTCATTCAACTTTTAAAGACGAACTTGTTGATGTAGACATACGTCATTATACCAACCATCGGGAAAAGGTTTATGTTTATTTATATATTTATTTATATATTTATTTTATATAAATGAATTAAGAATTAGGTCTATTGCTCCTTCAGTCAAGTTATTATATATAAGGCCTATATTTCATTAACATTTTCTGCTTTAAAAGAAAATGAAACACTTAGTAATATATGGTCTCATTTTCTTTGTGTCTGGTAAGTTGTGTATTGAATATTTTTTGTATGTTTAGATTTTCAATCAATATAATGTCAACAGCTTTCAACAATATTTTCTGCTTTATTGACTGCTTCGTCCATGGCGTGTCTTGGTCTCTCATACTTAGGATGTCAATATTGATTATTGATTTTAATTTTTTTTAATTTATAGTCAATTGCAAAGGAGTTTGCTGTTACAAACAGAGTGTTTAGTTCAGTTTTTGCGTTTTGCGCCGATATTCGCATTGAATA
The DNA here is from genome assembly GCA_949126835.1 of Anisus vortex. Lineage (NCBI taxonomy): Eukaryota > Metazoa > Mollusca > Gastropoda > Planorbidae > Anisus > Anisus vortex. Next base: position 13,683,298 of record OX421503.1, on the reverse strand, counting down.
ACCATTTTTTTAAGTCCGATGGAACCATCTAAGCGCGTCATCCCAATCTACACCGATGGACTGCGGGTCTCCCATGCATGCTGTCCTTGTCTCCTTTTCCAATTCTTCGATTTATCAACTGAAGGCCACCTTGGGATGTCTGTTTTCTGGCCTCCAAAGTACATGACCCGTGCAGCTCAAACTTCTCATTTTAATAAAGTCTGCAATTGTTGGTTGGCCAAACCGTTTGAGGACTTCTTCGTTGTTGATGTAATCAGAGTGACTTCTACTAAAAATCTTCCTTAGACACTTTTAATGAAATACATTTATTCTGTTGATGGGGTCGAATCCTGGCGAAGGCTAGGATTTGTTTCCGGGTCTGGAGGGTTTCCCTTAATCTACCAGGCTCTGATGGGTACGTGACCTTAGTTGGGGTAAGGTAAAGGCGGCCGTGCATTGAGCTGGCCACACAATCACTAGTATGCCGTGGCCACAGAAACTGGTGAACGCTTCTTCACCTCTCTATGGATCAATTCGGTAAAACGGGATACCTTTTTTTTATTTATTTAATTTGTGCGTGATCATTTAAGACAAGGTTGATAGTTCTTATTGTCAAGATTTTCCTCACTTTATTTTGGAACTTCTAGTGGCCAATCCTATTCGTATCTAAGCAGCCAAGTATGCATCGCCATTCTTCGTCATTGTACTGGCCAGGTAAACAAAGTTCTTCGGTGTTTTTTTTTCCACCCAAAACGAGATGTATCTTGGTTGTTCTACAGACACTCTTGCGTTTCTTTTTTTCTCTTTGCTATTTATAGAGATTATTTAAGGGGTTTTCTTTATTCACTTTAACGAAAGAAAACGTACGTAAAGGGAGTAATTTTTAATACATTATTCTTAATTAAAATTACTCTTAATTATTATTAAAATTAAATATATATATATATATATATATATATATATATATATATATATATATATATATATATATATATATATCTTTAGGTTAGTGCGATTTTTTAAATTATAAAAGTGCTTATAATGCATTTTGAGTTGTTGTTTTTTTCTTACATTTAATAATGGGTTATATATTATTTGTGCTAATTTAGAGGAACTGGGCTTTGCGGTCCTATAGTATAGGGTCGGCAACATATGGCACGCGTGCCACACTTGGCACGCCGAGCAATTTTCAATGGCACGCTAAAGACTCCTAAAAAGAGTGGGTTGACTTTTAGGCTGTTTGTACGCACTAGACTCATAAAAAGAGTGGGTGGTTGATTTTTAGTCTGTTGGCACGCTAAATGAATTAGAAATTCTACTTTGGCACATCACACCATTATCAACAGGTTGCCGACCCCTGCTAAAATAGCCCCCCCCCCCCTCCCCCATATACCGCAAGGCGGTTTCAGAAGGACCGTGAACGAATCCCTTTCTGAAAAAAAAAATTCCAGAATAAATATGAACGGTAGACAACTCAGCTAAGACTTTAGGTAGGCTGATTCTATTAAAAATTTGTAAACACCTCTGAGTAATAGACGTCTTTCTTCACTCTACCAGCTATCAAAACAAAGTCATCTGCGGTCCATCTGATTATAATCTTTGCTTAGACAAATTTATTCTCTAGATTTCTTTAGATCTCTCTTGTAGATTACGTTATTTTTCTTACGGTTTCTAAAATAATTGGGAATTTCCAATGTAGTATTTATAGACTAAAACCTATATAAGGCGGATATAAGGTTATGTTTCGTGTTTGCATGGCAATTGTTCTTCATAAGTTTTTTTTTTATATAATATATGTTTATTGTGAACATTTTGTGTTCATTTTATCATACAATTTAAATAAGTCTACAGTAGGATATTTCTTCTTTTTGAAAAATGTAAATAAAAGTTCCCTGATTAAATTATTTAATATTTCATCAAGTGGCTTGACTGAGTTATTTCAATGCATCAGATCCTAGACAGAAGACACAAGTATAACAGTATCATATATCTTCAATACTAACATTAGAAATAAATATTATAAAGGGATTAACGTTTCGTGTTTTCAATACACACAAAAGCGTAGGACGCAATAATCTTCTGTATTAGTAGTCCACTAACAAAAGGTGCCCAGTCAACAAAAACGTATTTTTACAGGTCTGTCATCTTTTTAGAGGCACGTCATATATTCGAATTTCTATATAGTAATATAGTAATATAATAAAAACCTAAGTAACTTTGTCTGTCTGTGCATCTGTATATCCGTAACGTGAAAACTCATTTTTAATTTTTGCGTCACAAGTGCGTGGCTGATTTGATGCACCGAAATATCATTTTTAATTCAAAAACAATTTGTTTTAAGTGTATGTATTACCTTGGTTACAAACAATTATAGCAGGCTTAAGACGTTATCTCCGCACATTTTAATGCATATATATGGGCCAAAACTATATATATATATATATATATATATATCGCTTTCTCTCTCCATCTTTGTCTCTGTCTCTCAAACAACAGATACAGTCTTGAAGAAAAATTTCATTAAAAAAACAGTTTGGGAGAACAATACAGACAATATAAACAGACCAAAACACAGTTACTTAAAAACCCTAATTTGAATTGAAATTATATAATATTTAAAATTCCCTATGATATTGGTTTTCCCGGGTTTTTTTATGACAGAAAAAGGATGTTAAGTTTTATGTGATTCATAAAAATTATCTTACTCAATCTTATGTCATGATATGCTATACTTAGGACCCACTTTTCCCAAACGCTGACAAGATAGAAAACAGCGTATTTCTGATTCGCTCTGAAACAAATTCTAGTGATTCACTGAATCATGATTCCAGTGAAAACGTGATTCCTTGAGTGTAGTGTGGCTTAGCCTTAAATTAGTTTTGAGGCAGCATGACTCAATTGGATTTTTGACATCAAACTATTTAAATTTTCTTTTTCAGCAATACTGTTATTGCAAGTGACAGCGCTTGAAGTCAGATCAACATTCACTAATGATAATTTGAAAGATAATAACGCAACTTTCAATTGTAACTGGACCCGTGCCAATGGTGAAAATCCTTTATTTCTGATCATCACAAAAAACGACACTACTTTTCAGTGTTTCCTCAACACTTCTCCAGCATCTTGCTCTAGCAGTTTTCCACAACGCTACACGTATACTCTTAATCCCCAAGGATCTATTCTATTTAATATTACTGACTTACAATGCTCAGACGTAGGTGTCTATTCGTGTAAAATAATACTTGCATCTGGTACAAGTGCTATGAATGAATCTTTTCTAAACATAAAAGGTAAACTTTGATTTAAATTTATTTTTTTTAAGTATTCTGTATTAATTTATTTTTGTATGTCTTTACCTTTAATTCGTTTTTGGTTTTTCATTAAAGTTAATGAACTACATGGACCTGATAGTAAAATAAAATTACAAATAAATTGTTTGTTTTTTCTAGCGATACCGTTAGCATATTTATCATTTATTTAAAGCATATCTTGTTAGAATATTAAAGTATTACAAAAATATTACTAAACAATAAAAAGCATCCTTTAATATGTTTTCATATTTTATGGTGCAAGAAGATGTAAAAACTGTTGTAGCAAAAAATAAATATCTGCTATCATCTAGTCTTTTTAAAAAAAAGCAACAATAAATAGATCCCTGTCAATAGTGCAAAAGAAAATATTTGCCCTTTCCGGTAGTCTGAAAAATTTGAAGGTCACTGATCAAGAGAAAAAAATATGTATGCCTAAATGTTGTTTGTTTTTCTTCGAATCAGCTCCACCAGGGCCTCCAACATTAAGTAACCTCCATCTTGAAGTTCAAGAAAACTCCAACATCACTGCAACATGTGCAGCCAACCTAGGATATCCTAGACCACTTAAAATTGAATGGAAAACTTATAGGAATGGCCAATTTGTTGACTATTCTTCGGATCTTGTGATCACTGCAATCAATGGTATGTTTGATAAAAAAACTAGAATGAGTATTGATGTAATGTTTCATCAAGAGTGTATATAATTAAATTATAAAATTCTACATAATATAAAATGTAAGTTCATTGCTTAATTTTTTGGTTTAAAGACCAAGTTAAGAGCTTTTTATCAAAATTTAGTTAACATTAGATTTTGATATTAAATAGTGTATTCAGTATCTGAATGTTAATAAAAATCATTTAAACAAAATATCAAAGATAACTTTTAAGTAATTAGTTCAATATTTGCACTGAAATGTGTGTGTTTTTTTTTAGAACAAATTCAAATCTCGTAGCCATTTGTGATGATTTTATTTCCGGCAACATAGGAAAGTGACGTAAGAGAAAAAATTTAGACTGGGAAAAATGAATATTGTCACGTGTTTTGAATCTATAGGGCGTTTGCGATCCCGTGACAAAAAGCACGTGATTTGTGTTTACTTTGAGTAATGGTGTACAATTAAATATGGCCGCTGTATTAATAAAGTTTCATATAGGCTCGAGCTTTTTTTAAATGATGTGTTGTGTTTTAAGTCTTATTAAGATTAAAGCTGTATTATGTATGTTAAATAAAATAGGCTATTTTATTATTATCATAGACATAGATCATAGACGATGTGAGCCTAATAGTGACTTGACTAGATAGCCTATTCACCAACAATATCACTTGACATCGTAGCCTAGCCTACGAAACATTAAAAGTGTAGGCCTAAAAAGTGAAATTGAAAGTGTAAATAGGTCTAGCCGGCCCTAGCCTAATCACATTAATCAATTAATCTACAGTACTACTATTTACCTCCTTATTTTTGAGTAGGATAGCCAATATTCAGATGTGAATTTTCCATGATAAAGAAGTACTTCACTTTCACCACGTTACGTTTGTACCTCAAGTGGGTTGTTTATTTACACAAATACGTCACTAAATTTACACAAAAAAAACTTAAGCTCCGCCTACTGAGAACGCTCTATTGCCACATATTTTGAATCTTTTCCCGGTTCTTATTTTTAACAAAATGGTTAAATATAGATTTATAGCGTCGAGTTTTGTTTATTTGTTTTCTTTCTCAAACGTCACTGCCGTATGAGGCTATTCCAAATCTCGTTCCTTTGAGAAAAACCTCTTCACTTGGTCTTTAAGCATGCGTACACACAAGTAACGATTTCAGTCATTATTTGCACTTCTCTTAAATAGATGCTTCAGTCAGCCTTTGGATTCTGTAGACTTAATAATTATGACCTGTGCTTTTTTTGTAAAAAAAATAGGTGCCGGTACTCAGTGATGGATTGCCTAACTTTTAAAGCAGTTTCGCATTTTATATTTTAATTCTTATTGCGCGCAATTTTAAAATAATTAAATTTTTAACAAATTAATAATATAATAAATTAATAATAAACGTTAAAATACAAGAAAAGTAATAATTTTTTCCCCACATTGAAAAAGGTGCCGGTACGTTGTACCGGTGCGTACCGTCACAAAAAAAGTACTGATTATGACTGTATGTTAGTGTAACGTCTGCAGAAAGAACTTAGGTCTAAATAGTGAATTAGCTTTTTTATGTATAAATTTGGGTTCCTGTTTCATAGGGCTTCAACTTTACCCGGAACATAATTATGTGGGTCGCTGAGTGTTAATAGCTATAGCCAATTATAGCCATTTATAGCCAAAGTGATAATGTCACTTGACTACTTGGTGCAATATCTTTTAAAGTTTTCATGCTGCTCCCATACCAATAGGCCTATAATCATTTGGTTATGCCAAACTGTATTCAATTATTTTATCATCTTTTAGATTCTTTATTTGTTTTTTAGCACCTAACATCTTAAAATAATTTTAGACAATAAAAAAATCTAGCCAATGTGCTTTGAACTAACACTATGAATTATTCATATGCAAACAAGAATATAGTATAGGATACTTGTATATCGATCGCACAATACAATTTTAATACTTTTTCGGATCTGTGCATTTGAGTTGCAATATGAATAGCTCATAAGCTTATTACTCATTCATATTCAGTAGTTTTTAGAACCCCAAATAATGAAGTCCTCAAAATCATTACCAATCACTAAAACATGAGTTTCTTTCGAAATCACCTAAATTATGGAATTTATTTTTCGCTACGAATAATATACTATGAATGTACCCAATTAATTTTTGCAGAGTTTGCAATTTGTTTAAAAATAATAATTACTTTACATATCAATGAAAATTTCTTTAATTGGCAGCGAATTCTATTGTCAATGTAATTTTAGTATTAAGATTTTTTTTTATTAATATGTTTCCTTTTCTTAGTTTCGAAGCAGGGCGATGATATGTGTGCAGCAAATGTTCAAAGCACAGTATATCTTAAGGCTGACAAAAAACATCAAAATATGGAGCTTGTCTGCTTTGTTACTAATGAAGATTTTCAGCCTGCACCACCGCCATTGTGTACAAATCCAATGTTAGACTTGTGTAATCAGACTAGCACCGTGAATGTCACTTGTAAGTAGTCTGTGTAACGTGTTGGTGCTGTTAGACTCACTGAATGAAAACTGTGTGTGTATCCTTGTGAAATTGCTGTTTTAAAACAAATTACTATTAGAAGCTCTTCCGGGTCATGGTAAAAGGCTTGACGGGTAATGATGTGGCCCTCGGGCCGCCTGATGTATGCACCTGTTACTAAATCGAAAACAGTAACCGTAATGTATCAATACAACAGTCTAACGTCTCTACAATTTCAGCAAGACATTTCATTACTTGAATTGTGGGGATCTTACATGAATCTGAAAAAACATCAATCCGAACAGAGCTTCTTTTGTTAAATAAACAAACCGGTAATTTAAAGATATATTTGACTTCCGTTTCTAGTTTTTTAGTTTTCTAGCGCACGTGTCAACAACATTTTGATAACAGTGTGCCCCAAAGTAAGCTTTTTATTTAATTCGGCGTGTCGACAGCCTTAGATGTATATTATGTCCATTTTCTTGTAGAATAGACTAGATCAGTTTATGTTATTTATTTATTTTTTTTATTTTTATTTTTTTCGGGGCGGGGGGGGGGGGGAGGGGGGATCTCCCAGCATGGCACGCGTGCTTTATGTCGCTCTAGCTATCAGATCTTATTTTATCTTGATTGTTTCATTGGTCTTTCTCTTATCTTCACATGACACGTGTGTTTTTGTAGTTGTTTTTTGTTGGTATCTTGGGAGTGTGTCAGTAAACATTCTTCAGCAATGTCCTTTCCAGTGTCATCCTCTTGCAAACTGTGACATTTCTCATCTGAGCCACTCCTGTTCTATTGTTCCTTAGATCTTGGTTGGAAATTATGCTTGGCCGGAAGATCTTGAGAGTGTGGCACAGACTTTGTGCACGAAGACTTCCTGCTTTCTTTGAATGACCACTAAAATTTGCCAGGAATCTTCTATATTTAAGAACACTTATGAGAACATTATTTATGAATATTCTTTCTATTATGTTCTACTAATTACACAGAAGGCCTACTCTGTGAATCTTTTCGCCTGATAACCTTTTATTTTACAATTTAAAATATTTTATTAACGTCTGAAGGCGTCCAAAAGTTAGAAAGTTGAGTATACCAAAAAGAAAATGTATAGCAAATTAATTGTAGGGGTAATATGTATGCTAAATGTGTACATAATAAAAAAAATGCATTTAAAAAAAACATAATCATTTATGCTCAGCGTATATAATTGTTTGGCTTTATAAGTAGTGTATATCTAGTATGTGTTAAAAGCTAATTTATACTGTAAAGTAATGCAAACATGGAACTTATCAACTGTTTTATGTATTGCTTT
>OX421503.1:13063054-13070554 GCA_949126835.1 Anisus vortex | reverse complement strand
AAAATAGTTCCAATAATGTCACAACAATAATTACAATGCATTGTTCACAGACACATCTCTAGAATTTACCATTGAATACTTCCACGAGCTGTCTGTCTATAAACAATATTCAATATAGTGTTGACATTGGCCATAAACCCAAAATAATGTACCATGTTGTTCTTAAAGTGTTGATTTGTTGATTCCTCCATATGTTGATGACATGACCTTCATTCCGCGTTGACAATGTAAATGTACCTCAACAATGCGACGACATGACCTCGATTTCATGTTGATAATGTCAATATACCTTGATATAGCGATGACATGACCTCGATTCCATGTTAGCACCATAAATGTACTCTTCATATGATGTCTTCATGTTTGCGTTTGATATGGTGTCCATCAAAACCGTTCACGATAATGTGAGGGCGTGATAGAATATCTCTCACTTACAAATGGTACGTTGTGCTTGAATCACCGTGCTTCAGTTGTAGAACCATTTCTCGTCCAGAACCTTTGGAAAAAAATCAATATTTCTATAACACCGTATCTATACTTTATATTTACATGAAAAATAATTTTAACCGCGTTGCAACTGGTGATTACGTATCAAACAGCACACCTTAAACACCACATCTAGACAACAAATCAGTCACCTTTTTTCCAACCACTTTAATAACCATGAGTGTTTTCCATTTACTATTTACATAATATTATACCAAATCTATAGAATTGTATCAAAAGTATTCTCAATTCTTGTTCCTCACCACTACAAAACCATAATATATATATAATTTCCCAAGTTATAATTATACCACAAATCCATTCACCATAAACCCTCTTAATGCATAGTCAACACCAAGTCCATTCTTTGAAAGAATAATTCCAAAATTACCATTTTTTTTTCTTACAAAAACATTAGGTCTATCAGATTTAAACAAATACTCCTCACCAACTCCTTTAGTATTTTTACTGATACTACAAGATTTAAACCTAACCAGTTCCTGACTCACCTTCATTCCTCTACAACCCTTCTCTGACATAATCCTATTCAAACTCCCACAATTACTTTCCAACATACCACTTACATCTTTTTCTCTTTTCAATAAAACTAATTCACAGCCTATGTTTTCTTCACCTTTAGCTATTTCCATCACTTTCTCTTTTTCATTTGTCTCCATCAGCACAAACTTTACTTCATTATTCTCAAAACACTCTCTACACAACAACTTAAAATCATCTTTCTCCTTATGACACTCTTCAATCAACATATCAGACCCCTTTATCTTCTCCTCTTCACAGTCTCCACACAACATATCCTGATTATCTATAATTGCCATTTCTCCCATCTGACACTCATCAATTCCCATATTGTCCTTCTGACAATCCTTTAGTACACTGTCTTGTACTGACTTACCATTTAATACTCTTGTATCAACCTTATCCAATAACCACTTATCATTAAATTCATTATGCACATCACTCATTTCTAAGTGTTTCTCTTTCTCAATCATTGCATGAACTATATTCTTATCTATCACTTCCAATGACTCTTTCATTGTAATCACTGACTCTTTACTAATGATCTCTGACTCTTTTCTAATATGTGCCTCTTCTATTTGTATCCTAATTTCTCTTATGACCTTTAAGTCTACTGTTTCAAATATGACCTGTTCTTCTTCAACTATCTCCTTTATCTCTTCAATAACAATCCTTGATTCATCCAATATACTCCTACAAATAGATCCTCATTTAAATTCTTAGGTTCTTCCAATATGACTTTAAGTTCTCCACTTAAACTTTTTGATTTTTCATTTTCTATATCATCCTTCTTAATTACATCAACAACATTATCACATAAGCTATCTTCATTATTTAACTCCATGATTTACATCCCTAGCTTCATTTTATTTAATTGAACCTTTTTTTCTCTTTCCTCTTCTTTTTTCTCAAGATTAATTATGTCCAATTTCCAATCTACCACAGATTTATCATTAGAAAAATAATCCTTCCAAAATTCTTTTTCTGTCTCATTCTTATGTCTATGACATTTTATTTTTGCCTCAATTCTCTCAAGCTGACCTCTTGAATTACCTTTATATATCAATTCAAATGGTGAAAAACATGTACTATCATGAGTAGTTTCTCTATATGCAAATAAAATTGATGGTATTGCCAAATCCCAATTCTTTAGATCCTCACTACTAGCTTTTGACAACATTTCCTTTAGAGTTTTGTTAAATCTCTCACACATTCCATTACATTGATGATGATAAGGTGTTGTAAATTTCTGCTTTATTCCAAATGTTTCCATGAATTCTTTAGTCAATTTTGATGTAAATTGAGTTCATCTATCTGATATTATCTCTTCAGGAAATCTAATTCTAGTAAATATTAAATATAATGCTTGCACTATATCTGTAGATTCAATTTTCTTTAATGGTACTGCCTCTGCATACCTAGAATATATATCAATCAATGTAAGAATATATCTATGTCCTCTGTTAGACATAATAGGCATCAAACCAATGATATCTATGGCTACCTTCTGAAATGGTCTAGTTGCAGTCACTCCTTTTTGTATAGGTGCTTTGGTAAAATTACTTCCAGATCATTTCATCTGACACACTTTACATTGTTTAACAAATCTTTTCACATCTTTTGACAATTTAGGCCAAAAGTAATGTTGTATTATTCTATTTTTGGTTTTGCCAACTCCCATATGACCAGCCAATAAATGAGCATTAGTCATTATTTCTGTTCTATATTTATATGGTACAACTATTTGTTGCACTTGTCTGCCATTTATAAGTATCTCTCTGACTAATAGTTGTGTATCATTTTTCACTTTGCATACACTATTTTTATTAGTAGTTCCTTTCTCTGTAGATTTGAATAGTCTATTCAATGTAGTATCCTCTCTTTGTTCCTTTTTGAATTTTTCCAAATTAAAGTTTTCATTCACTAATGATTCACTATCATTTGATGTGTCTTTTTCATTATTCACCATTGTCTGACTTTCTTCAGTATTGCTTGCTTTACATTCATTAATCACATTACATTGTGCATGATTATTATTAAATTCCCATGTTTCTTATTCCTCTCTAGTACATTCTTTAACTGATTCAACATTTCCAATAATTAAATCAATTGGTGCATCATTTATAACATAAGCCAGTACTCTACCTGTAATATATGGTGTCCTAATATCAATGTAGGCCAACCTCAATTTAATCACTCTTCCATCAAATGATGTACAATCTGCTACCTCACCAGAGTATTGATTTGACTGAACATATTTGCTGTTTATTGCAATGACGGAGGATCCAGCAAAGCATATTATATCCTGGTAATCCTCTCCTCTAGAAGTAGATGCCATGGGATGAGCTAATTTATAGTTCCTAATCAGGTCAACTATTTCCTCTATAGTCCTGGGAGATATTTCCTGAATAAATGCTTTGAGAGTCCTATCAAGTGAATATATTGCTTTATCTCTAATAATAAAATTCTTCAGTTCCTCAAAAGATTTTTCTATTTTAGCACACTTGAACCATTTGTCCATAGCACTTGCCAATGAGTCAAAATAACTTTTTGGATCTTCATCTTTTGATAAAGTCATTTTGAAAAAATGTCTTTCTATAAGCCTCCTCTGTACTTCCAAAATGTCTTAACAATTGTTCCTTGACAGATGCATAATCTGATTGTTCCATACAAATTTTTGATGGAATATCTTCTGAAAAGGATTTTCCAAGTAGTCCAGACCAATAACATGAAGAAAAATTTTGTTTCTTCATTTCCATTTCAAATTTTTTTAGAAATGTATCAATAGAACCATCCTTTTCATTAAATAATTGGAAAGTAAATCTGCACATGTTATTTCTAATAGCCATTTCCTGGTCAACAACAGGTCTAGAGACTCCAATGTTTACATTTGCAGTATTATTCTTAGCTTCTAATTCTAACTTAATTAGCTGAAAAATTCTATCTTTCTCCTTTTCCTCCCTCTCTTTAGCCTTCTCTTCTCTTTCCTTATATTTATCAATTTGTTTTAATCTCTCTAGCTCAATCTCATCAGCTCTAGCTTTATCTTTATCAATTTGTTTTAATCTCTCTAGCTCTATCTCATCTGCTCTAGCTTTTTCTTTAGCCCTTTCTACTCTTTCTAACTGCTCTCTATATTTTCTCTCCGCCCACTCATCCAATTCCTTACCAGTATATCCCAACTCCTTACCACAACTTATATAATTTGTTAATATGTCCACTGAGGACCCCTCCATTTTCAATTAATATGTATATATATCTACAACAAACTAATATAATTTAAAATGTAATCAATATTACAATATTCATAAAATAAATAGCAATATAATAATCAATATATAAAAATAATAACGCCACAGATAGTAGATGAGACTTGAGATTCACAAAAAATTTACTATGACAAATATATAAACAATATGATAACACTGTGCATACAAGACTATACAATCTAACATATATTATGTAATATACACTTATGAAAAGTCTTTTTCAACTAACCTGACTTACAGGGGCTTTTCAATAAGTGTATACACAAAATTCCTAAAAGAAACCAATACATGCCAGTGATTTCACAAGAAAAATCTAGGCATATACTATACTACAACATAACGTATACACCAGTTTACTTATCTTAATAAACGCGTTCCTTTTTCTTCCGTCTCCGAATCCAAGGTTCCAAATTCGAAACGATCCTCCACCACACAGGTTATTTCAGCCCAAATTCTTCGTGTGTTCATTAATTCATAAGGATTACAATCCTTTCACTTTGTTGAAGTTTCTTTTAGACTTTCAGTTATACTTGACTTCTGCGACTCTACTGACTTTTACTTTTCTAGTTCCGCGACTATTCTGAAGTACTCTTCTTTTCTCGAACCATATACTAGTTCTACGGAGATTCTTTTTTTTAATCTCTTCACTTGACAAACTTAGCTTGTCCTATTATACACAGCTTTACTATTGTTTCAATAACTGTTACCACGTTCGATACATTTAAAATATATCCGAGACGCCTTTCAACTTCAAGTTTTCTAGTGGCCTTTTTTAACCGACTTGCTTGGTAACATACATAAACTTCTGTTTCTATCTTCATGTACACCGTTATGTACTGGTAGCGCTAGGTTCCAAGAACGTGCTAGGCTATACTGTTCAACCATCAAATTTTCTTTCTCGTCGAAATTTCTTCACATTGAGTTTTAGTCTTCTTTTAGTCGTACGAAACGTTCATTTGCGGTATTCTTCAAGCTGTGCTTCACAATATATTGTAGGCTTTCTTTCAAATTGATTTTCAATAATATTCACCTTGATTATCCTTCAACATTCTCCGTTGATTTTCAATATTCCACATTGGGCTTCCGAATTCACCTTGAGCTTCCGAATTCACGTTGGGGCGCCAAAAAATGTGACCGTTATTTTGTAAATACTATGTATACAACTCTCAGGGAGATCACATTATATAATAATAATCAATGAACAAACTGCCGGCTTGTAGTAAAATGAGAACTAAATATTTAATGCGATTTATGTACAAGATGAATTCAAATACACAACAGTTTCTATAGCCTAGTCTAAAACACGTCTTGCCACTACCAAATTCTAAGGTCGTCTCCCTTTATATCCAAATCTACGCTACGTTCAATCTAACTCCTACGTCATTGTTTTTATCGTAAAACGTCACTCGTTTATTCCATACATTAACACCTGGTTAGAGATTATACAAATCATGTCCCACTAAAACAACTATATATATTTTAAATCCTCACAGAGGGAGGAAGAGGGAGGGAGATATAGGGAGAGAGGCAGAGAGGGGGACAGAGGGAGAGAGAAGAAGAGAGAGGGAGTCCCGTCATGCCTTAGATCGTCTGTTAGTTTTAACTTCCGCCCAGAAACTGTGGACATGGAAGAAGACATTGAGTGTACTAAGTAATACATAATTTTATTCCTTAACTCATTCCATGCCGGGGGGTTTACCGCGTTTGTGAGAGGCCATTTTTAGGCCAATAGATTTTTTTAGGGTGCCCTTATTTATTCATGAATTTCTAAAGGTATTTGTTTATCAAAATACCTGTATTTCATATCAAATTAAAGGAAATTAAACAGGGAATAATAATAAGTAGAAGTTGAAACAATATTATAATATTAGTTACATCTTTATTATTAATTTTTAGAGATCAAATTTTTTGTATAAAAAAAGGAGCAAAAAAAATTGATCTTAACAGATTTTTATATGGTATGCGTAGCAGATATCCTATTCGGCTTGAAACCACTAAAAGTATATCTATTCCTGATCAGAACGCATTTTGAATTTTGAAAATATTCCATATAGTTACTGAGTTATACGTATTTTTGTAATATTAGTATCAGTCGGCAAACGCCGATCCTGTATATTTCTATATAGTTTACACAGGGCTAGGCCTAACCACGAATGTCGGAATCTTTTATTAGTAAATAAACCGAACGTCTTCAAAACCAGATTTAAATGATTTAAAGTTATTGTCTGATGAATAGAATTTAATAATTAGCTATAAAAGTTATTTTACTAGTACATTTGACAAGTTCCCATGCCTAGAAACATTTCGAGTAGGCGTGGTTATACTTTGTTTACAAACGTTTACAAAAAAATCGATTAAAAATCATCATTATTATTTAAAAACCGAAAGTAAACCAAGCATAAAGGAAGCATAAAGAGTTGTGATTCGTTTGAGAATATAAAAAGTCGAATTAAGAGGCTATAGCAACGAAATAAGCTATGAAAACCTAATCGACCATATATGGTTGATTGGCACGGAAGCGCCGAGTCTAATCGACCATATATGCTGGATTGGCACATAATGAGTTAAAACATTTATATATAAATACAAATTGAATGTGTTTATAATTCTTTAATCATCAAAGCAGTGGCGTAACCAGGTTTTGACGCTAGGGGGAGCGAACTTTTAGGAAAAAGGCCCCACTTTTAGAAATTTGTCCAGATTAATAGAAGAACTAAGAATTCATACGTATCAAATGTTATAAGAATATCCTGTGCCCCAGGATACACACAGTGTATAATAGTGCAGTATTTATTTAACCATCTACGATTTTTACTAGCAACTATTAGTGATGGGAATTGACAAGTCTTAATGAGGGGTGAACTTTTGAACCCAAATGTTCGTGAACTTCCTGTTCTTTTTTAAACTAATAAACAAAAAAAGCATGCTTTTGCTGGTGTTTGACAATTGATTTCAACCTCGACGGCCAGTTCTAGTCTTTTAGAATTATACAAAGGATACAATATTAGTTATGAGGAATCCGTTTTTAACATCAAAAGTGAACAGGCGATAATTAATACTCAAGTGTTAGTCGCGCGAGGTAAAAGTTTTTTTTGTTTACAATATAAATGAGTCAAGAGTTGCGTTTTCTTGGTTATTGAGAAACAAAATGCGTAAATTCATAAAAACGAAAAACAAAAATTATTTTGCATTAAGCAATAAGTTTGAT